>JBBPDC010000007.1:11813844-11826870 GCA_037974485.1 Hemigrammopetersius urotaenia | reverse complement strand
ACTAGTCGACTAGTCAGTCAGCAAAGTTGAAGTCAAGTCGACTAGTCGTTTGATGACATCATGACACACGTCTTATTCAGGAGCTTCAGGACGAGTCGTATTGTAGTGACCCACCAGTTAAAGCAGACACTGGATGAAGATTGAGCTCAACAGCCTCTTTTAATTTAATTTAAAGTAATGAAAATACAGGGCTTTAAGAAGAACAAAATGAAAAACAAGAGAAACACTGGAAACGTTTCAGTCAGCAGCAAGGAGAAATAAATAACATGCTCAGGTTGACTACTTTCAAACCTCCTTCCTATGAGTACAGGTTTTTCACCATCCCATGACACACTTTCTTTGTGTCTCTCTGGACAGTACAAAAAACATTAATACAGTTATACTTTATATATACTATTTACTTTAATAGTTATGTTACAAATTTGTTGATTATATTCTAAAATGCGCAAAAAAAGGTATTGCCACAAAAAAAGCAACAAAAAAAAAAATGTGGAGAATATTTGCAGTTTCTGCATTATTGTGGGGATTTCCGCATGCAACTATCAGTTCTCAGAATAAATCTGCACAAGACTCTGCGTAAATCTGAGGGTTTCTGTGTGTAAATATATACATATGTAATTTTAACTTTTTGATTTATTTAATTTTCAGTTTTCTGTCTATTCTGTAAGTTGACAACTAAAACCTTAGAAACGATCGCCTCCTCATGCCCAGTTTGGATGTTTGCTCCAGTGGCTATGAGCACTTCAGTGCTGCTCCAGCTGTCCATCTCCACCCTGGACTGAATTATTGACACACTCTCTCACCCATCGATCCCCACCAGTCCCGTTTCCCACCAGCCACACTATTGACCACTGCTGTGCTAATGATGAGTGTCTGGAGAAAGAGATCTAAGGGCCTAGTCTGTTGAAAATAATACACACACACACATACAGAAGAAGACTAGGACTGATTAGCCGTGTGTGGAGGTCGCTGATTTAAGCCTTTGCCCATTTATACTGGGTTGTATTTAAATATTCACTGTGGCGGTGTTTTACACAACAGAAAAGGTCCATCCTGCAAATAAAAAAAACTGACAGGTTTCTAAAAGAGCAGCATGGTCTGTCATCTCAGTGCACTACGAGTTAGACTGCTTTCAGCCACACTAAAGCAGAATGAAGTGCTTTTAAAAAAGAGCCATTTGGGCCAATAACACTGATGGATTTGGTTAAAACATTTAGATATTGAGCAGCTCGAGTATGCAGGACTGAGTGTAGATGATGGAAAGGCAGCAGACATGGTCTCTATTGTAACTTTTCCCTTTTATGGTCGTTTTCCCCTTTTTAAGAACTTTGTGTTCACTTAAACTTTAGTGAAATAAACTGTCACTGACTGGAAATACATTTAAGTGCTCTATTTTGTGCTTCATAGCCAATGACCTTCAGCATTTAAGCGAGAGTTATGTAACGTAATGGTGCATCAAACAGAGGCCTTACAAACAGTATCACCAAAAGAAAGAAAGTTGTAGAGTGTACTGTCACCACTCAGCCCAAAAAGTATTTATCTAGTCTACCTCTTTCATTCTTTGGAGCCACGTCTTTTTGTTGCTCCTTCCTGGCCTTCACCCCTGTCCTCTAAGACAAAGCTTCACTTTATAGCATTACATTTCTTTGTAGTCTTATCATGGCTGTCCCTTTGGGAGCTGGCAGACCACAGTGTTTTAGCGCTAATATATCGTGCAGAGGAATCCCACAGTTCAGCAGTTTAAAGTTTATAGTTTCTCCTGCTCCAACAACACATTTTGCTTAATACACCACACATATGTGTCCATTTGTGGCCCCGTCAACGTTTAGCAAAGATATTATCCCATAGCTGCTGACAGCATTATTTCTCTGGTCCCACTGGTGTGTGCCTGTGTGTGTGTGTGTGTGTGTGTGTGTGTGAGATAATTACCTAGGGAGTTGAGTCAGGTGTGTTTAATTTTAACAGTCACAGTTTGGCAGGTGATAACACAGGCATGTTATTGTTTATTATTTATTACTTCTTTATTATTTATTAGTTCGTTGAATTCTGTCAAAGAGACAATTTGACATTATATGCCACATTTGTATTTATAGGCAGAAGAGAAAGATTTTTTTATAATTTGAAACTGATAAAAAGTTGTGGGGTTAAGAAACAATGCTTTCTTTATATTGAAAAAATGGGAAAAGATAGATTTATTGACTAAAATCCAGAATTTAAACCAAATGCAAATATATTTAACTGTGAAGCTATGTAATTTAGCATATAATTGGTTAATACTGACTAGCAAGGTATGTAATATAGGGCCTTGGAATGATTTTAGCCTGCTTTACTCTCAAAGCTAAGGGGGGTCAACAAAATTCTGATTTCAGTTCTAACAATTGATTTATCACAATTGATTTGGTTCTTGGGTGGCGTTGCAGCAGATTATTATTATAATGCATATAATCATACATTTACCTTCTCAATAATATGGTGCTGCTCTTTTATTTTTAATGTCATCTATGGGAACTGACATTTGCAGAGGCTTCTCAGTTTTTGACTGAAATCTTTATCCTTTTAGCCTTATTAGAATGTAGAGAGAGGATTATATGTTATGCATGTATTCACTTTCAGACTCATACTGGATCACTACTGAATCACATTTTATCTCTTCCTTTGAAACATTGTTTTTTCTATAATGAATATAACAGGCATTTAGTCTGATTTTGTCATTGAAAAGTCCATGCTTACCAGTCTGTAAAGCTATTCAAACTTAGCATAAGTAGTCAAGTGACCTCGATGCCTCCACAACGACCAACTCTATTGGTTCCGCCACTCTCTATAAGTTTGACAATACTCAACGCCATTGAACCAGAGTACTATCAGTTTGACATTGCTCAGTTCTGCTGGACTATAGTCTTGTCAGTCTGACAATGCTCAATGCCATTTGACTAGTGTACTGTCAGCCTGAGATTGCTCAGTGCTGTTGGACTAGATTAGTGTCAGACTGACAATGGCCAGTGCCACAGGATCAGCACACTGTCAATAAATGCTGGATTTTTGACGCGGAATCACAGTACAGAGACACAAACTGACCACACAGAGACTAGTGAAAATTATGACTAGGCACCAGACATTGATGGCAAAATTTAGCTTTGTCTCGGGTAGCAGACACTCACCCTTTACATTACATTGCTTTCAATAGAGACTAGAGTTTCAGCTCAGTAATAACTACACTGGCCGTGCGAATGTAGATGTAAGAAAGTGTGAAAGTAATGATGGAGAGTTCACACGTTAAGGGAATCGGTTTTCGTCTTCGTGCCATAATCTCATCTCACTTCACTGCTCAGACAAGACCCTGGCCATGCTTAGGCTGTTTCTTACTCATCTAGTGAGCCCAGTGTGAAGTAGCAGGCCTTCTAATGTTCCATCACTTTGTGAGCTGGCTCTCAGTGTGTGAGCTGTGGATGGAGCAAGCTCTCTGAGGAGCAGCACTCACACTCTACTCCGAGATCGCCATGCTTTTGATGAACACCTCTCGGCCAGATGCTCTCACAGGTCTAGAAGTGGTCACACACACAGCCCCCCAAAGCCCTGACAGTTAATCACCTCACGGGCCACTGAGCCCACCATTCTGACAGGGTGGTTATGGGCCTCTCTCAGGGAGGTTATGGGATTCTATTGCTTGGAATCCCTCCCAACATCACACAAGCACACATGCACACCTGCAAGCAAATTTTTGGATTCACACAGAAAAGACCCAGAAACAGAAACAGGTCGACATGATTCCCCCAATGAGGGTTTGAAGACAGTAAAAGAAAAAGAAAAGAAAGAATAAAAAATATTTTATTTATTATTGTCTGAAAGATCTTTTATTTTGAAAAAAGACTTGTCTCGGTCAAAAATGTAGCCCACAAGCTAGAAAACATGAGTAAAACATTGGGGAGCTTCTTTGTATTTTTATGCACTTTGTTTTTAGTTGTATCTATACCTGTCTGTGAAAATATTGTTTACATGAAACTAGTCCGTGGCACAAAATAGGTTATTAAATGGTATTAAACTATGTGAAAGACTGCCCTCACATAGCCAAGTCCTTTATGTGTGGAGCTGGCATGTTCTCCCTGTGTGAGTTTCTCCCTGGAGCTCCACTGAGCTTCCGCAGTCCACAGACATGTACATCAGATGGATTCAAGATGCTAAATTGTTCCTTGGTGTGAATGTCTGAGTGTCTGCCCTGAATAGATTGGTGACCTGTCCGTGCCTATCACCCCATGTCTACTGGGATAGGCTCCAGCGACCCTGGTTAAGGGTAAGTGGCTTGGTTAATGAATGAAATGATTATGACTGATTGTTACATTCCAAAATCGATGCAGACCAATCAGTACTTTCAGATTGATGCAACATGTGTTTTTGCTTCCCTATAATGCACTGTCAATATCAAAGTCTGTATGTTATTTATTCACAGCAGCACAAGTGAGTGTTTGACTCATTGTGAAAGTGACATGAAGTAGAGCTACAGTAAACAGATGATCACAGAATACCTTAAAGGAAAATGAAGAAGAAGAGAATCCTTCTCTGCGAAGGCTGGAAAAAACCTAATGGGTGTGGAAGCACTGTGGTCGCTCTCGTTCCTCTTGTGTTTCTTGTCTCTCTTGTGTGTGTGGCAGCACAGTTCCTCTCCTGGCCGGCACATCAGCTACTCCATGCCTGACCCACTCACAATCTGGCACTGCAAACGTGTTGCTTGTTTCTGTTGCTGGCTCTGACGAACATTAGCTCAGCCATATAAGGGGGGCTGGATGTTGTTGAGAAGAAGGGGAGGGGGGTGCTTGCTCAACAGGCACCATCTGTGTTTTCAAAGTGAATCATTCTTGGATCTTTATAACACTTTTAAACAGCACACATCAAAAGCCTGGTCAGAACAATCCATTAGTTCAATAACGCACCACAAAGAGATGAGAAGTAAAGGCATATAAAATTGAAGAGGTGTGGTTCAGAACAAAATCGATCAGGAGATCATCAAAGAGTAAAAATGTCTTCAGTAGAGATAAGCTCCCGTAACTATGAATTACACAACATTTAATATAAGAGAGTGTTTTGTGAGTGTTGCCTCTCATGGAAAAAGCACAAATGCTAAGCTCACTGGAGAAAAAACAAAGTCCCTTGCATGAGTTCATTCTTGGTTACAGATCCCTTTACCTCAGTAACTGCATCGGACATGTTAGGTAAAGATTACAGCTGTCTCTGTTAGTTTCTATCCATTTAATCTACATTTCCAAGACCTCAGCATTTCACCTGATTTTCGAAATTGGGGACCGCAACTGAGGTTCTGGTGATTTGGCTGGTCAGTCAAAGTGGCCCAATGTTTCGTCATGTCAGTTAAAACTGTCACATCAGTACTGAGGATGCCAGTAATGTTTTTGTGTCGAATATGAAGTGCAGTTAGTAGAAGGGCAGGTTAAAAATGGACAAAATGCATCTCAAGAGGTTTGTGCAAGCCTTACCTGACAGGATTAATGTTTACAGCAAGTGTTTTGTCTGCTGACCTTATAATTTCATGAGTTTAATGAGTTTTACAGAGTGCACCCATTTATTAAAGTGTGTGGAAATATAGTATAAGCTCTTGCACTGATAGTTTTGTGCTGAATGTTGCTTAGACAGCGTCAAGATGTGAAAATGTTTGATATGAAATGCTGAATTTCTTTCAGGCTGTAATTCAAACTTGAATCTTCGAGCTTATTATAGATTTCATTTTGTCCATTTTTTACTTTTTCAATCATCCAGTCATTTCTTGCTCCCTAGCTCACATTTACCTGAAATGAGCTACAAAGGTATTGCACTCTACTTCACTGCAAATCCATCTGTGCTATCTTTCTAAAGTCAGATGAGTCCATCAGTGTGTGCTTCTCTTCTTCAGTTCAGCAGCACTCATTCGCCGATTCTCTCAGCAGTAGCACAGAAACATGGCAGAGAGACCGCACCTCGACGTGCATCAATTTGAGCGGGAATTGGTGAAGCCACTGGGGCACATTTTGGCCCTGTATCAAACAAACGAGTTATTTTCTACCCAGCCCTCCCTGCGTCTTTTATCTAAGCCAAATGTGTTTTGATGGAAGGCCATGAATAAAGCCAGCATGTACAGCTGGAGGAGAGAGGAGAGGAGAGATTGGGACTGTTTTATATAATGACCCATTTATGTTTCATCAGTCACACAGTTTTATTTCAGAGCTCATCGCTTGTGTTCTCTGCTATTCTTTCATTATTAATTACTAACAGTATAGAAGACTCCTAAACTTGAAACACACCAATAATAGAAGCCAACGGCTGGATCTTATGGCAAGTAGAAAGTAGTAAATATGATACAGTAGAAAGAAGTCAATAAGAGATGTGTCCTGACTCTCAAAATGTGCCTTGCTATTGGACTAGATGTATGAAGTTCTGGCATAAAAGCCCTTTTTACCCATCTATTTACTTTTTCATCTCCTATCTTTAAAAACAACACCTCAGAATATCTAAGTGATGCGTGGTAGTGTGTTTCTAGGCCACAATAATAGGAAGAGAGTGGGAGGTGGCAAGCATATTCCTCTTGGTGCTTAGTGCGTGGGGAGGGGGATGCTAGCTCCCCCGCTAACCGCCCCCTGCTGTCCTCTGTCCCACCAAGGGACTCTGTCCTCCACTCAGTGCTGAGACGAATATGATGGATACCCAGAGAGATTGTGTAGGAGCTGTCGACCTGAATCCACAAGACTGTGTTCAATTTTATAGCCACTACCAGCTCCTCGCCTCCGCCGCACCCACTCCTAGTCGTGCAATTAGCAAAGGTCAGTGAGCATTTAATCTCAAAGGGGACAGTGTGAGTTAGACTCCCCACTGAGCCAATCTCACAGTTATGAAGTTCTGAGAGTTTTTCAGGGCCAACTGATGCTGTAACTTTAGGGGTCCTGTCCACAAAAGCACTAAAATTATTTTCAAGGAGCCACTTCTGTTTTAGTTTGTCAGGTAAAAAAAGCATTCTAGGTAGTTCTGTGACAACAAGAAATTCAGAGAAGGGCGTTTTCGCAAGCTTTAGCGATGTTTACATCTCATGAAATTCTTTTATGTTAAGAAATGAGGAAACGTTGTTTTTCTTCAGTATTGGCCAAGAACTAACTTTTACTACACATTTCTTCTATTATGTAAGAATGACTCATTTTATTGTCCATTGTTGTCCATGTGGTTACTAAATGATATTGTAAAAACTTTCTTTTTTTTTAAGAAGTTAAAAGGCTATTTAGCAGAGCAAAGGGACTACGATAGCATTATTCCAAAAACATTTTGGCATCTTTATTTTTGAGAATGCAGGCAAAATATTTGGCGAAAAACATAGCAATATCACAGAAGATGACAGCAACAACAACAACAGGAAAGTACTGCAAAACACATCAACAGTAGAGCTGGGTTCCTTACTGAGTAACCCTCCATGGTCTTTTTTATTACTGAAGATGTGAGTAATGATATTCGCACTGTAACATTTCACAAACATCTTCAAAATGTCCTTACAGAGTCTATCAGAGCATAAGGAATGCACTAAGGTAGATAAATAAGAGAGGAGGTGGTAGAGAGGCAAAGTAGATTAGTGTTGCCAGAGGGATTTGCAGAATCTCTGCATTTGAGCTGTCCATCATCAGACTAGAGCAAATGGAATGAGGCTGATCTGATCAGGACCCGATCACTCGCCCCATGTCTACAGCAAACGGGAAAGAAAACAAAGTCAGCACTTCTCGTAAAACTGGAACATCACCAAGAGAAATCACTGAACTTTTTCTGTGTGTTTCCAGTTGGACTTAATGTTGCAACAGTGTGTTTTTAATCAGACTGTTTATGTTGTTGCCAACAGCTTGTCAGTGTTTCTTTTCCGAAGACAGATTACTGAAGCTAATGCATTCAAAATTAATTACAGTGATAATAATGTTTACTTTTCATCTCATTTTTACAAACTCATTTCTCTGACAAGTGTATCTCTCTTTTCATTTTTGCTATTTCTGAGGAGACTGAAATGGATACATCAGTGTGAGACTTGGCAATAAAAATTTGCTTGCTTTGTTTACCGTTGACTTGCAACCTGCGTCATTTATTGAAAGGTTTGATATCCTGTTATCAGAAGATATTAGGCAGTGGACTTTTAGCTCAGTGAGTCATACCCACAATTCCCTGCAAAAGTGAACTCATTGCCTCAGAGGAACAGATTCGGATCAGTGAGTCAGTTACCCATTCATTCGCTTATGAAACAGCAATAGTCTGTTTTCTTCAGCAGATTTCAACAGTAACGTTAGCATAGCAGCCAAACCATGATTTGAAGGGGCATATGGTGTTATTCCGGCGATCTAGAATATTTGACCTAGGCTATTTCAGTTCCTGTTCGAACTGGTTAGCATTTGTTAGGGTCTTACATGCAACAGTAGGAAAGTAGTTATGCTCATTTTCTTTTGGGGCTGTAATTGAAAAGACCAGTCTACAGTGATCATTTTAAATCATGCCCTTGTATAAAGGGCATCTAGTCTGTCTGCATGCAAATAGTATAAAGTATCTATTTCAAGTCACTACATGCCTGTGGAAATCTAATGTTGCAAATCAGTCTTAAGGTATTCATTAGACCGTTCTCACTGAATTCCTCCCATGTACAAAAACTTTGTTTGGTTGCTCCATGCACTCATTTGACCACCTGCCCCTCTAATTGTCTCTGCATGGTCCTGATTGGGAGCTATTGTATCTGAACTGAATCAGCACTATGTACATTTTTGATTTATTCCAACAGCAACTGTGAAGGCCACAGTTTCCGGTGGTCATTAAGATCTATTGAAAGAAGTTGGCCAGCCTGCTTGATGATCTGTAAGCTGCCCCATCTCCATGGCAACAATAATCACACTGATATTTGCACAGATCGATGGATATAAAGGTCACGCCGGCTGTGTCGCTGCTTAATGCATAGCAGGAACTATTTCAGCCCTTAAGATCTCATCAGACCATGCTTATGCTGATTTGGTTTCAAGAGAAAAGGAGTAATGCTGATTTGTAACGCTAATCCTCAAATTTTGTTGAAGGTATCTTGGCAGAGTCTTGGCTTAATTTTGTATGTTTCTGTTCGGTGCTTCTGCCAAAATGTCCTTAGGTTTTCAGTAATTTGCAACTAGAATGAGATTTTTTTTAACATCAAACAAACTGTATAGAGGCTAATCTTTTCAAGTCTACTTTCAAATATCAGCACGGTCTTGGTTGTATGCCGATAACGTCCCCCAAACAGATGAATTGGCTCAGGTAAGGACGATATGATTTGAGGCTGCGGATTACCACCTGCTGTCTAATCAAAGTCTTAGATGTGTGTCTGTCGGTACACGTCCAATTTTGAGGAGAATTTCTTGGACCGCCCACTCTTCCACCTCAAGATGACCTCCATCTCCTGGTAACACTCTATGTGTCTTTTTCCCCTCTCAATTACCTCTGTGTTCTGCTGACCTATTTCTGCTATTTCACTTTTTTTGTAATGCACTGCTTTTGTCAGACATAGAATAGTGTAGCATATTTCTAAGAAATTCTGCCTCAGACCAGTCCACCTTTCTTTTGATTATCTGTTAGTCTCCATTTTGTTTATTCATTTCAATTAGGAAACTTTAGCTTGGGTTCCCTACCAGGGCCAGTGCTGATGATGCTTTATCATTCTGGTGACCGCACCCTGTGCAGGAAAGACCTGAAATGACTGACCTCATCTATTTATTGGATGTGATCTGATGGCTTTCTGACCCCCAGTCAATAACGGCAGGTGTTCAGGTTTCAGAGTTGTAAACTGCTGCTCATGGTTGAGTGATGATGATACATAAACATAATTACATCAATATATGGTCATGATGATATTACAAGGGTCTAGTTCCATGGGCATGGAGGGGGCAGTAAAGTGGTTTTCCCGCATTAGACACCAAAATAGATGATGACATACATAGGGATGTGAGGTGATATGAGGAGTTATGAAAAGAACTGACATTATAGTTTGTGTGATATTTTATTCATTAGTTGTAAAGTTAGCCAGCAAAACAGCACTGAACTATGATGCTCTATTCACTGTGTTGCTTGGGCGAGAGTTTTTGGTGTTGATGCACACTGCTTTTCTTCCTCCAAACATGGTTTGGCATGTTTCTGCCAGAGTTCAGTTTCAGTCTCATCCAGAAATGTTGGCAAGTTCAGGAGATTCCAGCATTTTCTTTGCTAATGCCCTACAGTTCCTTTTCATTTTTTGACTGCTTTGCAGTGTATGAATAAAACAGAACTTGAAAAGTGAATAGTGTCTTGGCCTCTGCTGGGGTGGAAAATATTAGCACCTTTCGAGTAAAAAAAATATTTTTTTTAAAATGTAAAAAATTACAGTGAATAGAAAACTCGCTGCTTTTTGGAATGCCACCCATGTTGAATACAATAAGAATAGTATAAAAATTTACAAGCCCCCTGCATTAAAAAGACTTTTTCAAGAAGGTATTGGGAAAACTGGGAAAATATAAGTACATGGGGAGACTTGCTTCCAGGTCACTACAGTAGTACACTTTTGGCTTTCTAGGTTTTTATTTATCTGTGTTTTTTCCATATTTGCTCTTAAGCATAAATATACAATACAATACAGAGTTTAACATTAACACTATGTGGTCTTGGTCAACAAGTCAGATTGACAAAGAGGCAGAATCACTGCTTTTGTTAAATCTGATAGAAAACAGATCCCTCTGCTCTTTGTGCGCCTCTTTACATGTCTGAAGTGATGGAAAAAGTTCCAGTCTTGAGCTTTAATCCACATATTGTCTGGATCTTGAGGTGCTTAGTAGACATGACCTTCTACAAACTTCCATAAGATATATGGATGAGCAATGCCCTCACTCTTCATCACTGATACTTCAAGCTGTAACTAAAATCGATATTTCCTTTAGCTTCTGATAGTGTCCAAAACGCTAAGACAGAGTAAAAGGAAGAGGAAGATGAGGAGGAATTCCTACAGATGGACAAGTAAGAGATTTAGCTTTTTCATTACAAGTGTTAGTCTTAGGAGCTAGAGTAATACAGGATGTATTCATTGCTTGGGGTATGCCATCAATGTCTAGCCCTCTCTCTCTCGCTCTCTCTCACTCTCTCGCTCTCTCTCTCTCTCAAATTCAAATATAGAGTAGCTGTACTGATGGGACTGTTTTAGGAATAAAGCACAATGTATTGTTTAAAGTAAAGCAACATTTCAGTTATAGAATACTGTAATAGAAATTTGTCAGTTCTAAAGTAATTTAAAGATAATTATGCAAATTACAGATTAGCACAAGGCTGTAGATACATGAATAATAATAATAATAGTAATAATAATAATAATAATAAGAAGAAGAAGAATAATGGACACCAACAAAGATAGTAGTAATAATAATGATAATAGCAATAATAATAATAATAATAATAATAATAGTGGTCATTATATAATCTGGCCGTCTTTTAATATATTGGTAGGTGCGATATTCAGGGAGGGTGTAGAGTTACTCACTGTCTAGCAGGCAGAGCTATTCTGTTATAGATTTGGCAGCAAGAGCTCTCTCTCTCTACCTTCATCTATTTAACTCCTTCCATTATGCTCTTTGAGTCCTGTGCATTGTGTTTTATCCTACCTGTCAGCCATTTATTCTGAATTCCTTTGTGAACCATTTGCATCTCGCCTGTGAGGAGCATAAATGTGTGGAGCGAACAAACAACTCAAATGAAAATGGAATTACAGCAGGGGCTGTGCCGCCTTGCTGGAGCTTCTTATTCCAAATTTAAAGTGAATGTTTGTGACGACGTAATCTGTCCACAGTGCACGCTCTCTTTTCGCTCTCAACGTTCCAGGACGTGTCAGCTCAATTTCACCAGCAGTCAGCAGCACTATTATTTTGACATCTTAGAGTGGTGGTCTTGTGTGTGTGTGGAGCGGGTGTTATTTCACATTGCCGCTGAATCTGGGAAATGGGGAAATGAGGCTGGTTGTTCTTGTGAAAGCTTTTTATAATGTGTGGGCATGAGGGCCTGGAACAGGCCTGAAACTGCTATTGTGATTCTCTAAATGAAAATCGTGGCTTATCAGAGAAATGGAAAGCTGAAAGCTGACCAGTAACACCATGACTTTCATTCTTTGTCATAAATATATATGCATGTTTGTATGTATATGTTAGGGCTGGGCACGTTAATTTGTTATTATCGTGATAACGCATTATTGAAATCCCTTAGTTTTACACGGATCAGCAGTTGCGGATTCAGTCATACGGATGTTTTCTGAGAACCAAATAATTTTTTGCAGAATCCCCGCACATGCGTAGAAAAGGCAGATATCCATGCATATCCTCCTCCGCCACGCCCCTCCTACTCTCCTGCTTGGTTGCTAAGCATGGGTTGCTAAGCACGAAAATCAATATTTCCTTTAACTTCTGATAGTGTCCAGAACACTGAGACAGTAGAAGGAACGAGAGACACACACACATTTGACATATTTACATTTTGACACACACACATTTGACATGTTTACATTTTGTAAGATGCATTAGTATTATTTTCCTCCAATATGTAACTTCCTGTTATGGATGCTTTATTTAAATCTCAGAAGCCCCTAGTGATCAGTCTATGGACATAAACAGAGCTTCCAAATATAAAAACAAATGCAGTTGTAGATGGAAATCAAAAACAGTATAAGACAATCAGAATGGCATTAAAAACTTTTAGGCTTAGGTACAATTGATGTAACGCAAGCATCAAAACTGACATTATTTTGGTTGATTTTGGGAGATTATGTCCCTCAATCTGAGAAATCATGCTAGCCAGTATTGTTCAAGCTTTTCATAATGTGGTAAATGCCAAAGACAGCTATTGAGAGCTCACCAAATACCATGGCAAAAAGAATAGAATATCTTGGCACTACTCATGTTAATAACTAAAGGGCCCTTATGCTACTTTGCTATCATATCGCTTCTAATAATATCACTCTTTGCTTTTGACTAAACAGGATGTTTTGTTACTGTTTCTTTAATA
>JBBPDC010000007.1:11790558-11802176 GCA_037974485.1 Hemigrammopetersius urotaenia | reverse complement strand
TGTGTGTGTGTGTGTGTGTGTGTGTGTGTGTGTGTGTGTGTGTGTGTGTGTGTGTGTGTGTGTGTGTGTGTATCAAAGTCATTGCTTTGCTTCTGGATATGTGGCACATTCTGAAAGATGGCATGAGGAGGTGTTGAAGGCAGCATTTGCAGAGGCTGGACCCACCCTGGGGCACTGGCCATCTGGGACTGGACAGCATGTAACTTATCAGGCAACAACCTGGGCTTCACAAGCCAAATGAAAAACAGGTCATTAATCATAAAAAAAAAACACACACACACACACCATTTTGTTGTAGGTTTTATGCATTTCTGTATTCTGGATTGTGGTGCTGCATCATGATAAATGTCTATTTTTCATAGCTCTCATCCTGATGTAAATGTATTTGCATTTGCTGTCATTTGCATTTACAAACCTCAAATATTAGTTGCACAAGCGAAACATGTATTTACAAAATTTGCTTCCTGGTAACGAAACTATTACAGTTTTAATTAGCGAGGCTCTTTTCTAAAGAACTTTACTTGGCTTTCTGTGGCTGCCTTTCCACTAAAGCTCTTGAACATTGGCACTCATTTCCCTTTGCTCAGGGCCTTGTGCGGGTATAATGCACCTGATCCAGAGATGCCGTATTAAAAGCTTCTTCCTGTAAGACACTCCGCCTCTTTAAATCAGGGCCCTGGCTCTCTGGCTTTGTGCTAACGGCCCACCATGCCAAGACCACTTTGGCAGTGTCTTCAGCTTCAGCTTTTTTTCTCCATTATTTTAATTGCCTTTAACCTATAATCAATATTTACTGCTCTTTCAGGCTGAGAGCAAGAGGACTAAGCATTTCTATCACAGTCATGCTGATTAAATTAGAGCTCTGCTGCTCCGATGCATGTCGTTATTTCAGAGAGTCTTGTTTTTCTTAAATTTCACATCCCTCCCTCGTCCGACTGCACATTCTGACTCTGTGCTTTGGCCAAATATTCTAAAGGTGCATCGTTCTTCTCAGTTTTGTTGAAACAAGTGGGGTGGATTGTGTTTCAGAGTTTATTTAGTCAGGCTGTAACTGTGGGAGTTTTACAAGTAGGTCTTCACAACCAGCCTGTAAATTGCTTGGCCACAACCAGCCAGCAGAATGCTGACCTGATTTCAGTGTGGGTAAGATCAGCAGACAGTGAGTTGAACAGAGAGAGTGTTGCCGAGGGAGAGGAAAAGAATAGAGAGGGAGAGGACACAGTACAGTGGGCTCAGTGTGAAAGGCCAAATGCCCACGTGGCGGCTCCATCTGGCCCTGCTGGTTTGAGCCCATTCTAGATGAGCACTAGGAGCGGAGCTGAACCATCGCTGTCTCTGCTACATCAGCACTCTCTGTACTGTCTCACTAGCAAATGTACAGAACACAAATAAAGAACTTTACATTATACATTATAATCTGCATCATATGTAATACAATATCTGAAATGCAGAGAACAACCCTCTGGTCCTTCGACACCAAAGAATGCCTAGGTTTCTAGGAGCTGTACATAATACAAATGTAATATGAAGTACTACTCTTAATTCATTTCTAAATTTTGATTGAAAACAGAAGAACAGTGGTGCAATGGGTCATGCTGTAACCTCACACCTCTAGAGTTGGGGGTTTGAACCTGGGTTCTGGTCTTGTGTGTGAGGAGTTTGCATGTTCTCCTCATGGTGGCTTGAGTTTCCTCCTGTTTCTACAACAGTCCAAAGCCATGCATGTCAGGTGAACTGAGGATTTAAACCTGACCGTAGGATGTGTGTGTGTGTGTGCACCCAGGGTGAGTCCCTGTCTTGCGCCCGTTGGTGAAAGGATAGGCTTCAGGTACCCGAGACCCTGGTAGGCTTCAGGTACCCGAGACCCTGGAAAGGATTAACCAGGTAACAGAAAATGAATGAACAGTACAATTAAGTCAAATAATTTTTTGTTATGAAATCCTAAGATGTCAAGCCACCACCAACACTGTTGGGAATAGACAGTTGAATTAACCAATCAAGTTTGATTACAATCATGTTTTGATTACAGTATTATGAGGAAAATTAGACTTCCATTGAGGTCTGGGTAATTTGTAGGCCAAAACTTGAAAAACTTGAATGTTCCTCTAACCATATCTGCCATTTCTTCCCCAAGTAAGTGACAGAATTATTTGGGATCATTCTCAGCACAGCAATGACACAATGACTAGTCAGTGTCACATGGTACTGTGTGTTGGTGTGTGTGTTTGTGTGTGTACTTGACATTTGCATCACACAGCAGTGTTGCTAGATTTTTAAAACACCCCAGTGTCCATGCTGGACTGAGAATAGTTCACCAACCATGTCCTTTAAGAGCGCTAACAAACAAGCATTATTGCAGAGGTGTGTTTTTCTTTTTTTGACTATGTTTTGACATTTATGGCCTGAACTGAAGTAGCTCTAATAGTCATGACTCACCACTGAAATCTGCCTATTATAGTCTTAATAATTAGATAACATTTATCCAAAAAACAGCCCAAATGACTGACTGTATGTAAGGCGACTTTTCATCTTTAAAATGATATAAACTTAGCGCAGCAGTATTTTGGGAAAACAAGATTTTGACTGGTTATATTGTATAGCAAGCCGGAGGAGGCCTGTTACCTTGCCTGTTACTTGGCATTGAAACTCTAGCACCACAGCTGAGAACTGTCTGAAGCTTTTTGATGCAGGAGACCTTATGAAGCCTTACTAAAACTAGAAAGCCCTCTCAGAACACTTGGTTCTGGTCTGGCCTACCCATGGGCTGCACTCTTATCTGCCCGAGTAATTCCTCCTCTGTCATCAGGCAGAAAAAGGCTTCTAAACATACACTGGGCAAATCCCAGGCCGACAAGCACAAGTATTATTGCCTGGCCTTAAAACTTCCCTGACCCAATTGTTTCAGAAGGATATTTAGAATCAGATCATACTATTTTTGAAGTCTTACATAAAAATAATCTAAAATGGGAAAAAAATGTATTATGGGTGAAAATCTGGCTTTAGAAAACCGGCTGGTGACTTCAGTGTCGTATTCCCAGGATTAAAACACAGAAACATCTGGAAATGGGTGTTATACAGTACACTGAAACATTTGCTCTCAAGAAGAGCAAACATATGTAAATGAAACAGTGCACCAATCCCTGTGGTTTAAAGTTCAAAGTTCATATGAGATTACATTTGCCTTTACATTTACGGCTTTGGCTGACGCTCTTATCCAGAGCGACGTACATCAGTACTCAAGTAGTCCACAACTGTTTCTTAAACCTGAAAACAGCTTACATCTGATACAAATATGGTTAATGGGAAGGAACAAAGTAGTGCATTTCTACACCTAATGACATTCATATACTTGGTCAACTGAGCAAGCTGAAAGCTTTCTTACACCCTCAACAAAAAGCTTATGAGTTGTTCACTGACTCACAGGAACAGCCAAGGTTGATTAAGCAACACAAAGGGGCATGTTCTACACAACTATCTGTGTTTGATGCAGTGTTTATTGATATTTGACACTGTTAGCTGAAGCTGTTGGTTTCCATGGAGAGCCCTGATGAGCGAGGCCCACTGCAGGGTTTTTGAGGTTTGATGGATGGCGGGGCTTGGTACTCACTGTCACTGATGAATTGTTCCACCATGAATCACACAGCAGTCATCTTTGACAAGGCAGAATGAATGAGCAAAACAACAATTTTCTGCAGTAAAATTGTTTGATGGGAAATTATCATGTGACAATGACAAGCCAAGATGCCATGCATAAAAGAAAGACAGACTCCCATTTCTCAGGTTCAACTGAAAATCTTTTTTTTTTTTGGCCAAAATGAAATGAGTGTATTTGACACAGAAAGAGGTGAAACCACCACTGTCTTTCTTTTGATTTCCGTATTTTAAGGAGGTTGCAGCCACACATTTTATCTGTTAAAATTGATTTTTTTTATCATTGATTAATGTTTGCATACATTTTTCTTTTGTTTGAAGTAACTTTCTGATTCATCCCAAAACAGCGACTCGTGGTGAAAAGTGTCAGCAACCCAGACAGATGAATGGGCTTTAATGGGAATTAACTGGAACTTTTTCTGTCTGCTCAGCATCGTCACACCAAAGTTCCCTGGGATTTGCACAATTATACACATGTCTGGAACTGAAGGATTTTATGATATGTATTTAGTGTATCTCAAAGACAAAAGGTGACATTAGGGCTGTACATGAGGTGCTTAAGACAGGGTGACAGAGGAGACAGAAGAGTGTGTCTGGGCGATGTGAGCCTGCTGGTGCTTTATGCCTTGCCCTCATGCAAGGTTGTGGGCAGCAGAAGCACACTCCAGCCTTTATCACCCACACTTTGCAAATGAAGTTGGCACGGTTTCCTCGGTTCGTATTGCTGTCTGATTTATGAGCTCTGCAGCAGCGTGTGCATTAAGAATATCAGCTTTTCAGGGCAAGCTGATACGCATCACAGTGGACACTGGGCAAAAGGGGCTAAGACTCCTGCTACTGTGTGCCAAGGATACTCAATAGGTTGCTTATTTACATAAGTGGTGGCTTTGTGCAAGTGTGCGTGGTGTTTGTGTGGGGGAATGCATTTTGAATATTTAACTAAAAACTCAATGCCTGTGTTGGATGCATGTCGGTTTGGGCTGAGATGCCTTTTTTTGTTCATTAGTGCAAGCTACAAAAAATTGATAAAGCATACAGTATACATGTGAAAAAAAATACCTTACATTACATTCAAATTTAACAAACAAACATGACCAGACAACTTATCTGGATTCCTGCACTCTGCTCTCCTTCTTTGTTTCTCTGAACCCCTTTTAAAAATAATTGTGTTAATTTCTTTGGACATCTGCTCCTACCACACACTTTGCCTATCTGTGTGTACGAAAAAGATTAGCTAGTGTCACGTCGGCTGGTATCACAGAGGTGCTGCATTTGCAGGATGTACCTTCATAGAGTTTTATAATGGGAAAAAGGAAGGAAAATGCCAAACAAAGAACTTCTGTGCAATAGATAGAAATGCAATGTGCAAAGGTGTGTGGTTGCTGTAGTAGCACAAGACTTGGACAGACATGGCAAAGTCACTACTAAGAAAGGCACAGACAAACCAGCCAGAAGATACGAGGATGAGCGGACACTGGATTCCGGATTGAGCTGATATTAAACAGCATCGACTGATGAGAAGCAGGTGAAGCTGATTAGAAAAGTTTGAGAAACCAAAACAAATGGAACCGGATGGCGGGTGGGTGGGGGTGCGCTCAATACTCTGGGGACCTTGAAGGCCATGAGTGTAGCAAAGGTGAGCCAGCCAAGATAGTTAGCTGTAGTTTGTTTTTTTTTCTTTATTATCAGTATGTGAATATGTGTCAGCTGCACTCTAGTGGTTCAAAACAACCAGGTTAATTCCATGGAAGGGGACTGTACACGGAATAGTGGAATTCATATTTAGGTTCAAAGAACAAAATCAATGGTTGGAATTTCTTCATTAAACATAAAAATGCTTGCTACTGTAAATCATATTAATATATTCTCAAGGCTGTCTGTGTAGTTGGTCATGGTTTTATTTAAAAAGGTAAAACAGCAAACATTTCTTTGGCTGGCTATGGTTACGGTTACAATTGGGTTAGATGAAGGTACAGCAGCAAGAAACAGGACTAACTTTTCTGTATTAAAAAAACAGGCAAACTTTCAAACATTCCAGTATGGTCATATGGAGGATAAATGAATCAAAAACAACCTGTTTTGAATTAATTCTCTGGTATCACATTACATATGCATGTATTTAGTGGTCAGTCCATCAGGTCACTCTAGTCTGGACTGCTTTTAGTACCAGCCATAATGCAGAGAAGCCAATGTGTGTGTCTGCGTGCAGGTCATAGCTTCTGGACTAGATTAGAATAGGAAGGAAAGATGTATAGTAGAGAGTAGGAAAGAAGAGAAAGGGAAAGGGGGCCCAGGTACAAGTATGGGGGGTTATGAACCTTTGAGCTGCAGTTGTCAAGTTCTCCCTGCGAGATGATTGCTGAGAAAGCGGAAAGACAGCCAATAAATAGATAGAGTCGAAGGGAAAGTTGGTGAGCCAGGCTGAGCTTGAAATGGTCAAAGCGGAAATTCTAACAGATTGAGTGCAGAACTACAAAGAAGCCAGAGGTTTGTTTAGTGCTCCCATAAGACACTTGAGCAGCTTTAAAAACAATACAATCTGAAGGGGGCTATGAATAGTCATTTATTGTGAATGCATGTTTCAACATATCTAGGCTTTTCTTGAAGAGACCCTCTCCCCAAAAGCCTGAGTGTAATTAGAAATCTGAGAGGAAGAAGGGACAGATGGGAGCAAAAAGAGTTTGACCAGAGGCAAACCAAAAGAGTAAGGTGACAGAGAGGGGGTGAACATGAGGAGAGATAAACAGAGAAAGAGAGAGAGAGAGAGAGAGAGAGAGAGAGTTGGGTAGAAGAAGGGAGCTAGCCCTTGCCTTATGCCAGGCCTGTATTCAGTTTCAGCACACATGCAAGATGGAGGCAGTGCACAGGTCCAAAGAGCTTCTTGTGGTAATTGGGCTACATTAGGCAGCTGGCCAGTGTGCAGCAGCAATCAATTGAATAAATGTACTTATGAAATATGCAGTTATGTGCCCGCTCCTGATGCAGTGAGCCCTGACGCCTGATAAAGAAAAGCAATCTAAAGCCATGCAGCCCGGACAGGCTCATGCATGCAAAGCAGAGCAGCACTTTCATTATGGCAGAATAATGCCAAAAAAGGCATGGCCAGCTTATGTTATGCACAAACGTCTTTTCCATTTTCTCTCTTTCTATCTCGCTCATTCTCTCTCTTACTCACACACACATACACGTGTATGCCTTGAAGGGTATGTTTGCAAGCATGTTAAGGAGACCACCTGTGCTTTTGTAAAGTTTGACAGTGGCAAGGGTCACACAAAGGTCTGCATCATAAACGATCATTATCAGTTGCATCTTCATTATCAACATACAAGTATCCGACTCCATCTGTGTCCTGCAGTATGCCCTGGTATTCGCTGTTTTCACATATTACAATATATTACAATATAGCGAAATTATTCATTTTTCCTTCAACTACTCATTTATAATTTTTAGCCAGTGATTTCACTTGGTGTCATAAGAGCTGATGAAATACCAGCAAGACAGATTTCCTTTTTCCACCATGTCTAAATTCATTATGTTCACTTGTTTTTAATCGAGAAAATCAAACTCATTCGAAATGGCACACCTTGGTACTCTCTCGGCATATTAGCATAGTAAGGACTGTTGGTTTTAAAGCATCTTACCTTCTGAAATCTGTTCTCATTCAGAGGTCCTCACCCATTTTACTTCTCCATGCTAGAAAATTGTTGAAAAGCCTAATATCAGTCCACAGCTGAACTCAGATTGTCCTACCCCCCCAATCTCTGGGTCAGGGGTTCCTCCCGGACTAGGGAGGAAACGTGCTGTCTTTGTCTGCAGGGAGGGAGCTGTGGTGCATTTGGGAGGGGAGCAGGAGCTTGAGTATGTTCACAGTGAAATTGTTAACAAGTAGGAAAAACTGAGGAAATGCCATTCCTCAAGCTACATCCTTTTGTCTGTGTAAAGCATTATATTCCATTGTCCTGTTTGAAAAAACTTAAACTGAACCACCTGTCAGAGAGGCCCTTCAAACTCACTGGTGTTGGGTTACTCTCCTTCTCTCTGTAATCTTTTTCCTCTCAAGCAAACACAGAAAAATCTGCTTCCACTTGGAAAGTGACCCTATCCTGAACTTATGGCCAGAATTCAGCAGGAACAACCAGTATTTTTTGTTTTCACTGAGTTGGTGTATAATCGAGAATATAGTCTGGGTGTACTCTCAAATAACTGCCACTGAAACTTTTAAACCTTTTATTAACATTGACCCACAGACTGGGTTTAGTCTATCACTCATGTTAATAATGATCAACTTAAAAACTTACAATCAAAATGACAGTTTACATTGTGTGATGACTGAATAATATGCCGTAGAATTTAATGAGCCAGGCAATTTAAAATAAGCCCAAAGTAGCCAATTGAAGCAGCTGAATGCTGTCTTACAAGCTTTACATGAAGTCTAGAGCATAGTGATGAATACAACGCTGTTGAGTGAAGCCTTTCTCCTGATTTAGCGCTTCTTGCTACTGAAAACTAAAGAGGCTCATTAGGAGGGTTTTCTCGTACTCCTTCATCACTACAGGATGCCTCACTGTTTATATATCACCTTCCTGTCCATTCAGATACACATTAACACACCCAGCCTTAATAAAACGCACGTGACAAAACACCCCATGTTTTTCATATGGAGTACATGCAACGCTTTCTCACACAAATCAACCACATCACTCAAAACTCAACATTCCTCTCCACAGGCCTACTTCTTCCTTCCGAAGTATATACATTTTGTTCCCTGTTGCACAGAAAGTGCCTTAATTCTGTTTATTCTCTGGCTGTGCATTGCCAGCAGCAACAGATGGCCCATCAGAGAGCAGTGCGGGGCAACTTGGGGAAGAGGGCAGGCAAGGCATTGCTGGCAGCTTGGTGCTCCTCACTCAGACACTGGGATCAGCGTCTGATGAAAGTGCTGTAGAATGAGATGACTTGATCAGGACTGAAGGCCAAAACCTGTCTGGTTGCCAGATTTCCAAAAAAAATCCATCCAACTAGACAGAGCATGACAAATGACTCCAGAAAAATTAGATTTCTCCATTCTTCCAATCTTAGATTTCAGGTGCTTTCAAAGCCATATGTGGATAAGAAATATGGAATCCAATTACATTTAAGCATTGGGGTTGCCACAATAACAAATGTAAGTCCGTAGCATTGCTTAATTCATATCAGCAGGCTTGACCAGGTCAGTGCTGCGAAATGAGGGATAATAATTCAGAAGATCTTTCCTGGCCTCTTTATGTTGCACCTTATAGAAAGCATTCTCGGTAAATGTGTGCCGCCTGCTTTGTAGGGGAAAGGGTAATCAGTTCCATCTCAGGAATGCAATGTTTAGAAATGGATATTGTGTTTTCACTGCTTGTGATGAGCTCCTTCCAAATGGCCTTGTTCTGGGCCTTCACTTATGTACCTTTACACCGTGCTTTGATGAGTAATCACTAGCAGTCCACATGCCCTTATTCTGTCCAAGACAATGAGTGTTTTTTTAATAGGAGCTAAATGTGTCAAATAATGGCGTATAGCTCGCACTGACATATGAGAAGCCGTTGCACTTCCCTGGTCCTGGCTGGTAGTGGCAATTGTGTTGCTGCTATATTGTGGAGAACATTACTGCAGTAATCTGATGAATGCTACTGTTAAAAAGGAGGCCAACATGCTTTTTAAGCATTTATGGCATCATGACTGTCCTCGTTGTCACTTTTGCTGAGGCCAGAGAGAGGACTGAAATATATACTACGTTGCACTGTTTGTGCATCATCAGTTCTAAAAGTGAGCCTTTGAGAATGCTTGGCTGTCCTTGAGCATGGTGTGTGACCTAACTAAAATCTATGCAAATGGATAAATATATACATATTTAGGGTTTGCAGGGATTGTTGAAGCATAAATTAAGAAATAATTGTTCAATTGGTCATTGGATGAGTGACATGATAAGAGACTTTCCAATTGGTCTATTATGTCTCTGCCAAAGGACAACATAGAGCTTCTCCTTTACGACAGTCCTTAATTACCAGGTGCAGTGGAAGTGGCCACAAGTCTTGATAATGAGAGAACATAGGTAACACATAGGTAAGCTGTACGCTCGTATTGGCTCTGATATAAATCAGACATTGTTCCTGGATTCAGGTTCTTCTGCTGTCATACCAAAGTTGGTTGTTGATTTAAGATCAGCCTTGTGTGAGAGAGGATTCTATGTCCTTTCGAAGTCTTCACGTGGGCTGAACAAAATAATGTATTTTCATGGCAGTGGGGTTTCAAAGCTAACCTTGGGTGCTTGTGAACTGCTATAGTACCCAGCCAAAGTGAATGTGGCCTTGAATTGAAGCTCCATTAAGATGCTTGCATGGAGCAACAATGACTCTGTTCTGTGCATTTTTTTGTGTAGAGTAGTTTTACAGATCAAAACATCAGTGCCTGCATATGCGCATGCGCGTGTTGCTGCGTGTGTGGGCATAGTAAAGAGCCTAGTAAGTTGTAAGAAGTTCTATTATACGGCTGATTGAAGTCGATAGCATATGCCATTGCACCATGCTGCAGCAAGCTTTCAGAAAATTACTGCATGCTTCTTTCCTGCATCAAAACAACACTGCAGGCTATAGCTTAAGGTGGCCTTTATTACAAAATTGAGTCAGCATCCATAAACTCTTCATGTGGTCTAATGGCAAATATCACCAGAACGGAATGAACACCCTTCCCCTTTATTGATGGAGAAAGATAGTAAAGTGTTTCCAGCCACCTCACTGGAAATTGCAAACGGCATGAGACGGTAACCATTGTCTTTAATGGCTGTGTTTTTGTTGTATCTCTCAGCATTGCAATTAAGTTATTATTGTCCTTGTGTTCTTAATGTACCACTGAAATTGATGATATATTGTGTCAAGCCTGCTGAAACAAGTCTCTGTGTACCTCATCACAAAGAAACAGAAATCTGAGGTAATGAGTGGGAGAAGCACAAATCATTTAAGGCTGATTAATGTCACGTCTTTAATATAATATCATGTATTAATAACACAAAGCACTTGTATAGAATCTTTCTGTGCACAGTCATCAACTACAACGCATCACATTTACAACCATTGCAGGATGAACTTTTGAGGCCTACTCCCCTTCAACCCTTCATTCACTATGGGGATAATTACAAAGGTGCCTCAGTTAAGACACTGTAAAGAGTAGTTAAATTTAATGTGTCGCCATTGATTTTAAAATAGACCTGTGAGGCTTTTATACTTCATGACCCTGAAAAGCCTCGCCATCATAATGAGAAAATCAAGGCAGGCACATCTGACTGACTAAAGCACTTACAGTTTTCTGAGAATAGTCTTTACTGTAATGGGTGCTGCCGCCAAAGCAGTACCAGTCCAAGGCTATGTCTATTCAATCTCTCTTTATTTTTCTCCATAAAGCATTGAAGTTTCTGTGTTTACACCAGATGCATTGTTAAGATCTTTAAACCTTTGGCCTAAAGTTTTAATGTGTCAACCGAGGGGGTCCGGAGGCGTTTGATTTGTTGAAAACAGCCAGCAATGATTGGATTTTTAAAAATTACTATTATTTTTGAGATCCCAGGCTATTTATTAAACATTCAGGGCCCTAGATAACTAGGTCCCTGGTTTGCACCGACGCTTTGTGCACACTGTCAGTTTTGTAGGTTCTTCAAAGAATCATTCTATTATGTAGGGGAACCACTTTTCAAAGTGTTCTTCACAGCACTGTGAGCCAGTAGAAATGTCTTCAGGGCTGTTACAAGGGACCTATTCTTTTCCAAAAAGGCTTTGAATAAGCATATACTGCACTTTTAACAGGTATAAGAAGTGCATCAGTAGCTCTCTCTCTCTCTCTCTCTCTCTCTCTCTCTCTCTCTCTCTTTCTCCCACTCTCTCTCTCCCATTCTCTCTCTCTCTCTCTCTCTCTCTCTCTTTCTCTTTCTCTTTCCCTCTCTCTTCCTC
>JBBPDC010000007.1:11763994-11781561 GCA_037974485.1 Hemigrammopetersius urotaenia | reverse complement strand
ATTTATTTCCTAGGAATTGTTAGGGGTGCCAATAATTGTGGAACAGGTGATTATATGAAAAATAATTATTTCTTAGTCAGGCAGTTTTTTCCCCCTTAAAATTCACTTGAAGTTCTGCAATAAAAAATGACTTTATTTTATGGCTTTTAACACATTTTAACCAGGGGTTCCAATAATTATGGAGGGCAGTGTAAATAAGTTAATGAAATAAAAAAATGCTTAACGTTGTCCTCAGTTTGTTGAAACCTCATTCAACAAAATTCTTCCTTTCTACGTGATTTGACACTCAGTTTCCTTTCCTAACATCTGATTTTTAAAGAAACACTACGAATCTGCTTTGCTGCCTGTAAGTAGCAAATCTGTATTGACAGCATGAGTGACTTTCCAGGAAAAGGATCCATTTGGCTTGATATGGAATTGCTCAAGCGTCAAGTTGCCAGACCTTTAAGCAAGACCGAGAGCAGCACAAATCAGTTCTCAGCTGATTTCCCAGCACTTGATCATGCTCAGATACAGACTACAAATGTGCATCTGAACCACATGTTCTTTATGCCATACAAATACACACACTTTCACTAACACACACACACACACAGGCAGAGCCAGGTGCACTGAAACATTATGATGTACTGTGATGTTTTGTAGACTGAAACAGAAGGGGTGCGACTGATTCAATCCAGCTCAGCAGAGACGGGTGGCATTTCCTGTGATGTGGTGTCATTTGAATAGGACACGTGCCCAGCGCCTGTGTGGATGGCATGCATCCAGAACAGCCTATTACACCACATCTCAGTCATCTTCACATCATCCAGCTCTTTGGAACATGAGACCATATACACACCATTGACCTGGGAACCACTTAATCACTTCATAGAGGATAAACAGACTGCCTACCTGCGTTAATGTGATTGTTTGCTTGACTCACACAATCATGGGCATCCATCATAATCAGTATCATCACCATTATTCAGTGGGCTTTAACTGTGGTTATCTGCTGTAGGATTTTGCTGTCAGAAGCAACAATTGATAAGTGTAAAATGTGTAAATGATCAGTACTTGATTAATATGGTTAGAAGAGACACAGCGTCTTTTACGTGTGAGACACCGCTTCTTCTACAGCTTGGTTTTTTTTTTTGCTGTGTTTAATTGGACCTGGAAGTAGTTCATGAGCTCACAATGGGTGCGAATGGGCACACTCACCAGACAGGTCTCGAAAAAACTGGATCAGACGGACACAATTTTCTTGATTTGTACTTTTCCGGTAGAAGGGCGACTCATTTCATTTGCCCTGTTAATAGTCCCCTGTCTGACACTCTGCATGGGCCATATTTCCTTGCTTAAAGTGCCAGACGTGTGAGATGAGTGCTGCTGATTTTTGAATTGCAAACATGAAGCCCTGGCTGGTGAATTATTGATCAGTGAGAATGGATTCTGCAAACATGTGGGTCAGCTGTTTCAGTGCCACTTTCTCCACCATTTCCCTTCTCTGTCTTTCTGTGTTCTGGTTTGATTAGAGTTCATATGAGTGTGACCTTATTCCTTAATTACACTGGATGATGTTAATGGCACACTGGGGAGATGGATATATGGAGACTGTAACAAAGAACACTATGAATTAGGCTCTCACTAGCCTGCTAAATGTGTTGTTATTCATGTATTTACACTGTTCTTTCCGTAATAAAGTGTGCTTGCATATCTGTTTACATTCTGTGTCAATATTCTGTTTCAAAAAATGACAAATATAGGTAAATTGTTTTTCCTTTAATGAAACAAGACTGTAAATACTTTACTATCACATTAAAATCATAACAAAATATTTTCTTACAAACACAATTTTGCAGTTGTTTGAAAGTTTAGAATGCAATTTCTTTGCCTATTTAAATAAACTGAGAAAAAATGAACGCACATATGTGATATGATTCTTTTATCTGGGAGATGGGTTTATTTAGCTCTTGTTGCTTGAAATTAAAATGAAAGGAGCTCTGTGTTTTGAATTATGAGAAAACTATCCTGTGAAAAGCTGCATTGCAATTACATCCCAAATCTGCCACATGCCATAAACAGATGTGGAAAGCCCTCCATTTTTTCTTGCATGACTTTGGCTCTCTTAGCTAAATTCAGACAGTCCATGGCATGTGACAGGACAGTATGAGCATGTGGCTGTGTTTCCGCTGTGCAGCAGGGGCGCTTGACATGCAGAGTGATGGCACAGTTTGTCATTTCACAAGAGGACTTGACATTTCTCTCCTCCCCATCAATAGCGCTTCCTGTCGACGAACGGCAGCTCCTGCGGGCCCAGGGGTCTCACCTCCCCACTCATGCCCAGCAGGGGGTTTGAGCTCTCAGACGCACTAGTAAGCAGGCTTCAGGCTTCGTCTGGATGAGGAACACGTTCACATATCAGTGTGACACAGTGTGAGCTTCTGCAACTTTATAACCTCCTCTTTGCTCAACTTCTTTGACGTCTTTGATCTTGACACTAACAAGTCTCTCCCACTGACATGGACAGTAACACATCAGCATATACTCTAATACACACACACACACACACACACACACACACACATATATGCTAACCTGGTCCTGGTTTTCTAAAAATTACTTTAACTGGTACCTAACTCCTAAACTCATCCCAAATAAAACTTTCCACAATGGGTTCTTGGACTGTTTAAAAGAGATTTGTTGGTGTGAATTATTTATTTAAAGTAATAACACAGGTCAACAGGTCAAAATCATCAGAGATAAGTTTATGTCAGTTTTGTAGTGTTCTACATGCTGATTTCAAATCTGTGTTTTTCCCTAGCACATACAGGTTTTGTGATTAAGCTAGTTATATATTGCATGTAATTAGCACAGTGTGTGCCTATCTGACATTTAATAAAAAATCACATGCAAGTCTATTGCAAATCTAATATTACTCATAATTCAAAAAGTTGATGTGACTGAAGAAAACTGAATGCAGACTGGTTTAGAAAAGTATGTTGGGGTTTCTGATGATTAAAATTTTTTTGTTTCTTGACCTGTGATATGTAAAGGTTTTACACCAATTGACACTAATTATGAATTTTAATGTTATGTTAAAGCAATTCAAACTTATGTTAAAACTCCATACTCACACTTTCATTTACAAAATGGTCCTCTCAAATCGCTCCTCAGGCACCTTTAGATGGTCCACATTTTTGCTCAGTCCCAATTTCACAATACAAAAACAACATGGATGTGATTCCTGAAGAACGACTGGAGTCCTATAACCATGACACTAAATAAACATATATTAAAAGGTTTTTTAGGGCAGTGGTTCTCTATGTGCTGGAAATAAAGCTGGAGCAAAAATGTGAACTTCTGAAGAGTGTTAAGAAAACAGTTCTTCTATGGCATAGAAAACCTTTTCATTCCCATTTTCCAAAATGTGACTGCAGTTAGTCCACTCCTTTCACTCTCTTCAGTCTCCAGCAGAATTCTTTGCATATATCTGACAGTATCTTTAAGCTTGTTATGTTAATACACAGACTGTTCACTAAACTTATTTTTAGACTTATTGCAGGTTTTTATGCCTTGCAGTATGCCTTGTTTCACACACATTTAAGGTAACATACCCTCTTGATATTGTCCTCAATTGTAAGATAATATAAGGTAATATACACAGTCCACAGATATTATTGGACTGACTGTATAAGTCTGTGTGATTAGAGTCATTCCACACATTGCATTCATTTTCCAGCAGGGCATGAAAACAGAAGTTATTCCAGCTCAGCTATGTGTAGCACTGGTTCATACGAATGTCAGAGGAAGTGTCAGAGATACTCATTTCCTTAGACTGTACGTTGTGGATAAGTGCAGGCTGACTGGAGCAATGAGGTAGTCTTGGTTTCTTCAAAGGCCCCTGAGCTGTGACCTTGGCCTGACCTGTGGTCTGTCTGGCTTTCACCACTGGCAGCAGCATCTGAGTGCCAGTGCTGGCAGGGCTTCAGACTCCATCAAAATTACATGCTGGTATACTGGGGCTTGCCCGTTGCACTCCACACTGAGTTAAATGTCCCAGAGTCCCACTGCATTCTTCTCAGACTGTAAGGATCTTTTTTTCACAGGACATCTTCATCAAGAAGAATGGTGTTACAAAACAGAAAGAGACATACTATGTTTGAATGGCCCCCAGTTTTAATCTGTCAACGCTGCACCCCCTGAGCTCTTTTTTGGTTAATATTTTAAAAAGAAAGACTTTTTGAGTCACATTGCCACAGAGGTGGTATTCGAAAAGAGAGCAGATGCACATACAATATTAGTTTAGAAATAATATTCTAAGAGGAACTTGTGGGACAGGAGTCATGAGGAACAACAGAGTCATGTAGCTTCCAGGCCTCTGGCAAATATTACACAGCTTAGAAGGAAACTGTTAGAGAAGAGAGAGACAGAGAGAGAGAGAGAGAGAGTCAGGGAGGGTGAGAGGAAAAAAAGGAAAAGTGCCCATGGTGACACAGATGGCTGCAGAAATGAGTGTGAGTACTGTAGTTTAGGATGCCATCATCATCACATGTCTGCAACAAAATGCTGGTGCTGAGACCAGAGCACCTGCTCTGCTTTATTTTTCCATTCTCTGCTTGAGGCACTTATGAAGACTGATCTCATTCTACTGCAAACACATTTCTATATCGAACTGTTCCCTTTTTACGTTAAAGTTCGTCTGGCTTAGAGGTATAAATGACTCATATTTCACAGGTGCGAGATCTGAAACGCTGACAGATGGTGAACAGTGGTTGGTCCTCCTGTTACCTGTGCCCTGTCAAACTCAGAAAATCAGAATGGAATTTTCACCATTTCTTTGTTATAATTTGCTTGATTCCTTTTTTGTCAAATGTAGCTGTATTCAAGTCATTCATATTTTGTCCTGCTCAAATGTGGTCAGGCTGTTGAGGGCTCCCGAACAGCACAAAAGTCTTGGCCCAAATAGCGCTGGCCTGATCGTCTTGAGCCGCAAGTTTAATCCACAGCTATCTATAAACCTCAGCCACAGATATCCATGGCAGAGCATAATTTGACTTGTGATTTGTTCTCTCCGAACAGGCAGAGATGACCTGCCCTCTCCCTCTATTGCTCAGCATGATGAGTGAGTGAGTTATATGAATGTTCCATGACATGCTTCCTATATTATATATATCCTAGTCATGTATAAGTAAAGTCAAGTCAAGTGGGTGTTTCACCTACACAAGACACAGTGAACTGAGAATGTTTCTCCAGGACCGTGGTGAGGCGCAAAACTATGTAAGACTACATACGTGCTTAGATTCAGTATTCTAATGGAAAGCTAGAAAATATGGAAAAATTCAAACAATTATAGTGTAAGAAATAAATGATTGTGCAATAACTGCCACAGATATCAGCAACATGAGGAACAAGGCATGAATAAACATGTATAAACATAAATAAATATAGCCATGTAGTGAGTTTGTTTATTGGGATGCGGCAGTTCTAGTGTGTTTGTGTGTGTGTTGCATCCTTACTGAATCAGTAGACACCTGCTGTCCACTAAATGAACTTTTATTATAGGTGTATATATGAGTATTCTGCTACAACATGATGCCTGCATGCATACACTGTCATAAAATGCCTTCTCTGGGCTAGGACGACTATTGGTGGTCTGAGTGCCTCTTTCTATCTCCTCGAGTTCAAGAGTGGTTAGCAGGAACACTGTGATGTTCTGCAGATGTTTGTGAGGAGTCACAGAGAGCATGCTCATTTAGTGTGTACAATAGTTCCCCTTGGGTCCCATGCAAATTGAGACCTCATCAGCAAGGCTAATGGTGTCGGCTAATGCCCTGCTGCTCCTGCCATTTCTTTCACAATTGCCTCTAAGTGGAAAATCATCGATCTGCTTCATTTAATCTGATTTCCTTCTTTTTATCATCAGCTGGGATGCCTGCATGTGTTTGTGCTAAGATTACTTTTTTATTGTTTGTCTCATTAAATTCTGCCTTGGACATGAGCATGGATGCCACAACGAATCCTTAAAGATGTAATTAAATGATTTTTAAGCCTATTACATTGCAAAGATGATAGGAGAAATAAACAGGATTTTAGTGTTGTTTTGATGCAGGGGCAAACACACTGAGAGTGACAGAAACTGAGGATGCTCTGTCAGATGGAGTAAAAGTCTTACAGCAACGCAGTGACCTACTTTATTTTAAGCCAAAGAGAAATCACTAGCATTTAATAGCATTTTATTTTGTAGGTTGGTAAAGAAACTTGCTGCTCCGTGTAAGACTTTTGACGGATCCCTCTAGTGGACACTAGCGTTTCTTACCTACTGCTCCTCTAGCTTATAGTCTTCATAGTAGCATGTGTTCTTGGAGGATGAAAGAGAAGAGGAACTTGGTAAACAAACGTTGGAGATAACAACCACAACAACAACAACAATAATAATAATAATAATAACCATCATAGTAACGTTATTAAATGAATGGTGGTGTACATTATTCTTATTGTTGTGTTTCTTGCGGTTATTATTGTTATCATTACTATTACTGTTGTAGTTGTTGTTACAATTATTATTGCTGTCATAATGATGATTATGATTATTTTTGTATTGTTGCTGCTTTCATTATAACTGCTGTTGTTATTGTTATAATTACTATTATTAGTATTATTATTGTTGTTATCGTTGTAATCATTACTACTATAGTACAGTGGATGTTTTCCTCAGTGCTGGTACTGTACGGCCGTGTGGTTTTTGATCTAAGACTGGATGACGCTGATCCCACACCCCCCACCTCCCACCCCCCATACAGACAGAGAGAGAGAGAGAGAGAGAGAGAGAGAGAGAGAGAGAGAGAGAGAGAAAGGTGGGGAGGAGGGGAGGGTTCGTTGGGGGGGTTAGTAGAGCGCAGGCGCAGAAGCTCGTTCTATGGTTGAAAACTAGCAGATATTGCTGTTCGGCAGACGAGCTGAACTCAATGGTGCTGATCAGAGCATCCGACCCGCACACGCTGGAGGCCACGGCGCAGCTCACACGCGCGGAGAGGAGAACTTTGCGTGGACAGGGAACGCGGGCTAGGGCTTCTCGAGATTTCTCTCCAGCTCGACGGCTCCTCCATTCCTCCTCCTCCTCCTTCTTCTCCTCCTCCTCCTTCTCCTCCGGCACGGCAGCGGTCGACACATCCTCACCAATGTTGCCATCCAACTGAAGCGCGGGGATTTACTGTCTCCGGCTGTTTTAGCGACTCTTAATAAAGAAACAATAGGCCAAAAACGTGTACACGGGTCACTATGTTTTTGTTACCATTCCATACTAGGAGGCGTCTGAATAGCTTTTGTCCGGGGGCGTTGTGCTTGCACTTCATGCTCTGGATTGTATGTGCCGTTTGTGGAGAGGAGCAGCCGTTCAGTGTGGAGGTAAGACTGGCCTTACACTCTCGCTCACGCACACATACACGCACACACGTTTTCCATCGAGCCAAAACAATGCCTTGGTCAGTACCTTCTCCGTTAGATCTCCTCTGAATTCTCCTGCGTTTAATGCATGCAGACTGTGCTGCAAAACAGTGGCAGAGTAATACTGTAATTTTTCTAGCAGAACTTATGAATGACTGGTCATCAGTTGCTACACAGTGCCCCTTTGTTTTCAGCTGCAACTTCACTAAGACCTGTGAAGCTCCTGTGTACCAGTAATATTCCCCCCACTAAGACCCCCCAAATAAATGAAACACTACAATAAAGGCCATCACAAAGTCCATATTCATGTTTTCAAGGGAAATTAACAAGCTGTCAGGGGCATGACGAGCTGTTTGAATGTTTGATCGGCACTATCACAGACTAATGGTTTGACAACACTGTAGTTTGTTGTCTAACATTGTACCATATGCTGTATCAGCAATTCAGCACATTTGAGCTTTGAGTCACTTGCCCAGCTGGTTCACATTGCCTGGAGTGTTCACAAAGCAGCACACACGGAGTGAAGAAGGCTTAGATAACTAGGTTGAAATGATCATGGCTTAATGCCGCTCCTATATATATAAACTGCACACATTACTTATCCCAGCAGCAGGGTTGTTGTAAAAAAAAAGAGCGTCCAAAACTGCATCCACTGCTATTCATCATGATGTTTGTCTTTAATTTTCTACTGGACAGGATGCTGCCCAGAGCCTGTTAAAGCTGGTCAGTTGTGCTTTTATGTTGGCATGAGTCTGTTTATAAGAGGGTGGAATAAATCAGATTGATACAAGCTGAGATCCAGCCAGCAAAACTGTGGCCAGTAACCGGAGGAGGCTCAGCTAGTCCTTACAAATATTTTAATTGTAACACAGTGCATGTATCACAATTTCTCTTTACCTTCTTTAATTCAGGAACAGTGGGCTACGGGCTTGGGATAGGTTTATTTAACTGCTCACGCGAGAGGTCAAATGGGGAATTTGTAAACATTGTAGAAGCAATAAAATTTTGTTTTTTAAAAAAAATGCCTGTTTAAACATGTATAAGACGTTCCCCTGCTTCACACTGTCAAATGAAACTCAGACTTAATCTTCCTCATCCTGAGTCTGTCAATAGGCAAATTAGTTTTGCAAATTGCAAAACAGGCTCACTAGTGTATATTCAGGCACATTTACCGAGAGATTCGTCTTCTGAGAACTCCTGCCAAAATACAGGACTGAGGTTAAACTAAAAGTTGGCACAAACTTTTTCTTTGAACTTTTCGGTAAGGATCTGTGAAAGTTTTTGGAGAAGTGTATATGAGGGGTCTCACATGTTTCTTTTCATCACCAGTGCTTATGAGTATTTACTGACTTGAATGAATGCTCATATGAATCAATGATTAATCTGCAAGAGAGGGAAAGGACACATGCTGGTAAGAATGGAAGGTGGGCTACTGTCATGGTTTGACTTAAGTGCTGCGTAAATTCTGGCAGTGACTCAAACACACACACATACAAACAGAGACAGAGTGAGTCCTTAGAGTGAGGTGCTTTACCTCCTGATGATGGGCCTGTGTCTCTTTTCCCAAATGACAGCTCTGAGCTGTAGCAGGGGTTTAGCTGTATCCTGGCCTGCTCTTGGTGTTGGGTCTGCCGTCCAGAGATGTCCTGAGCCTGTCTGAAGGACTGAGGCCAGCGGCCATACATCAGAACTAAGACACCAGCCCTACCCCCAGAATATGGACACAACTTGACCCCTGCACTTTCCCTGCTCTATTGTCTCCTCCTCCTCCCCCCACTGAGTTCCTCTCTCTTCTCCTTGCCTTCATGCCTTTGTTCCTCTCGCTCACAGCTAAAAAGCCATTTCCTCAGATTAGTACAGTTCTGCCACAATGGCACTGACACATTTAATTTCATTTGTTTTGTAATGGTCCCATTTCTTTCTCGAATGGCCTCTCTTCCCAGTAGAGCTGAACATTTTTCTCTGTGTGTGTCATTATAAATTGTGTGTGACGGACAAAGAAGGTATTAACTGGTGCACCAAAAAGGCAAGAAAGTGTTATGCAACAGTGCACAGGCAAAACTATTTGATATTATAAAAGTCTAAATTATTAAGAGGAGACAATGCATTCATAATCTTTTCATTACGCTTATCTCTCTGGGACCTTCTGCAGGCTTTTTTTAAAACATTTTTGTCATTAGAAAATTGCCAAATACAGCTAGAAACAACAGCAAAGTAATTTCTTCACAATATGGTTGATTGAACTTGTGAAACTGACAAAATGAGGTGGGGGGGGGGGGGGGCATTATTCACAATAATGCCCACCCCCACCTCATTTTGTCACAATAATTTTTTTCTGATGAAGTCGCCATGTCTCTGCAAAATACATATGTAATATTTGCAATATTTAATAAGTAACAGCGCTGTCAGTCCAGATGTGCAGAACTCCATCAGAGTCTCATAATGACATGCTTAACATGAATGTGAAGTGTCTATTCGCTTTGTTGGAGATGATGTGCACGCAGATGCGTAGGTGTGTGTGAATGGAGCCAAACAAAGGACTTTTTCTGGCTTTCCTTTCATTGCCTTTCATTTTTTGTTGATGCCACGATAAAACTGATGAAGAACTTTGGAAGACAGAGCCTTTTTTAATTATTTCGTACTTGCTCTGTTGGCATCTTCCTTCCTTCACACCTTTATCCGAGTCTAAAAATGGCAGGTCTCTCTGTGCAGCTGTGACAATGTTTTTTTCCATGAATGAGTCAAATTGTATTTCTTCGCTGCTCAACATCAGGTGCCAAAGCCTGACGTGAATCACACTGATTTCCTACTCAGCACATCCACACACAATTCTGCTGGGCCACCTTGTCTCATATTCAGCTAGCACAGGTAAAAAAAAAAAAAAAGTAAACCAAGTCCAAAGCCTCAAAGAGAATACACAATAGTCTGAGCCGAGCACCATCCTACATATTTTTTTCTCCCTTTTTTTAGAAAGCCATTGATGTGGAGAGTCCCGCTGGGCACCGGCACGGTAGCACTACAAAAGTTTGACCGCCATGCTCTTGGTGTTACTGTTTTTGATGAGCTGGGTGGCTAGAGATCTCTCTGAATTATTGAAAGGGACCGGTGTGATGTCCAACGCTGATGTGGCATCAGCTGTGTAACCTAGATCGACATCAAGCTCTCCTTTAAAAGGTCAAGAATGAACAGAAAAGTCATAGTATCTATTAGTCTTGCTCTGCCACCCCTTATGTATGTTTATACGATGCAGTGGGGGCCAGTGACTGTGTTTATAGCTGGGAAATAAACTCCCTCTAGAGTGGCTTCCAACCAGGAACCCAGCAAAAACCACCCCGAGGGCTGTTCTCTTTTATGTGTCACTCACTACGGTTTCCTGCCTACTGACCTACTGCTGAGAACATTCAGCGGTCAAATCAGATGTTACCAGGGCTCCATCAGGCTCAACTGTTTCAGTTTGATCAAACCTTTTTATGCTAGCCCCCACCCCCCGAGACTGGTCTTGCATCTCGAGCAGTGAAATGTAACAATATGTGCATCTAGCGGCTCTGTGAGTGGTATGTGTCCATTCTGTTTCCACATGTGTCATCATATGGGGGAGAGAGAGATCGAGAAAGAGAGAGATGCTCTGTGCTTGGTACAGCATGTTGTGTTCACACATGGCCTTTCTGACGTCAGCTTGGCTTTGGAAGGTGAACAGATTTGTGCAGGCCCCTGGGGTGGATACGATATGTCAGTCTGTTTACCTATCCCACAGTCCTACCGGACACCAGAGAGAGCACCAGCACACACTAGAACACATTTATAATGAAAGAGCGGGGTTTTGTTTTCACATACTGTATTTGAGTTTTTGCCCCACAGCAGATTCTGTGGAGCTCTACTCACTCTCTACTCTGTTAATTGCACGTCTTTCTCTCTCTCTCTCTCCCTCTCTTACTTTCTCTCTCTCTCTACCTCTTACTTTCTCTCTCTCTCTCTCCCTCTCTCTCTCTCTACCTCTCTGACTCTCTCCACTCTACTTATTGTTCATTGGATGTTTCTTTCTTCCTAACACTTTCTTCTTTCTGTTCCCCTCTCTGTCTCTCTGCATTCTGTTACTTTTTATTGACTCTGTTTCCCTCTAACATTCACTCACATTCATTCTCTCTCTCTCTCTCTCTCTCTCTCTCTCTCTCTCTCTCTCTCTCTCTCTCTCTCTCTCTTAGCTCAGTGGAGAGCAACTGCAAAACACAGTGAAAGGCATTTGCTCCTATTCAATCTTTAATGTTGTTGACAACTCCAGTGGTGATGAACAGAAGCACATGGAGACAGGAGGCACTCTCAGCACTCATGACAAGTAGTTTTCATGGCATGACACTGTGAGTGTGTGGTGAAATGTCACCCCTGTGCCACAGTTGATTGAGTTGATGCTGCACAGAGCTGTGTGCCGCACGTCATAAGTGACAAACCAGAAGTAACATTTTGAACGAATCATTCATGAGATTTTGCCTGGAACTTTTCAAGATTTGACAGGTTTGTCTAACAAAAGAGTGGTGACCGAAATTCTGTAATGTGAGTCTAACATTGAATTCATTGCAAGGGCCATGGCATTTCTTGACATTTGCCCAAAAGTGGCAACAGTGGCTGAGCATGTGGGAGGGTGGTTGTCATGGAGACCTCAAGCACTATGTGGTAGCGCATGTCCTGCTGAATAATTTAGTGTGTGTGAGGACAGAGAGGAGAGAGGTTGGCCTCACAAATACATGTGCACAGTAAGCTCACAGCCAGAATGGTCAAGCAAAAGATCCAGTGGGCCTCATGAAGCATTCTGTTAAAAATACGTACTGCTGGATGGTGACCTTTCTAAAAATGCATGTCTCCTCAGATGCACTCGCATCCAGAGTCAGTCACTCAAACATACACATGCTTAGTCATTGCACAACACCAAATTGCCAGACATGACGCTTAATTTGCATAAGTTGCACAAGTGAACATTAGAGCAGCCACAACAGTTGAGACAAAGAAGACTCCGCATCAAGGCCTTTAGGGATCAGAGCACATGCATGGCTTTCTTAATTTGTCTTTAATTGAAAAGTCTTCTCTTTTTTTAAAAGCCAGTCTTCTTTTATTTGCAACAATACATAGCTTCCATTATATGACATTTCAAATTGTGTCTTTAATCTCTTTTTGAGTGACCTAAATTAACAAAGCGGGGTCGCAAGTAATATTGAATGGTGTTGTGTTTTCTGTTGTCAGTGACAACAGTTATCTATGCATGTTGCCATGGCCACATCACCCCTCTGAGGGTGAGTCGCACCTAATGAAGTATTCCGTCAGCTTTAAAGGAACTGCTGTTATGTTTCAAAGTTCAGTCAAGTACGTTTATTGTCATTTCAAACACATACACAACACAATACCCAGTGAGATGAAACAGTGTTGCTCCAGGACCAAGTTACAACACAAAAACTACACAAAACTACCCATGTATGAACAGGACAGGACTACAAGTGCAAAATAAAAGAACATGCAAGACTTAAAATCAGAAGGAGACAACGTACAGTGCAGTGGACATGATGCAGGAACAGTACTAAGAGTAAATACAGTATCATATCAGATACTGTTTTCTAGCAGCAAGATGCTAAAATGTATAAATATGTGAAAGTTAATGAAATGAAAAGTAACTGTTGTAAATTATTGTGCAAAAAATAATGAAAAGGCCTCAACAATATCACAAATATGTAACGGTATATTAATAAAGGAACAGTATAGCGATTGTTGTGGGTTGTAGTTCGTATTTGCCTCTTGTTTAGAGGGAAAGAGTTTGTGTGTATGTTTGTGTGTTTAGGAGAGAGAAACAGTTCAGTTCAGGGGTGTTTGTGAGGGAAATACAGTTCCTGTTCACTTCTGATTTAGGAGCCTGATGGCCTGATGGAAGGAACTGTTTCCCATCCTGGCAGTGAAGGACTTTTGCCAGACAGTAGGGGGGATAGTAGCGTGTGGGAGGGGTGAGTGGGGTCATCCATAGTGCTGGTGTCTCTGCGGATGCTATGTGTGGTGTAGATGTCTGTGACAGAGGGGAGATAAACTTCAATGATCTTCCCGGCTGTCCGCACTGTCCATTCTAGGATCCTGCGGCTCAAGCTGTACCAGGCTATGACACAGCTGCACAGAATGCTCTCTGTAGTCTTACTTTAGTATGTGTTGGGGGGCTCTCCTCAGTCTCTGTAGTATGAAGACATGCTGCTGGGATGGGAGGCAGGGGCATACTCGTTGTGGGAGATTGCTCAGATCCTAAACTGAGGTTTCCCAGTCAGGAAGCCCAGGATCCAGTTGCAGAGGGATATGTTCAGGTCTAGCAGTCTTAGCTTTCGTGTCAGATTCTAAGGAATGATTCTGCTGAAGTCTACAAATAGCATTCTCACATAAGTCTCCTTTTTGTCTAGATCAGTGTAGGTGGTGAAGGCTGGGATGATATACAAACTGCCTCGCAAAGCACTTTATGTTGATGGATGTGAGTGAAACAGGATGGTAGTCGTTGAGGCACTTTAATTCCTCTGGGCTAATTAGTTGTCTTTTGCCCTATTAGTGCACTGTTCTAGCCACAAGCCGGATCATCTTTGCAAGTTCACTTCAGTTCACCCAGGACTCACTACAGGGATGGCAGAAGGTGTGATATGTTCATGGTGCTGTAATTTTAAACGGCATACGGTCATTCATTCTGCTGTCTCTCATTCCATAAGAATTTTATACAAATGAGCTGATCGGGATCCTTTCGGATTGTTGATATGCAGCACATGATTGTGTCACGGCTGATATTCACCACAGGAACGTACATCTGGCTTAGATATAATGGTTAACTTTATTAAGTTAGAAAGAGAAAAGTATTATAAGGCTGCTTTGCACACAATCCTGTATTTGAAACTGGGATTTGAAACTACAAACTTCTGATCGCAAAAGCCTAACCACTAGGCCACCAGCTGCCCTTATTGTATGTTATTGTATCACTTTGTACCGTTGTATCACAACTCGCATGACCAGCTTGTGCCTCGCGTGCCAGTGGCACAGTGACACTGAATGATGACCGCATTGATCTGATGTCTGAAGCTCAGCAGTTTTACACTGGCGGATCAAAGGGGGCCATATATCTCATAGTGAAAGAATGAATAAAGTAGTTACATTAGTGGAAAAGACTTGGCTCTTATCTCTGTAAATGTGCCAAATCATCTGCCATTTACCTTCTTTCTCTCTCTGTCTGTCTTTACAAGGCATATTTTTTCAGTTTCTACAGATTTTAAATTACTTTGTTGGTTTTTTTGTTTGCTTTTATAGAAAGAGACATTGTCCGTGATCTCAATAAAATACCAACTAACTATATAAAGGAAATTCTTTGTCAGTTGTTTCCATCAGTTATTCCATGCTCCCAGCACCCCTGATCCAAAGAATCAACTAGTTCCCATGCCTTTTCTGAGAAAGTGTGTTAGTGCAGGTTCAGGACAGGGGGACTCTAGGACAGAGGTTAGGAAACACTGTCTCAATAGTCAACAAAAATACATGTGAAAAGTGGTTTATCCATTCAACCATAAAAATGAATTCACATCAACAGAAAAATGTAACTGGTTTTATTTAATGCAGGTGTTAAGATACTTTAAATGAAGCAGTGCGGTGAAAAGTTTGTGAAAATTTAGATGAACAGAAACAGTTCCAGTTGCTATGAGTATTACAAGTATAAAAAGATATGCCATAAAACTGTTTTTATAGAATCTAGGCCCAGTTGGAAGCACAGTTGGAAGTAAAGTTGATGCTGTATTTTACTTTAGAATCACTTATTTCCTATAGTAGATATAGAGTATGCCTTAAGTTAGGTACATCATATTAGAAGTAAAGAATCAGATAAGTAGAATGAAGGATGGATGGTGCAGTGTGTCTTCTTGGACACAACAAAGCAGTGGGTTTTGTGATTGTTCTCCTGACTGTCCTATTCCTTCGTCACCCTGTAAAATCTGTGCTCCAGCACTATTCGTGTTGGACTCAATGGCCAGCCAAAGCGCTTGAGTGTCCTGGTTCATCCAAGCCCCAGGCAGTGTTTACTGCACTTTTGGAGTGAAAATCTCAAAACACTACAAACAGTACATGGTACCTGGGTCAGTATGCAGCATGTAAAAGCAACCAGGCAACCCCCGCATTGAGTATTGAGTATTTGTAGCTATGTAATAGGATGGTCAAAAGAAAGTATAGCCATTTTTGTAGTAATGACTCCCCAGAACCACTCAAAACAAGTAGAAGCAAGGCCACAGCAGAGTAATTTAGCAGCCCAATGTCTAGACACTGGTAACTTACATCATTGACCGTGAGAGAATGACTGCGTAATGAGGCAAAGATGCCTCCACATAGTGTGTTCTGACTAAACAGATGCATTCACAAGGTGAGCCATGTCTGATGCTGTCCTTAAAGGGCTTTGCATTTTTCTGATAAATATGGATATTTCAACCTTGGATGAACTCTTTCTTTCATCCAAGGTTGAAAGCATTGAGCGTGAAACAGTCCAGACTGATATTAGTTCTACATAGTTTACTTAAAAGCAAAATACATAACTTCTGCTTTTCCAGCAGAGTGCAGGTTAGCATTCTTCCTCTTTTCTTCTGTAATGGATCTGTCGTCAGCTAGGAGTGGTGATACAAGGGCAGGAACATTTTGCAAATAAAGGTGAGAGAAAAGAGAAAGCAAGGCATACGGATGGGAATCCTGAATGAAATTCACAAAGCGAGTGAAATGAATTTGTTTTTGTTGTGTGTGCGAGCATTTCATTTAACAGTCTTCATTCAACTCTACCGCACTGCTACCAATTATCTACTGCACTGGCACACAGAGCAGAGTGTCATGCTTTGTGGATAAAACTAGCCAGGTGGCCAATTCTGTTGGGTTTGCATCTGGGTACCTTTGTGTCACGGAAAAGAAAAGAGATACACAAGGCAGATGGAGTGATGTTTGATAATTCATTGGAGCGGCTTTATAATAATTACTAATTATAATAGTATTACTACTCAAGCTCAGCAGGGAGCGGGAAAAGAAAGAGGGAAGGAGAGCGACAAAAGCATGTTGTTTATGGTTTATGTTGTTGTTTATGTCAGTGGTTCTCCAACAGATCCTCAGGGATTCACAGGCAGACCACATTTTTGCAGCCCGACTCACAACATATAAGAATAGAAGAAAAATGTGTACCATCTGCGGGCTCATGAAATACAGATAAAAACAGTGCAGTTATCTAACCGCTCATCCCACACATGCACGCAGACACACCTGCTCGTGGAAATGTTATTCATACTGCTTTCTAAGCTTTGAGTAAATCAGGTTTAAAAGGTTAAGTTCGGTGAATTATGGTATAAATTATGATGATAATGATGATTATGCTGCTGCTGCTGCGGATGGGTCCAGTGCATCAATGAATTGTTTTTGGGGGTTTTTGGTGAGCTTTTCTTCCTTTCAGCATTTATGTAATTCTTATTTTCACAATGATCAGCAGAAAGCATTTGATGGACATTTTGAACAATTATTAATAAAATATTTTCAAAAATCTTCTGAACTGACGGTTCCTTTTTAACATCAGCCTGGAGAATATTTTGTAATATATGTTTGCCCTTTTTGGATGCTGTTTTAGCAGTAGCAAAGGTTGCTTGCTTTAAACATTTAGATATTTAGCAATTGGCCTCTCCATGCTCCATGCGCAAATGTTTCTTTTCCTAGCAACTGTAAACAAACTTTAAAGAACTACCACACAGCTCTTTAGCAACTGTAAACAATTTCTCATCCATTACAAGCTCTGTAAAACTGATCCAACACACTTGCACAAAATGAAGGTTTTTGTTGGGGATAGATATGTCATTTCTGGATAAAGTCAGAGAGTTTGACCTTTTACTGAAGAAATGTTTTGTTTAATCCTTTCCGTTCTGGTACGTATCAAATAACTATAGAGTGGAATGTTTGGTTTAATAAGTTCTCATCTCTGCAACCATAATAACTTGAAACTGCTATTTCCGTATCAAACAATCCTAACACTGCGTCATCCTAATAGTCCTTTTATAAGAATCTAATATTTCTCTCTCTCTCTCTCTCTCTCTCTCTCTCTCTCTCTCTCTCTCTCTCTCTCTCTCTCTCTCTCTCTCCCTCTC
>JBBPDC010000007.1:11704759-11741618 GCA_037974485.1 Hemigrammopetersius urotaenia | reverse complement strand
ACGTAACATAACAGAGCAGGGTCACGTGACTCCACACGCGGTAGTGTTTTTAAAGGGAAAGTAATCGAAATAATCGATCTGGAAAAATGTGTTCGATTTTAGGTTCTGAATTTCGATTACTTTTCGATTAATCGCCCAGCCCTATTAGAAACTATTAACTCCCTTATTGATGATATACATGTACACCAAGTACCCTTGCAGATTATAGTTGTTCGGCCCACTCTCTTTGCATGGACCAGCTTTGTGTTAGCTAAGCCTTGTTCTTGGGTCACAGACGGGATATGTGGAGTACGTCCAGCATAGGGTGTCCTTGTGGTGTGAACCCAGTCTCCTTGGAAGAGGGTGATTGGTGGGATGTGTGCGCGCGATAAGACGCAACCCTCCTTTAACTGCAGGAGCAGAAAGTCTTATTTATTCACCGGCTGCATGGGCCTGATAGCTATCAGCATGCTGTCTGCACGACAGACAGAGAGAGAGAGAGAGAAGACAGAGAAAAAGAGAGGGAAAGGGAGAGAGGGACAGAGCAAGAGAGCCTGGAACTGGTTTCTATTAAAACCCTGTGATGAAGGCAGTGGGAAGGAGGGGGTAGAGCTGTGTTGACAGCAGGTGACAAAAGTGTTTTGGTAAATGCAGGAAGCCATAATTCAAAGGAAAACTGTGTTATGTGGAGGTGTTACACTGATTAATATTAGATTATATTAGTTTGGCAGGTGCATAGCATGCTTACATAAAGAAATATTTATCCTTCAGCAAAGATGAATAAATATCCTCTACATATGACTGCATTGCCAGCTCTTCTACTGGAGCATGTCCTTGCATGCTCTTAGGATTAGGTCTTTCTACTACACCTCTGTTTATTAGGACAGGTTTGTGAACGATGGTTGTTGTAGGTGTGTGTGTACTTTTGTGTGTAAATTCTAAATGACTGTGTTTTTTAGCCTGCGTACATATGTATTTATGCATTGTGCTAATTAGCTAATGATTATTTGCCAAATGAATAATTGCAATTAACAATGGAATGGTCTTTTATCATTCATTGTAATCAGATATAAAATAGCATTCAAAACGTGTCCTAATTGGCTGCTAAGCTATCGTGTTTCCCAGCTGTCGATGCTAGGAGCTCCCAACTGAAGATGGACACAGTTTGCGTTCAGATAAACATTACTTACTACTGCCCTCTAAATAAACAAACATTACCCAACCGTTGAGCTTTAAACATGTAATGAAACTTCACATGAACAAATATTAAGAGTTAGACTTTATGTTGATTTCATAAGACATTCAATGTGTTTCTTTTATTTACTTTTACATGATCCCAGTGAATGAAAACACACTTTATTCACACTGGAAATGTGGTTATGAAGGCTAACAACTGTATAAAACAAGAAATGTGTCCAATGATTATGTAGTAATTGTAAAACGTCTATCTGTGAATGTGGAATTATTGTTTGTGTGTGCATGTGCGTATCCTTCCATTTTGTGTATGACAACTGTTAGTGTTGAACAACTGTGTGTGTGTGTGTGTGTGTGTGTGTGTGTTTGTGCATCTTTGCGTGTGAGGAGTGTGAATGCTGTGTAATTAGTGGTTGTGGAAAAAGATACTTGGAGCCAGTATTGTATTTACTGTGTATCCTTTGCTGTGTAAGGAGAAAGTGTCCCACTGTCACCCACCAGGCAACCCCCCAAAATAGCTGCTCACCCACTGGCTGGAGCGCTAGCACTCCATGTGGGGAGCAGCAGCCTCTTCCGCCTGCGCAGGCAGTCCTCGCCAAGCTCACTGGAGGCCGGGCCAGCTTGACCCATGTGTGTATGGTCAAACGGCAGCCTTAATCTCCACTGACCTTCAGCATTCCCACCTTACATCAAAGAAAAACTCATATCGCACAGCCGGCAGAAACATTTAAGCTTTACTCTGGTCTATTAACAGTGCGAGAACACCAGTAGGCGTTTTAAGACTAGCTTGTATGGGGGTGGATGTTAGGGTGAGACTGTTTGAATTGTTCAGGAATTTCGAGGTGTGTGAGCCTAGTTCTCGAGGGAGGCTAGCAGGTATATTATGCGCACTCAGTAGAACAGAAAAGGAACAACAGAGCCAAAGCCACAAGAATACAAATCTGGAACGAGCCCTTAAAAATGTGTCTTGAGAAATAACTTCTTTTTCGTAACTTCAGTCTTTTAAAAACGATAATTCTAATAAAGACATTCTATAAGAATAGCTTTTCTCTTGCAAACAATTCTAATTCTAAGAACTCTATTCTAAAAACGTGTGCTAAAATCAATACTCGATAAAAAGTAATGGCATACTCAATTCAGTCTTTTTAAAATAAATTGTTTGACTAATTGTTGTTCCTACCATATCTTTCTTACCCTTTCTCCTAATAACAATTCTAAGAATATGTGCAATAACCAATAAGCTAAAAGAGAGATACTTTTTTCTCTCTTTTTGTGAATTGTATGCAAGAACATTTTTACAACTTTGTTTTAATATCCTTAATAAAGGATTTCTTTGAGAAGTTTTTTTTTGGGTTTGATGGGGAGATTATTAGATGGAGACAGAGTGAGAGAGTGGGACTGTTGGAGAGATGAATAGATGGAGAGAGGGAGAGATGGAGAGGCAGCTGGCCTCTTCACAATAGCCAGTCTGTCCACAGGCAATGGCTCATTTCTTCACACCCAAGAATGGTCCTGAGAACCTGATCTATCCTGGCATTAGCAATGGTAACGAAAGAACGCCAGGAATCTGAGCACTCAGCTCTCTCTCTGTCTCTCTCTCTCACTCTCTCACTCTCTCTCTCTTGGCCTCTCTCTCTCTGCCTCTCTCTCTCTCTCTCTCTCTCTCTCTCTCAGACTCAATTACTGAGACAACCTTAGCCGTGGAAAAACAAAATCCTACTTGTTCTTGACTCGCCATGCCTCAATATTTTTGTGACCACACCTGCCAAACAAAGAATAAAATTTGCCAGGTTTGCAAAGGGTTCCATAATCTGCTGTGTGAAAGACCTCTGCCTTCCTCTGTACTTTTCAGTTTGCAATACAGCTTCCTTTGATACGATTGTAAGGCTGTGCTTGCTGCGGTGGAGAGCAAACAGCATCATACGATTCCTGAGACTACAATTAGCAGCAGTTTGTAGGGCATGAGGAGGCCTATGAGGACATGTGACCATGTTGTGCCACGTCAGGAGCCAGGGGATTCAAACTGGAGAACAGTGGGCACGTTTAACTCTTCTGGGAGCAGACATTACCCCTGAGAGCGCAGCTCATAAACAACAGTCACACACACACACACACACACAATTATAGACAGACACACACCACTCACAGGCATCTAGTCATTGCAAACACGGACAGGGTAAACCAAGGTTGCTTCTTCTCTGTGGGTGTACGCATGTTGTGTGTAAAGGCAGTTATCATCCTATTTTTCTTTACCCTTTCCAATATGTGAACTATTGACCCATATGGAGCACCAGTTTAAGTACTGACACCACTGCTCTGTTGAGGCACTCATTTCATATCCCAATTCAATTTTTAAAAAAGAAAATATATACAGTAGAGCCCAGAGCAGTAATCCTGGAAATTGTCTTGCATCAGCATTCCTTTCAGGATTGTTCAAATAATACAAATATATTAAGTGGCTATACAGTGTAGCTAAAATTTCACTTTGACCTTTTTGCTGTATATTGCATTGCTATATACTCCCATAATATGACCTTTTATCTCCGATGTAACTTTGTAGGACAAGAAAAAGTCAGCATTCATTGTAAAGCAGCATTCAAGTAAAAAAAATAAAGAAAAAATAACATATAAGGTTTTTCTGTATATAAAAACACACTGGTGAACCCTCACATGGGAAGTAGCTTTGCCTTGCATTATTTCGACCGCTAATGATTTGTTTGGGGGATCATGGGGACGGGCCCATTTTTCAGCGTACCTACAGAACCTTTTATCTAAGGAATGTCGCAAAGAGAACAATAAACATTAAAGGTCTGAGATTAGAGGTAATTTGCATATTGCAGCGCGCTGCGATATCAGTATCTTGTGATAGTGACTAACAAGCCAGGCCCTGTGTGTGTCTGTGAATGTGTGTGGTTTTGCATATGTGTGCTGTGTGTTAAAAGCATTCAAGCTTTGAGCAGGTATGTTAATGGAAGCAACTTTTCATCTGGTTTGGTGAGGTGGAATCTATTGATGTCTCTTTCTTTCTCTATCTCTCTCTCTCTCCATATATCTCTCTCTTTCTCTCTCTCTCTCTCTCATTCTCTTTCTCTCTCAACAATGAGAACAATGTTCTCCTCAGAAAAGAGAAAGGCTGTGTGGTTCTGGAAGGAGGGTTTGTAAGGCCAGAGTCATTGTTCCTGAAATACTGTTCCTCTAGAGGACTGCTAATTTACTGAGTGCCCTGCAGGCATGGGCTACCTTTGCCACCAAGAGCTATTTCAGAAATAGAGGATCCCTGCAGAGGGTCTTGTATCGTGTTGTATAGTACGTCCCCAAGGTTTGGACATTGTTTAAGGGAATCTCTTGGTGAAAAAGGCCAATGTTCTCCTTACTGTAAGTGTAGTCATTCGACCAAGACATGTTCGATGTCTAAGGCCTGCTTCTTTAATTTTGCACTGGAGCTACAAGGCAAATAAATCTATCAAGTGAAAGATGCCTGTGGCCTCTAGTATAGTTATGTGCATCTGCAAATCTTAATCTTCACACACTCGCCGCAAACTGCACTGAGTGGTGTAATCTCAACTAGACTTGCGTGTGTGAATTCTTACACCTTATAGCGTAATATTATCTTTTAAAGGAGTTAACAGAATAACAGCATGTCATGCAGTGACAGAAACCCCCAAAGCAAGTCTGTTTGAGATTACTTAACTGCTTAACTGAGATTACCTGTCAACGTGGTTTAATAGGCTCTCATTATTTGCTGGCCACGTCTGCCACTTAGCTCCAAAGAAAAATCCAAAGAGGACAATTTTGAACACCAGGCATGTCTTAGCTGATCACCTATATTCGAGATAAGGATAAAATAGCATAAAAGTGTCATTTTTAGTTGAACTTTGCTACATAAACATGTAGGACTCTGGAGTGAGTTATGAAGTGAACGAGTGAGTGAATGTGTGTGGAGAAGGAAAGGTGAGAGGGGGGTGGGAAAAAGCGTGAGAGTGCGTCCACTGTTTTACACCTCATTTGTAACAACCTGACCATTTCTAATGAGTCCAGTGATTGAGTGTGAAGCAGTGCAGCTTCTACAGTCTTTGTTGGAGTAAAGATATGGTCGAACCTGTATGCGGAAAATGAATCCTTGTCTTCAGTGTCAGGTGAGTTCTTGACTTTTTTGGTGTGGGTTGGAGTGGGTGTTAGTCAGAAGGGTGCATCCTATTAGCATTCATATTAAAGGAGAGAAAGAAAGAGAGCAATTGCATTGAATTGAGCAACTTCAAGGCTTCTGTGAAGACAAAAATACAGCATTGTAAACATTTAGATTTTAATTCAGTATAGCAAGGAAGAAGAGAAATAAATTACTAATTTAAAATGAAATAATAGCTTTGGGAGATATCTGTCACTCAGCCCCTTCTTTGTGAACATTTGGAATCTGATGGTGTGTCAGTCCTCCTTTTCGGCAGGTGGTCTATAATTGTATCTACTGGTATTCAATATTTAGTTGTTATTATTATTTTTATGAAGTATGCATATGGTCACTGTTGAAATAGTGACATTATGTGCAATGTTAGGAAAGTATGTACCTACATGCACTTGGCTGAAGTGTGATATTGCTCCGCTCCCGTATAGAGAAGCATATGGCTTCTCTGTAAGCTGCTGCCTTGTCATGTGAGGGAACCACAGTTGTTGAAGGTCATCTGATGGTAGTCATTCTATACTGATCTTTATGGCTAGGACTTGGTTTCCCATCATAAACACACTATTGCGTTTGTGTTCTTTATTTTTCTTTTGAATTTTACTTTTATTTGTTTTTTTACTGGTCTTTTTTTCTCCATTTGTATTTGATTCCATTATATTGACATTTTATTATGTCTTGATTTTATTGTGTCTTTTTTTTCTTTGTAGTTTAGTTTTTATTATTTCTGTTAACACATAATAATAATATTTATTTCTGTTTTTATTATTATTATATATTATTACTTCTTACTTCTTTTAGATACTTAGAATCACCTCTCTCGCGTTCTCTTTCTCGCTTTCTCTCTCACACACACACTTTGTGTTTTTGTAGGTGTTTTCTTTCTGGTGTAGGCCAGCTTTTGAATATTTCCCTCCCACTTATTGGCCTTTTATCTTTTATTTAGTTAGGATTAGCCTCTTAGCTACTCCATAATTAAACAGGGCCTGGAAAGGGCCATTTTGTTGTTGTGATGCGAAAAGCTGCGCCGCCACATGGCTCTTACGTAAGGCCAGCCCACAGTGGGGCCGGATGCTGGGCAGCTGTCCTCCACAGGGGCGTCTAAGGAGAAGCCTACTGCAGGCTCCCTCATCACAACTTAATATGACACCCCTCATCGGAGGAGCCCCAGGAGGAGAGAGAGAGTGAGAGAGATGTGTAGCAGCTAAGGACAGTGTTTTTGACATTCTCTTTCACTTGTTCTCTGTCTTTCTTTCTTCTCAAGTCATGTCAGGGGAATTGACTGAAGCAGGCATCTCAGACACTAAGTTTGTATAGCAATATGCCCCAATTTCTACCACACCACAAGTGATTTTTTATATCATTATAGTCCCACTCTCTCTCTCCCACTTGTCTCCCAAGATGTTTCCATGCGTTCTCCTTCACAGACCAAACACAATTTGTTTACATACACCGAACATGTGCTAATATCACCTTTTGTGTGCTTTCTCAGATATAGTGCTTTTAGATGCAATAGCGAGCCATTTAGAATGCAACCAAAGGGCGTGTTCCTTTTGCATATGAGTTATAGCAGCCTGTAGCCCCGAAGCAGGCGTATGCTGCCTGCCACTCTCTGTGCTGACGTTCAGTGTGTGTGTTGAAATAGAACAAATTGGTGTGGAATGCTTGGCACATCACCTGACCAACCTCCCCAAAAGCCTGCTGGGCCGAGGAAGGCTGTTTAAATCAAATAATGGCTGAAGGAATAAACTGGGCTGCCTTTATTCCTGTCTCACCCTGTCAAAGACACTGGCAAAGAGCGAGAGACAGAAGCTGACAAATGGAAATCAGAGAGAGGGAAGGAATAAAGCGAGAAAAAAATGAGCATTAAACATGCATCCGTAGTGTAACCATTAAACTCTCTCTCTCTATCTCTCTCTCTCTCTCTCTCTCTCTCTCTCTCTCTCTCTATTGTTTAATGTCCAACTTTTCTGCATATAATATAACTGATATAATCGCCTTGACAATGGCAGCATAAGATGAAAGCAACCCAGAGGAAAGAGGAGAGTGGAGGCTTGGTCAATGCTGTGGAGCTGGTGATGTGGCTGTGAATGTCTGTGCCTGCACTCTGTGGTCCTTGTTTAGTGTCACAGTGCTAGTTGGAGACTGGGGCTTGGCACACAGCCAGTAAGGCTTTTTTGGGCTTGAAGTTAACCCCAGCGTAAAATCACAGTCTTAGCAGGATCATTACAGCCCTGGAAGGGCAGGGTTTTCCATGTGCTCAGAGAGTGAAGACGCTCAGCAGCGTTTTTGATGTGTGGGTGTGTTTAGGGACAGTGCTCAATACTGTAATGGTTCCCATCAGTAGCTGTGGTTTCGATGGCTTTCCTTTTCTTAAGCTGAATCAGGGATAGATTACAATTATATGCACACACATAAATACACACTCTCATTGTAGGCCTTTGCACTGAGATTTCATGTGGCGTACCATTCCCATGCTCTTTGGCGAGGTCAGAGGGCTGATGTGTGTGTGTGTGTGTGTATGTATTTCTCTGTGCAGGGAATGACCTGTTCCTGGTAGCCGTGCATGAGCTGGGCCATGCTTTAGGCCTGGAGCACTCAAACGACCCCACAGCCATCATGGCCCCCTTCTACCAATACATGGACACAGAAAACTTCAAACTGCCTCACGATGACCTGCAGGGCATCCAGAAGATTTACGGTAAGAACAGCAGCAGCAGCAAGAAGAAGACTTGAACTGGCCGTTTGACATGTGGTTTCTCCGCTAACCTCATTAGCTTAAGAAGTGTTAGCAGCATTACAATCCAATTGAAAGGGGATTTTGGAGCTGATACTTGAGCTCTGTTATCAATAAATAAGCAAATATTCATTTTACCTTATGTATTTATCTAAATGTAATTAAACTTAATTGTTAATGATAATTAATCATAATGATTTACACATTACATTCTATTTTTATTCTCAATATGTTCTAGTTTGCGCATAAAAATGTTTCACACAAAATGGCAGAAACGTATCCATTCCACAAAACAGGACTATAAGCACAACCACAACCTTTTATTCTGTTCAGATCTGATTGTCTTCTTCTCATAAACAGATAAAAGTTGTAATCTTTTGGCAAAAATCTTCCTCTTCTTTAAGTGATCTACTAGCGACACAATATAAGAGCAGTTTAAAGGACTGCACACCATGACAAACCAACCTGCATTGAGCAGCAGGAATTACTCCATGGGACAAATTTGTGCTGATGTTTTGATTTTTGCATCTGGGAGGAGTAATAGACTTTGTCATATGGAACTTTTTGTTCTGTACGTATGACAAAGAAAGTTCTGGCCATCACAGCAAGCCAAAAGATGGTTCAAGCTGATTTCTTCATTTGTTTAGGTCTTATCAGGGCAGAGCATCAGTGTTTCCTCTCCTCTCCAACTCTCATTCCCTGCTTTTCCCATTTCATCTACCTCCCCACCCATCCTCTCTAACTCTGAGGCCAGGTCAGGGCAGGGCTCCTTGGGCAGATGTTCACATCCTCAGACCTGCCCCCACCCCCAATTCTGCTTTTTTCTTCTCCCACTTCCTTCCCCACGTTTCTTCTGTGGAGAGCATCACAATCCATTCAGACAGGATGAGGTCTGACACAAGAGAACAGGGTGTGAAAGAATGCCCACAGAACCCACGTGTAACAAAGACACACATGGAAAAGCAGCATTGTCTAAAGCAGGATAGCAGTATTCGTGTCAAACAAACATGGTTAGCTTTAGTAGTGTAACGTTTGTAATAAAATAAATAGAATGCATCTTTTTAGAAATCCAGTTGCTATCTGGTTCCCACTGGTGTAATTCCAAGAGCAGGAGAACAAAACACTTCAAGCAGGAGTTAATTAATAAAACTTAATATATAACTGTTGTCCATGATATCACGAAATGGACAATTGACAATCATGAATTGGGAAATATAGTGAAACTGAATTATAGTGATTCTGTCCAACAGTATTAAAAATGGATAACACGTACACAGTCCTTCTGCTGTAGGAGAATACACAGGAGAGGCATGCAGTGACTGTCGTCCTAAACTGTCTGCTAATCTCTGATTGTTGTAGTGCCATGTGTGTGTCTGTAGCACTGTAGCATGGCATGAAAGTGGGATCATACCAAAGAGTTGAGGCCTGCAGCCAAATCCAATGTGTGTGCCTCCCACGCACCAACCACACCAGTTTTCTGTAATGGTGCCTCTCACTCTCCCTCTGTTTCTCCCTGACTTTCTCTCTCTCTCTCGCTTTCTCAGTGTGACTCTCTCTCTCTTTCTCTCTCTCTCTCTCTCTCTCTCTCTCTCTCTCTTTCTCTCTCTATCCTTCCCCCTCAGACCCCCCTTGTCTTTCTCTCTGCCCCCTCTTTGCCATTACATAATGGCTGCATGAGCTCTCTTCTCTCTAATCCACGCTCTATTTCAGGAGATTTAATTCAGTCAATGAACGAAATATCCCTCTTCCCCCCCGGCTGATCGGGCCAAAGGACTGGGCTGGGATAACTAGAGGAGTAACTATCCCTCTAATCGTCTGTGCCTGCCTCCAGGGCACTACTGCTAGGGTCACGCTTACATTCACTTACCCATCTCTCCTTTTACAAAAGCAATACCTCTAAGGGTCTTTTTTTGGACTGTCTTTCCATTCTCTGAGAAAGACACTAACTTTAAGTGAAACTGGAGACTCCTTGAAGCCTATTTGAAGCTTACAACATCCATCCACAGCGCCTTTGAACACACAGCAGCAGTCAAATATTAGGCTAACTCATGATTACAAATCTCTGCTACTGTGCAGTAACTTCACAGACAAGATCGCTGGAGACATCTACTCTGGGCTGTAATTTAAACTGTAATAATAATAGTATACAATGTTGCGCTTTCGTTTTCTCCATTTCAATTACAAACGAATATTGCATCCCCCAAGGTAATTACATGACTTCCTAAAAGATAGTTTTGTTAAATCCCTGCCCTCGATTTATTCTAAACCAGCTGTTTTGATTATGAGGGTGGAGCACTGGCACCTAAAATGCAGTTTCCTGTTTACGTGTGATGAAAAGCTGGTGAGGTATTTGGAAGCGTTCCTGTGTCTGATGTTGTGTGTATCTCTGTTTCAGGGCCACCTGACAAACTCCCTCAGCCTACAAAGCCTTTACCGACAGCACCCCCTCCACGCTCACACCCCCCTTCAGATCCCCGCAAACACGACCGTCAGACACGGCCCCCACGCATACCCACAGGGGACAAACCTACACATCCGAACGCCAAGCCCAATATCTGCGACGGAGACTTTAACACACTGGCCATCCTTCGACGAGAGATGTTTGTGTTCAAGGTAAAAGCAGTGTATATTCTGTTAGCTCTGAGTTCTGACTTCTGGTCCAAAACACTGAGCTGATTTCATTACTGTGCCTTTGAACTGTTCTATGTAAATCAGCTGTGTTCTGATTGTATTGCAGCTTCTACACTTCTAATGACTTCACCATAAATGAGCAGATTTAAACCACTAGAGGCTGTATAGTCTGATGTATGTAAATGTATTGGTTTTTTGTGAACTCACAAAAACAGTGAATTCATATGTGATGAAACTTCATTCTGAAACGTCAGCGTAATGCATTAATGTCTCTTATTTCAAAATAACTGGGAATAACAATCGCTTGGTGACCAAGTGACCGTTATTCAGCTTCCCCATTACTGTATGGAGCCTCAGTTTCATTCAGGTTTTCCCCTTATGAGGGCCCCTCTGTGCCCTACATTACAAGCCCCACTAGCTATAAAGGAACAGCGTACAGTGTACACAGTCATTTCCCCTGTAGGAAACAGCACAGATCAGGTAATGTTACAGCTCAGTGTGTGATATCTGTGTGCTTTGTGTATGTTCTGTGTGCTTTGTTTTCTACTGTTGAGTTGAAGGCCAGTGACCTGTGAAGGGTGGGACTTCTTCTAAGCAACTTTCTTTTCATCCCAAATAGCAGACTAATAATATGTTTAGCCTCTGGTTGTTATTTATTCAATTAACCTTGGATCATAATTACTCTATGTTCAGACAAGCAAGCAAGGCTTTTGCACAAAGCATAACCTCTATACCCTCCCATGAATCTTTGAATAGAGAGCAGAGTGAGAGGCCTGAAGCCATTCTGAAGCTTCCTGATCTGTGAACACCTGCCTTAGTAGCCTATAAAAAAGCCCTTAAAGCCACCAAAAGATATCCTGTGTTCTCGTAAAATTGTTTGTGAGTGTTTTTTTCTGGGTGAGACATAGTCTGAATTGATCTGTTGAGTTGAGGCAGCAGAGAAAAGAAAGCAGCTTTTTGTGTGGAAAAGTAGTGCTTTTTTTTGTATGTAAACACACACAAAGTGCTTTTTCTCATTTTTATCTTGTAACACAGTCTGGGCTCCCAGATCCAGAAGCAGCTGCCTCCAGTTAAAGAGTCTATCATGATTGGCGGCGTCTTGCTCATCTCTTTAGTACTGTAGGCTAAAGGTACAAGGAAAACAAAACTCCGGACAGTGAACCTGGCCCGTATATCTATGCAGACATGTGTCTGAACACCGAAGTGTTTGCTCTTTTCCCTCACCGGCAGCTCGGGGTTGCAGCCGATCATGAGATTTCAAGACGACCTAAGAGAGAAAGCCAGGAAATGTACGTGCTTGTGGGAGCCTGTGGGGCTGAGAGATGGATGGGCTTTCCATTTGCCAGCTCCACAGCGTGACAGGCCCTGCTGTTTCCACGCCAGCAACACATTCAGTTCAAAAACGGCATGACACATGGTCCATGAAGAGAGTTGGACTAGAGGTCATCGTTCACGGCTGCTTGTAGATTTCGCGGTATCTCCTTACTGCTTTGGTCTGTTCCTCCACTTTTTTGTTTACTCAGCTGCTAGGAGGTGCCACAGAAGTTTGATCTTAATTCTTGTCTTTGCACTTAGTCCAGTGGCTCAGGCTAATCCAGTTATGAGATCAAACCGAAAACACTTGTGATATTTAGAGTCGCGAAGCATCCCCAGCTCCCTTCACCTAAGAGCACATCATGTATACTCATCATCATTTCAGACCCTTAACTACTTATTCTGGTCTAATTGTATGCAATGAAGTGTCCCGCATGGTCATTTATATGTGTTAGCTAACAGCCTCACTGTTTGAATTTGACTGCGAGTTACCTTGTGCATATTAAGGTCCAGTGATGGTGGTAATTGACTTAGCTCATTAAGCCAGGCTTCGGCAGTACAAACCCAGCAAGCTGAAGTGTGGAGAATTATATTACCGGAGCAGCAGGACAGAACAGACACTGTCTCTTGGTACCTTACTACACCTAAGAATCAATCCGACCCCATGCTGAAGTATCAATCACAGAAACTAACAAATAGTAGAAATCAAGCTACAGAGGCAGGTGCAGACAAAGTTACTAAGAGAAGAAGAAAAGAGAGTGAGAACGAAAGACTTAGAGACAGAGAGGGGACTTCAATCAATGTTACACAAGCCCAGTTTGTGTTCCATACTGTAAGCTAAGAAGGGCCACGTCTCTTCTCCTTCTCCTACAGAATAAGTATTAATTGGTTCGCTGTGGTACAAAGTTCTGGAACGTTAATTAAAGATATGTGCTCTTCCTCTTGAGGGTTTCTTCACAGGCACAGAGTGTGTGATGGATGAGCGATGGAGAATTGTTGAAAGACTCTCAGTCATCTTCCTGTGTTCCTCCGCACTATAGAGTGAGGTGGTTGTAGATGTGGCCTTTTTGAACATCCAAGTCAACAAACATCACAAGCTAACAGATCTTCTCTGCATATTCCCACACGTATAGTTCTGCTGAGACATGGATAGTCAGCTTCAGTGCTGAGATACAGAAACACAAATTCCACTCTGTGGTCTTATAGGAAATGTGCGCTATAACAGATACATGACTGATCATTAAATTCATGGGTGTTTCATCAACCATCAGTTTGTATCAACATTTGTATCAACATGCAGTGTAAAACTGTATATTTTGACAATTGCAAAATAATAATACAAAACTATGTTTTGTCAAAATACCATTCTGTATTCATACACCCACACAAACATCTCCATGTACACAGACTCGTGTAGAGTCAAGTAAGGTTTCAGGGTTTTTTTTTTCCTCTTGAGAGTGAACTGAACCATATACATTATTTTGCAAACTATGGCTTAACATGATCTGTGCTCATCCACTCACACACATCTACAATTACATAATCATATGTAGTATCAGTTACATTTTTACTGATGAATGTGAAAAACTTTTGAGAACATCCTAAATAGAGGACCATAGCAAACTCTGAATAATTAATTCTTCTAAAAATCAACACATTAACTTTTAATTTCAGTTCACGGTATGGATTGATTACTGAGGACTGTGTCTGGTGATATTATCTTCTCCTAAAATGGGCTAAAGTGTGTCATTAGCTCAGTTTCCAAAGATAAAATGAACACCCATTAGGTACCAAAAACCATAAAACTAGACGTTCTGGTACTTGTTCAAAAGAGTAGAAATAGCGTAGTTCCAGTATTACAATAATGGCAGATGGATCTTCATTTTACTTTCAAATGCTAATGCACTAAAAGCTGTTTACCAAAAGAAATTTTCATTACAGCATGAATAATTAGAATTGCATTATCATGTGTACTAAATATTTAAATAAAAATATCCATTACATATATAATTGCAACACATGCTGATACCTGTACTGCTAGTTGTAGTTATTTGTATGTTCATCTATTACGTTCATGCTGCTAGCTTTTAGTCATTTATTTATATATCTCCTAAAACACATATTGATACCACACTTTATTTGTTTAGTGTGTTATATGTATGTTTAAACGAGATAAGCATCTACATAGGTGCAAATCTTAATCTTGTTGCACTGTACATTCCTGTGTATTGCAATGGCAATAAAGATATTCTATAATAATATTATTGTTAAAATGTTTGACAATGTAACATTAGTAAATCAGTTTGTGTTAGATGTTCTGGGTCAAAAACAATTGAATGTTTGTTGAATGGCTGGCTAAACACCCATACATTTAAGGGCTAAGTTCTTTGCAGTTTTGTGACCTGAGCATCAGGTACACAGCAGCCAGACAGTGTGTTCAAGTTGAGTTTCATACAGGGACCACTAAATGAGCAGTGAAGCAGGCCAGCAAGCTGCAGGTGTATGGTCCTCATGATCTCCAGCCAAGAGGTAGAGATCCTACAGGCTTCAGAGAGGAGCAGCATTCATCTAGCTTACATGATTACCAGGAGCAGAGTTGCTGCTTCGTGAACACACACCCACGCACAAGTCCCTTGCTTTGGGGCATGAAGACAGCGTCTCCCCAGTCCTTGATTCAGATGGCCATAGAAAGCTGTTTCCTTCCTGAATGTGGTAGACAGCTTTCGAGTGGAGCATGGCAGGGCTGTTTTCCTCCAGCTGGCCTGCAGAAAATCAGTGGCAGCTGATTTACGTGCTTCATTTTAACTACGTTAGTCCAATTAGTCCTAAATTAGCATCTAACATTCACAGTTTTCCCTTACATCAAATACAAAAATTCTGTTAAAACACAAAGGAGTGATTTTTAATAGATCCTGTACAATACTAAAAACACATTTTTATATGTCTTACTGTATTTTTATGGATTTCATACATTCTTTTCAAATCTGGTGACCAGTGTGTAACATCACCATTCCTTTTTAAAACTCTTTATTTTGCATTTGTGCACTGAGGACAACAGCTGGTTTTTCACCAGTGGAATTTCCCCTATTCGTCCATTATGCAGGTCCTCAGTATTCCTGACCCAATGTCCTGCTATCCATTACAGACGCTCTGTGGTTTTTAAGACAGTCACGTCTGAGGGATCGGAGATCATGTGCGTTTAGAAGTGGTTATTGGCCTTGCCTTCTATGCATCAAGATATTACTAAATTCCTTACATTTTTTTAGCGTGCGCCAGTGAAATGGCCAAAATTCATCTGAAGTGCTGGATTATTTACTGACACATCTGTTGGCAAAATGGCCATCCTTGAAGCATTCATGCTCTTGAAAGACCTTTCTTGGCACCTATAATGCAATCGCCTCACCTGTTTAACGTGATCTGGTTCATATCACCTTGTTATTTCAACTTTGTCACATTGTTTTTATTCCTAATTTGTACCAGTTTCAATGCGTTTCTGGAATCAATTTTCGATACATTTATGTAAGCAAATATGAAGCAAAGATGAAGCAAATATTGCAAAAGCCTTTTAAGCATTTTCATTTGATCACATTTGTGCAAAAAGAAAGTAAATAGGTATAACAAAGAAACCTTGTTATGCTTTATCACTTTTTTGACAAGCTTGATTTTAACTTAAGCATGCTGTTTATTTGAGTATTTACTATTTTTAGACTCCAGTGCACTAAAGAAACAAACATTGGGTTAGACTCCTCTACTACAATTTGGGTAAGCAAGGTAAAAAATGTGTGTGGTCAAATTATTCCTTTAAAATAAACCGTCATCTGATAAGAGAACATAAACATTTTGAAATGGCTCATCCCTTCTGCCAGAAGGTCTGCTTTCTCAGGGGTCAGCGGTTTCATTGCACCGAGTCTTGGAGTGTCCTTGTAACTGTATGTTTAAAGTGAGGAAGTGTGTGTGTGTGTGTGTGTGTGTGTGTGTCACTGTTCAAGCAGTCTTGTATTTGATGCAGGCCTGTTCTGAGAAGCTGATGGATCTTCTTGTGCGTAGACAGCGCACAGTCCACCTGCTCTTTAGACTGTGAAATAGAGAAGCTGGAAAACGAGGCTTATCTCCCCACAGGGATCTCCTCCACCTGGCCAGCACCACACATTTCCTGGCTCATTTAATCTCCCCTCTTCATCCTCACGTCTCCAGCCTCACTCCTCAGTTTGGCGGTGGCTGACAGCAGACTCCGATTAGCCCAGACTTTACCTCTGCCTCAGATTTAGAGTCTGTGCTGATTTTGCTGCCCGAACATTAATCTGCAGTCAGGACGAAGCGCGCTTGACAATGAAGGTCAGGGGTGATCTTGTTTTATGAGCGACATGCCATTATGAACAGGAATACATGAAGCTAAAGCAAACTCTCAGTTCAGCCTCAGGCTCTTTCTGTCAGTTTCCATCAATATGCACTTTGCAAAAAAGTTTGTGCTCACCTGACCTTTTTTTTTTACTTATTCAGAGGAATGACTGATTCATTGTCACCTTTCAGTTAAAGGAAAAAACTACACCTGCAAACCTGGAAGCTGTTCATTAACATTAAACAGTTTTATGTTCACCAAGGTATTATAAGAGCAGGTTTGGCTACAAATTGACATGACTTCTCCAAATTATAGCAGATATTTTTAAAAACATCTTTGATCCTAAAAGTTGGCGCTTTTGGTAATTGTTTCATCCGTTTTGGCAAAAATAAAATGTGAAAATTAAATTCCTGCTCATTTGGCCATTTATTTCAAAGCATTTTGAAAAGCAGGGTGTCCACAGACTCTTGATGAACAATGAAAGCCTCTTGCTTTCCATCTCGCTATGACTGTCTTTGTGAAGCACTCATAGTATCCATTGTAGCTTTTCATCACATCTCTCTCAGCAAACACAGTCTGGATCTCCTCAACACAGAGGCTACAGGCCACATTTCAGAGGTGCAGGTTGAGGAAGTTCAGCCACAGAACTCTAAACAGACATAATGAAATGTTTTGTAATGTGTTGCATCTCCAGAAAAGGCCATTTTCTCTCTGTGAAAAGGTTAGTGTTGTTACAGTCAGTGTCTGATTACTGAGTGCTAGTTGAGTTTGTCCTCATCACGGTCTGGCTCAGTTCTCGCAAGAAGGGGAGGGAGGCATTGCATTTTGTCTTTACAGAGAGGGGAGAGGAATAAAATGGCTCTGATTTCACAGTCTGATCTGTTTTGAATTACAGTGCCATGTCATACGCGAGAAAATGCTGAACAATTAAAATCAATCAGTGCTTGTGAGGGCCGTGGGGGGGGCTCATGCTCACACAGCTGCTCCAGAGGACACAGCTCACCGAGACTTTTGTTTACGTGCGTGCGAGCAGAATACTTACCTGAGTTCAAGGACTGTAGCGGTGAGAGTGGGGTTACTGCTACTACACTGAAGTGCTCTTTCTCACTCACTCTTTCTCTTTAACTCTCTCGTTTCATTCCCTTTACCTCCTTTTGTTGCCCCATCTGTCACTCTCTTTCATTCTCTCGCTCACTTTCTATCCCATCTTTTTTATCCCTCTCCTGTGAGTCTTATGGTCATTCTAATTGATGGGTGCTGTGTTTGTTATAATGGCCTCGCCAGCTCTGTACACTTATCTGATCTGATGCCTCAAATCAGATATGTCAAAGCATACCTTAAACTGCTTTTCCAGCTTTCACTGCTGTGGGCTGAACTCAAAATGTGTCCTAGTGTACATGTTCAAGTGTTTTTGTATTGTCACTATGATAGAATTAAGTGATAAACCATCAGGAAAATCATTAAGACCAAAGCATTCAGGCTAATCAGTGGGTTTACTGATATGGCTTTACTGATAGTGTAGCAGGATTTTTTCCTCATTTACATAAATTCAGCCTTAATGAAACATGCTGGACTGCCTCTTTGACGCCTTTCAAGCAAACTGTTCAGTAAATTTCAAATGAAATTGAGCATTTAAGTGTTATGTGGCATAGAGAACAATTTGCATTGTGGCTAAGCTACAACCTGATAGCCCCTTGTCGATTACCTGCAAACTTCACAGCTGTGAAACTGACCTGCATTTCAGTAATAGTGCCAGCCCAGGCCTCATTCAACACCATTAACATTTAATGTAATGTAAACTATACAGCGTGACACCATATGCTTTGTATTTGGCAACCACTTGGCACAGGTTGCTAAGATACCAACTTGTTGGACACAGCATACCAATGAGTATTGACAGTATGGTCTCGAAAATGTCACTTTCAATACTCTGCCATAAATAGGTGGACGTGGATGTCCCTCTAATTTGAAGACAGCCATCATATTTCATCCACTTTCACTTTATGTGCAATGATGTGTTTTTGGTGTCTTCCTCTCATTCACATGTGACGGAAGAGCTATTAAACATCACGTGCGCTGCACACTCATCTGAGAAAGAGCAGCTCAGCTCTAATGAGGTCAGACAGAATGAAACTCTGGGGGGAGGGAATCCAGCCGCCACTGGGAGAGTTTACAACGCCCTGGCTGTACATGGCAGTCCAGAGTGTTAATGAGACGGTTTGGGGCCTCACAGAGGAGCATGGAGCTGCACAGCCTCTTGGGAGGTGTAGTTCTGCAGCGTTCGTTTAATGAATGCCAGAAACACAGGACATGTTTCCCCTGACACTTTGTCTGCCTCTGCTGTAATATGTGAGGTGAATTTGGCTTAGAGTGTAAGTCCAGGGGGTATGACCAGAAATCTTGTTACAGTATTGTTAAATATCATTTAATATCGATAAATATCCATTTATCATCTATATTTTCAAAAGCTCAGTTTAAAGTCTGGATAGCTTTTTGAATACTGGATAAAATAAACTTATTCTGCTGTAATATACAATATAAACTGTGGCATGTGAATGCCTGATCTAGCAAGTGAAAAGTACACATTGCCATCTAGTGTGTCACAGTAGCATCATTTTTGCTGCTAGTACCGAAGTAAGTAACGATGACTTTGAACGTCAATGATTTTTTGGCAAACATCACAATAATCCATCAAAAAAAACCCAAATGATATTAACTCCATGACAACTTAAGCACATTTCTTTCCTGGAAATTGCCGCCTTATATGAGGCCATGCTTGATTTTACATTCTGTTTGCTCTTTCTCTACTAGGATCATTGGTTTTGGAGGGTGCGGGACAATGCAGTGATGCCAGGTTATCCCATGCTCATCAACGTGTTCTGGAGGGGTCTGCCACCCAAGATAGATGCCGTGTATGAGAACAGCGAGGGCAAGTTTGTCTTCTTTAAAGGTAAGAACAGCCACTGCTCAGACCAGTTTAAAGGAGTAATTATAGTAGCGTGTTGACGTGCGGGTTGAAAACAGTAATCTGCCTAACAGTGGTTGGAAAACAGAAGCATTATGATGAAGTGTAACCTTATTTCCGCCGAAACAAGTGCTGCCGAATCCGCAGTGCCACGCAGGAGCAGAATTAAAGCAAAGGGGCTTATCTATAACAGTGTATGAATGACTGTAACTGAAGCAATTTGGCTCTAAATCTGTGACGTTAAAGCTCTCATTTGGGGTGTGGGTGTGTGTGTGCATGCGTGCCCGTGTTTTTGTGTGTGTGTACACAATTTCATGGCACAAAAATACTCCCGTTTATCGTTAACTGTCTTTTTTTTTTTTCCTGCAGAGTGTGCATGTCTTTAATCTTTGTTTACCGTGTGCTTGCCTCTCGGCTTTAAAAACATTAAGCAGGTGAATCCACTCATTGTTTACTTGCGAAAGGAAACGTTAAATAAAACACCTTACATTATTCCTCTACCATAGTGAATAAAACATATGGCAAGTTTATTATTGGCTTCCCTGCTTCCCTTCTCCAATTTTGTGCATCACATGTCCTTTTTAGTAGCTTTTCAAACCTACCTGCGTGAACCTTCCTGGACTCAAACTACTTGACATATCTTTCAACGTTTCCTATTTTTCCCACAGAGTGTGCAGGCCTTCAAATCAGAGCGTTTACTGTGCGCTCGTCCTTGATCTGTGCTTTAAAAACATTAAGCAGGTGAATCCATTCGTCTGGTAGTCGCAAAACGAAACAGTAGATAAACACCTTAAATTATTCATCTGCTGTAGAGACTATCAGACATGAATATATAGTGCTCTTCCGCTATTCATGCGGTCCAGAAAGAAATCGAGAGAGAGAGGCCAAGACAGAGTAAAAAGAGGCACAAAGAGACAGAAAAAAAAGTGATGAAGAAGGACGAAATACAAACTAAGGCACTAGGAAACAGGGTCTGTTGAGATAATGATTACAAATAATGCACACACAAACACATACAGAGTTTTTTCTTTACTGTACAGTTCAGTTCCTCGAAAAGCAGACTAATAGTCTGTAGTGTTCAGAGAATCCTTTTGCTTTTTCCGTCTTCCATCATGATATTTTTATTTATTTATTTTCTGCCCACATACTCCAATTTATCGCAGTCCCCTGCCAGTGGCAAGCTGGAAGCAGCTCCAGTATCAGTCAGTGGGGGATGTGTCTGGGGAGTCGGGGGTAGAGGAGTAGAGCCAGGCAGAACGATCTCATTTGGTTTGCGATTTGCCATTACTGCTGATGAGTTTCTCTTAATGAGCTCCTTTCATCTCGAGAGCAGGAGTCTCAGGCATCCTGTCATCCATTCGCTGTGTGTTTTTACAGCTGCGTTCTACACACACTTACAGGCGAATACGCACATGCCCAAACGCCCAAACCGACAAATAATGAGCCCTTCATTTGGATGCACAAATATGCACAGCTCCTACACGGCGTGCGTAGCTGCGTCGTTTTGATCTCAGCTTCTAGATGAGCATAAATGATCCCCCAAAAGTTAGAAGCTGACTCTTCTCTCCTCTGTCACCTCAACACCAAATACTCAGCTTTATTCAGCAGCGCAGTCAGAATAATTTCTTAATAACAAGCATCGGCACTGAAGCTTTTTTTCCCTCTTCCGTAGTTTTGGGGAGTCATTTGTATGCTCATTCATACATTTTTCAAATATGAAAACAGTTTTAATCATACGCTTGTGTGAATAGGTTTTGTAAGGAAGCAATAGGGTCATGGGTGCCCAAGGCTTATTGCTGTGTGTGAGGAGCAAAGGCTAGCCTGTTTGGTCTAATACAAAAGGCAAGTTACTGTGAAAAGTATTTTAACAAAGAGTATATTATAGCTAACTCTGTTTGGGACTGTGTATACACAGACTGGTCATAGTGCCCATATTGACCGTATTAGAACTAGATCATGGAACAATGGAAGAAGGTGTCCTGGTCTGATGAATCAGCTCAAAGTGTTAAGTCTCAGTCTATGTATGATCGATCATTTTTGGGTACTCTCCATGGACACCACAGCACAGCACAACATGTGTTGATGGTTCAGAGCTGTTTTGGTGGCATGATGTAGTTCTATACTTGACCACCCTAGTTTGTTGCTTGAAGCAAAAGCATGTGATCCACTACACTACTCCAACCAAAAGAAATGTGTTTTCTTAAAGCAATGTGTGTTTTCACTTTGGGGGAAAACATGTAATTTGACCAGAAACACCCAAACATTTGCATTTGACACAAATGACCCCAATTCTACACCTGACCCTAATGTTGACCTGTCCCAACAAATCTGTGTGTGTGTACACTAATTTAGTTCTGTTTGTGCACACTGTGTGTGCATTGCTGTATGTGTGGTCCATGTGGAAGTGGAGGAAAGAGGTTGATTTAGGCACTTTGCCCAGATTGTATTAAGAACATTGAATTTATTGTGAAATTCTTTGTTAGGGGTTTGTAGCTAGCAAGAGATTATAAGCTCACAGTGAGAGTCTTTATAAAGGATTCTGAGTAAGGGCTAAAACACACTGGATCTGAAACAACACATGATTCTTGACCCAAAGTACAATTCACAAAGTACGGTTGTGACCTATTGTTTTTTGAATACTGTATGCACATAGACATACATCTCACACACTGCTTTAGAGGCCCCAGCCCCACTGACCTGTCTGGCCTCTGTCTGGCTGCCAGGGTTTCTTGGCAAAGCAGAGCTGACCCTGCTGAGAGGGGCATGAGAAAGACCCAGGTGAAATGACAGGCATTTCCTGTCTCTGGGGAAATGGGGGTAGACCCCATCCTCCTCTGCCCTCTCCCCACTCCTCTAACCAATTTGCAGCCCTCGCAAAATAATCTCCGCTCATACAGCAGCACTGCTGCTTCCTCACACCCGAAGATCACCAACGTCGCATGTAACGGCGAGAGGGGAAAACCCATTCTGATTTCTAAAGAATTTTTAGTTAGTAACTTACTTTCTTTTATAATAACAGAGGTCTCTGCTAAGGGACTACCTCAAGCCTTTCAGATACCCTGACATTTAAAAGTGGACATTTTAATGGGTTAGAACCAGAGGGCTCTGTCAGACTAGTTGGCTGGGGCCCGTTTTGGCATAATTAAAAGCAAACAGGGCAGTGTGAGGTGTGAAATTGAATGTTTGTTCTATCGAAACGTTTATCATAAAATAATATAAGAGATTTCATATCAAAAATGACAGAGCCGGACAGGATGTTAGCAAATGTTTAATGGGATATGAATGCAGTAAGTTGTGCTGAATTGCATGCACTCATTTTGCCAAGGAAATTTGTTTGCAGGGTTACATACAGTGCTAGCAGTTGGATGAATGTTCCCCTGAGGCTATGCCTTTGACTTCTGCAGGGAAGCAGTTCTGGGTGTTCAAGGACACCATGCTCCAGCCTGGCTACCCAAAGGACATTTCCATGTTTGGGAACGGCATGCCAGCACAAAGTATTGAGACCGCCGTCTGGTGGGAGGATGTAGCCAAGACCTACTTCTTCAAAGGGGACAGGTCTGTATGTGCTTATGTTTGTGTTTTTGTAAGATATTTGCAACAATATCATTATGGTCCTTTTTTATATTGTTTTTTGTAGTGTATTGGTTTATTTTTTTAGTATTTTGTAATATATACACTATGTATAATGTGTGTGAAATATTTGTTAATCTATTACCTTTTACAGTATATCTAAAATGCTCACAGAGAGGTACATTAAAAAGAACACCAGTGCTCTATTTGTGGAAGCCTCGTCTGTCTTCAGTTTATTTCTAAACTTCTCAAGTTTTTAATGCTATTGCATCTGTGCAGCCAAAATTTATTTCAGGTGAAACCCCACAGCGAGTTGCGGATAAACAGAGAGAAATACAGAGCCTAAGACTGATTATAACATTTTCAAAGAGAGTCTCCATATTTACCTCCACGTTAAACCGAGCCAGACAATCTCATTTCTCTAATATCATTAATGACTCTTGTGTTGTGAATTTAAATGGCTGCTTTGACAAGTTTCAATCAGTCTGAAACACCTCTCATAAAGATAATAAAGGACATTAGTCAAATACAGAATAAAATAACCATCTTGGGGCTGCTAGATATCAGTGCAGCCACTGACACTGCTGATCATAGAATACTGCTAGACAAATTAGAAAACTGGATTGGGCTCCCAGGAATGGTTTTCAGGTTGTTTAGGACGTACTTAGAAAGCGGGGGTTATTTAATCTCTATAGACACTTAGAAATCAGAGTAAACCACCATGCCATATGGAGCCCCACAAGGATCCACTCTTGGGCCAAATTTTTCAAGCGTACAAGGAGGCGTATTTCTAGCCCTGTTGATGACACTCAAGCATATCTAGGTCTTTCACCAAATGGTCTCAGTTCTATAGATTAATTGGTGAACAAGATCTAGATAGTTCTGTTTGAAAACAGAGAAGCAAGGTTGCAACACAGTGCTTATCCAGAACCTATGTCAGTAAAGAAACTGGCCGAAATACTCTGTTTAATCATGGATGGGGATCTAGAAGGTCTCTTCAATTTCCAGGATTTTAATCCAAATAATTTTGTACCATTTCTGTTGCACAGTTCATAATGAAATTAAAGTACAGATAACATTTTAAATTGTGTTAAAACTAAAATTAGAAAATTATATGACAGTGACACTATACGTGTATAGGGTTCAGAATGCATATACAGTCAGTTGTGCTGAGTTTGTGTGCATTATTTGTGTCCATGTAGGTATTGGAGATACAATGAGGATATGCGGACCATGGATCCTGGCTACCCAAAATCCATCACAGTGTGGAAGGGTGTACCACCTTCTCCTCAGGGTGCCTTTGTGGACAAAGCCAATGGTACAGTCTGTTCCGTTATCTATTTACTGTTAAACATGTTTCTGTATAGTGTGCCCGAAAGGATTCAGTAGTTTCTGCTTAGCTTTTACATGGTGCTCAGCACAATCGCCTATTTTCATGCTGTCCAACTCGTCAATCAGCTTTTAGACCTCTCCTCATAGGCTGTTACAGAAACATGGTGCCCATTTCATTGGCAAAGAGATTTCCTTCACTATGGCATCTCCTCATCACTGACTGCCAGATCCACACATGGGCTCTGGCACTCATCAAAGCGTGGAGGGTGGATCAATATTCCAGGGAATTCAAATGGCTATCCTCGCCGACTGTGCCTGCACATCACCCGGATGCCTCGATGCACAGAAAATTCATTATTCATTATTATTGCTACCCCATAAAGGAATAATAGTGATATGAGATGTTCTCATGAGCCATTCCAGTGATGTGGGAGTTGAGGAGTGGCATAGATGTAGTTTTCCACACAAGGAGCTGGGAGATCAAATTTGGGCAGTATCATCATCATCACTGTGACTAAAACACACTAATTCTACATGTAAAACAATCGCCTACTGTAGTGGATTTCAAATGTTTTTTTTCCTTGACATACTCTACTTAATCTGGAAAAACAACTGACATTAATTAAAATAAGTTGTTTGAGATGTGCTTCTTTGAGTAAGATGATTCAGGTAAATGTTTAGAATGTAAATGTAAAGTTGTTTTGTGTCGTATCAGCATTTGTTTATTTGCTGCAAAGATAATACACTGACTGGACATTAACTGTTTGCCAGGGGCTGTAGTAAACACTGTGAATCTGATTTTGAAGCTGATGATGAATTGGTTTACTTCCAGATTTACTTCCAAATTTTTCTGATTGTAAAATGATTCTTTTTAAAACCAATTTTATGTTTAAAAGCTATTTCAGAGAAACTAAATAACTTTTTAAATTTGTAATACATCACCCACTGGATGTTGCCATTCAGACCCTGAGTGTCATTTTGGATTAAATGCAGTGCCTACTGTTTTCTGTAGCACAGACACAGACTCCTCTACTGTTACTCGCTCTGCACCTGAATCTTATACATGAGCTGAGAGCCAAAGCACACTTGCCCAGGATGAATCTTTTAGGACTTTCTCTCACCATAAACTACTCCACTGCTCCAGTGATTTAGAACCCCCCTCACACACTCCAGTGCCACCTCAAAGTGAAGGACTCCTGCGTTTTCGGCTTCTCAGTTGAACGAGTGCCTTCTTCTGTGCTCCTTCGCTTTTCTTGGAGAACCTGCATGAATAATGCAGACGGAAAGAAAGAAAGAATTCAGCCAGATTGTCCTGCTGAGGATGTCACCAGTTTACATTTGATTTATCCACCAGGGAGCTGGAGAAGTGCTCTTGTTTCTCCACAGTCAACAATGCAGGGAATGTAGGCCAGTGGGGTAAAGCTATCCAGACAGCAGAGCTGAAACCAAAATGTTTGTCGCACTGTTTGCAAATATGTCTCAAGCTAAATTGCTGTGCTTACTAAATCATTCATCAAGAATGCATTTGCAGATGGCATGGTCTAAAAATAACGTGTCTGCGTGTTTTGCAGGATTCACATACTTCTACAAAGATAAAGAATACTGGAAGTTCAACAACCAGAGACTGCGGGTGGAGCCGGGCTACCCTCGCTCCATCCTGAAGGACTTCATGGGTTGCGACCTGATGCCCATTGACCCTGACCGCCTCCCCACCGAGGACGTGGACATTGTCATCAAGCTGGACAACGAGGCCAGCACGGTCAAAGCCATCGCCATCGTCATCCCCTGCATCCTGGCACTGTGTCTGCTGGTGCTGATCTACACTGTCTTTCAGTTCAAGAGGAAGGGCACGCCACGCCACATACTGTACTGCAAACGCTCCATGCAGGAGTGGGTGTGAGTCAGAGCCCTGCCCCTTTTACTCCCAACACCCCCGGCAGATGCCGCGGTGGTACAGCCCACCTTAAAACCTGCGGACTTGCGGCCCTGACCTCACTCTGTCTCACTCCGGCTCTGTGGGGAGCAGAGAGGGCCTTTGCCTAGATCTCCCCCCTCCAGGAGAGGAAGGGTGCATTATTTCTTACTCCCAGCCCCTCTTCCATTGGCTCAGTGCGCCCACTCTAGGACTAGGGAGGGTTCCTGACCAGACACCTCCCATGGTGCACTGTGTCAAATCAGGTCTTAACTGTTCTAAGTGGAAAAAAGCTGATTGCTATATCTTTAGGTTTTACTCCCAGCTGCACGCTCAAACGAGAGAAAAAAAGAAACAGGCCCATCTTAAAGTTGCTGGAATTCAACGTGTTAACATCTTAAAAGTTTACCGTTTCTTTGGTTTTTTGCCTTTTCGTTTGACTTTCGATCCATAACTTATTTTTTTTTTAACTGAGGTATTTACAGTTCCCTTTAAGCAGTCCTGAAAAAGACAGCCCAGACCAAATAAAGACTTCTTTCTCTCCAAAGAGGATGTTTTTTGTTTTATATATAATAATATTTTTTTTGTTATCACTTTCTTTTCTTTTTTTCCTCCCTGCTCTTAATCCTCTGTAGTGATAAGAAGTGGGGAACTCTTGACTGTTGTGGCAGTCTGTCTCAGACACAGGGGCCAAAATATTCCGCAATATTTTTAACAGCCTTAATTATAGATTGTGTTCATCTTGTTTGCGCTTCTTGTATTTATTTTTATTTTTTTTCAGTTCTGATTTGTTTGTTTGTTGGCAAGCAAGTGGGTGGCATCTGTTGCTTTGCTCCTTTTGTCCTACCTGTGATTGACAGGCCATGGTTAACTTAGTTGGCTAAAGGCCTCTGCACAGGTCTGCCAAGCTACTGGAGCACGGGTGAGCGGTCAGTCTGCACTTAAAGTGAAATATATCAGTGGGAGCAGAGAGAAAAGGTTGAAGCCACTACATGAGCTAATGCGTTACTGCAGTCACTGAATGCGTTTTAGAGGTCTATCAGTAGAAATGCGACGTCAAAGGAAGTGCTATAGTGCTTTAAAACATCACTCACTTATTTGTTCATGTTTACCTGCCCTGCAACCCAGCTAGGAGCTTTGGTGCTCCTGTCCGAAAGGAACTCTGCTGGCTCGCTGTCAGCACAGTGTGTCATCTCTTCTGAACTGCCTTGTTTTAGGGGGGAGGGAGGTTTTAAAATTCCCAGAGCCTTGGCACACGCTGCATAGGGGCTTTAAACCAGGACCCATGAGAGCAAAATCTCAGGACAGTGCTTGTGTACAAGGGCGTACGAGCATTCATGTCCGCGTTCGTGTCCTCTAACCGACAGCAGGGGGCGAAGAAATGAGAAAAAAAAAAAACAAGAAAAAAAGTTGTCAAGATAGGTTTTGAGAAAAAAAAAAGTCCAGATGGAACCAGAACTCTTAACTACACCTTGCGGCATGCAACTTGAACTGGGGGCTCAGCCTATTGCATTAGAACTTGATTTTCAAACTCTTGAACATACAGTACCTTGCTTGCATTATTTTTTTATGTTTGCTTTTTTCTGGTACAAAACAGAAAAAAAAAATCTTAACCTCAAGGTACAAGTGGTACTCAAGTGAGCTGAGCATTCTTTTCCTGGCCAATACTGATCACAAAAGGTATTTTGATTTGATTTTTTTTTTTATTGTTCATACTAGTTGTCAGCAACCAATGGACATATGTCATTGCTGTTTGGCAAGCATTGTTGGAATGTGTGTCTGTCATGTTATTTTATTTTAGTTTTATTTTTTTATTCTTTTGAGAAGAAATTAAACATCTCCAGCTACATGTAAGACTCCGAATGGGACGATGGATCAGTCCTGACAGAAATAATAAACTGATTAGTATGAAATACATGTCTTTATGCTTTCTGCATGACATTTAAACGCTTTTTTAACTGAGCAAAATGTCTTTCTTACTTTGTTTTTCGGTTCTTGCTCAGATGACTTGGTTGGTTCTTTCTATTTTCCCTCTCCTTTTCCCGCTCACTCTCTCTCTGTGTGTGTGCACGCATATGCATGAGTACAGATCAGTATTTCCCAGAATCTCAGTAAGCAAAAAAAAATCTACATCAGTTTCGGAGAAAACTGGCATCATATTTATGTGGGAAATGCCAGGACCAAAAGCTCAGCCTGATAATTGTGTCATGCGGATATATTTAAAAATTTGATAAGAATCGGAGCGTCAAAAATGTAAACGGAGACAGACATACAGAGGATATTTCAGTTTAATTCCTAAAAATAAGTACTTCTGCGTGCTTTTACAGTGGCACTGATTTCAGTCTATATTTATACTGGCTACAGTGGCTGTGATAATAGACAGTAAATAAACTAATGGTTTTTCTATTTGGGGGCTAAGAAGCTCAGTCTTAGACCTTTTAACACATTACTGTTTTCCTTCTCATTTGACCAGCAGGGTTAATATGCTTTTAGAAGCAGGGCGGGCTTATTTCTGGTTTGTGAGAGGAAAGAAGAATTGGTGCTAATTTCACCTACACTGGCAAAGTAATCCTATGGTGCTGTTTTTGTCCTTAATCCAGTATGGATTTACACTTGAGTGATGGCCTGAGCAGGAATAATGCGCTCTCATTTAGCACTAATCCTCACTGTGTACCGCTCCAACGTCTAATGGCTCGCAGTTAGCAAATATTTTTACTCAAGTTTTAAGGGGCCGTTTATCTTGAACAAGCTCTTAGCAGAGCACTGACTCCTGGTTATGGAGGCAGAAATGATAGAACTCCACCTTACTGGAGATACCTGTTGTTCTGTGTCAAAAATATCATCCATTTTCAGAAAATGTCCCCCCCCCCCCCCAAACCAACCCTTGTTTTTCAACTCATCTGTTTTGTTCTTCATGTTCATTCTGATGTTCATTCTCATGTTCATTATCTATGGTTGTTTCCATGTGCATCTTACCCTACATGACTGTTATGAAAATAGAGGGGACAATTGAAGAAAAAATGTCTTTTTTACCATTTCATAGTCTTAGCATCACTGTTTCTTTGTGCTATATTTTTTTCAGGATCCATTTTGTTGATCAATAAACACATTTTGACGTATTTTTCATGAACCTTTGAGTCGCGTTCCCATGTATGTACCATATTTTTTTCATATCATCTGTTTTCCCCATTTTTTTCCTCTTGTAGATTTTATCTTATGGACAAGTCATTCAAGCCTGGGAACCTTCCAGCTTTCCAGCCAGTGTTGCTCCCTCACACTGCACTGCACATAAATATAAATCTCAACGCCCGGTAATGAATTTTGCACTCAGTTTTCCTTGTTCCCCATGGTCAAGTCCACTGTCTCCAATGTTTGTGCTTGAATATTTTGAATGCATGTACAATTCAGTACAACCGGGTAGATTACACCTATAAAGAAGCAGAGGGAAGTAAAGCAGCAGAGGCTTGGTGGAATGATTCTAACTGCAGGGGGAAATTAGCTCCATTAATCACTGTATTGATTCCACTGTGGAGTTTGCTCCTGTCACACACCCCACTGTGCCTTACTTAGTGTCCTCATGGCTGAGCTTACATTCACTCAGCAGTCTCACTCATCACAATATACATCTACAGGTCTTGTTTGTGAAGGCTCAGTACACACAGAAATGTGATGTGCCATTTTGTTGACTTGGTGCTCCCAGCGATGCACTTATTGTAGATTAAATTGTGTTTATGCTCAGTGTCCTGCTCATGCCAGCAATCAATAACTGAAAGTAATGATACGATCATTATATCAGTCATCAATTATGATCAGGCTTGACAGTATAGCCCTCTGTTTGATGAATAAGATTCTACTGTCCAGGGAAAGCCCCCAATGTTTTAAATGGCCTATATCATGAGGAAAAAGTTGAAATCAAGAGTTAGTTTTAAAACACAGTTCACCCCTCAGTTCAAAATGTCCATAATAAAGCTGCAAAACAGTGCATGATGTCAGGAAAAACTATGCATTAATATATGTCTATTAGTCTTTATAAACAGTGTGAAGCACTCTATCAGAAATGACATATTTCAGTATTTAAGCACAGTAACAAAAACAGCTTATTCACATCTAGGGAATTTAAAATGTTTTGATCCTTAAGCAACAAACATTTTCTGTGGACAAAACGTCTGGGTACAAAAATAAAATACAAGACAGATGTACAATGTGGCTCCTTTTATGCAGTTATCCGTTTAAAATGCAGTCATGTTTGAAAGAAATGCCATATCTGAAACCTAACTTTTTCAGTTTTACCACTATATGATGCTCTTAAAAACACAATACGGTAACAGCAGGTCCTTTTATTCATACCTTCTTTCATTATCTTTACTAAGCCTTTAAGCAAAGGCTCAGCTACTCTAACATAAAGAGTAACACCCAGAACCCGGGCAATTTCTCTGGAGTTTCCTGCATACAGTCATACAGTATAGATCACTATTCTCCATACCTTACAGTCATTCATTCATTCTCCAGCCAAAGCCTGAAAGCATGGAATGGCCTTAAAAAAATCAGTGCACACATTAAATCAATCTATTAATCTGTTTTGACCATGCCTTCAATATTTGACATATATGCAAAGAAATGTTGTAGGAAGTTTTGCCTGGATTTCTGAGCATCTTCCGTATAAGCCAAAAGGACCAACTCCCTTTATTGAACAATGGCAGTGCTGAGAGAAGACTGAAGAAGAGATGTGTAAAAACATCTTCACAGGAAATACAAGGTAATAATAGAAATTATAGGACATTTGGTCACCTAAAGTACATTATAATGAAGAGATTATACATTAAGTACATTATAATGGAAGTAATTTTTATTTTGGAAATGTGACATATCAATTACAAGGCAAGAACCCTCAATAAATCTATACATCCATAAAGAATGAGAGAATTGTGGCAAAGTTCTTTTAAAAGTCTGTTTCATACTAGCGAGGACAACTGAAGGTTTCAGACTGTTCTTCAGGTCTGAGGTAAGTCATTGCTGGAGAGCACAGCTTGCGAGTCGCTTAATGGATTTTTTCCTCAACCTTCTGCTTTATACATCACATTCCATCCTTTCTGTTCCCCTGGGTAATTAAATCATTCCTGCTTAATTAAACCCGCAACGGAGGAAGTGGCACTGAGGACATAAGTGTGGCACTCAGAGTGGCACATGGAAAGGAGATTAATAAGAACAGCTTTGGAGATCAACTGCTGAATCTTCAGTGCTCCTTTTAGACATGAACACAAAAGTCCTGAATATAGAAGTCCGAGATCATAGTGATCATAGCTCTTTTGTCTCTTGGGGGCTGTATCATTAACTATAGACCTGGTCTAAATATGTGAGACCTGCATCAACTGCTATCAGTCTTATTTTGCAAGACAGCAAACTAGAGTAAAAAATTCACAATTATGAATTTAAACAGCTGCAGGAATTTCCATAATCCCGAAGTAAGAAAAGTAACATTCAAAGTTCTAAATGTTATTAGTATTTACATCTATAGTATTTACAATTATTAATACTTACATTTCTTACATTGAACTAATTGAACTGAATTCCAAGATGGTTACATTCACTCACAAAACAAAAAAAAAATTTAATATTTTACCATATTGTGTTTCCTTTTGTCTGTGTCTGTTAGTTGTGTCTGTTTCAGTAGTACTATTTGTCAAAGAGCTACAATCTCTTCTTTTGTGATCTCTGCAAAAAAACAAAGCAACTAAAAGCCCTCATTCAAATCAGCGTTTCCCTTTGTTTGTGACTGAGTGGAATCAGACGGCTGAATGTGTTCTAATTTATCACCAGAGGGCCATTTGGAAAGAGCTATTGGAACAAAATACTTCTGAAGCCGAAGCACACAGTTAATGAGTGCCATTTTACAACTAAAGGTCTAAAAACATTAAAGCTACAGTTGCATTTTACCCTAAATGTTGAATTTAAAAAGTTTCCTGTTAAGTTCCCTGTTATTAAGCCAAGTCTTTCCAAAAAACTCTTGTCTTGTGTTCATTTATGGTGCATGTGCTTACTGAAAGAAAGCTGATGCACTTCCCTTTCCACCTTTTCACATCTTTCAAGTTAATACAACCAAAGTTGCTGTGGAGCATCTTCTTCATCCTCTTCACACATCTTCATTTCTTCCTTCTATTTATTACTTTCATCCCTTACGTTTCCTCCCATAAACTTACAGCCTTCATATCCTCCAGTGCTTTCTTTTTGCTATAGTTTGTAGGCTAACACCACCAGCGTAGCATGGATGTTCTTATAAAACACAAATTAGTTTTTCTGCACTAGTCTTTAATATTTTTTCATCCCTGCATCCTCCCATAAAAAAACAACTGATCTGAATCTAATGCTGAAGCCAGGACCAGCAATTTTAGTTGCAAGATTCTGCTGTTGACCCAAATCACATTTCTCTGTAACATCATATAAATTCCCCAGCTTCTCTATTTAATAAGGTTGTGTGTTACAACCAACAAATTGTAAATATCGGCTTGGTGAATCAAAGCGTGGGGGTGGGGGTGGGGGTGGCGTAGTGGGTAGGATACCTGCCTCCAGACCAAGAGGCTGTGGGCTCGAATCCTACCCCCAGCACCACCACCACTGGGTCCCTGAGCAAGATCCCCAACCCCAAGTTGCTCCAGGGAGAGACTGCCCCCTGTAGGTAGGGAATGGAAGTCGCTTTGGATAAAAGCGTCTGATAAAATGCCGTAAATGTAAAGCTCTTGACTTTTCCTGTAGACATTTTATTTTGATTGCCCTCATGGTGTGACTACTCCATGAATCACCAAGCTTTATCTCACACACATTTTGTCGATTTGTCTTTTGACTTGCCTTTTGAGATGCCAGTTTGCAAGGTAAACCTATGTAGCAGCAGGAGGCCCCTCTCAAGGACTAGCTTGAATAGCGCTGTTTCTTAAAATAGTGTATTAAATTCAAAAATAATCTATGACCCCCAAAAATCAGCAGTGCCCAGAATTATGTCTGTTTGGTTCCATGGTGTAGAAACTAGAGTAAAACACTACACTTTGTTGTTGGCCCTTTCAGGCCAAGAAGGAGAAAAAGGAGAGAAGGAAGGATGCAGGAGGGAAAACTACCTGTAAATTGTATGGCTTGGTATGCCCAGTATGGTTGCTGTGCCTGATTCTGTGCAAAAACAATAGGTGTCTGTCACAGTCAGTGCTTAGACCCCTCCAAGCAGCATTAGTTGCTATTTCCATTATTTCACCACACACTGAACTTTTTATTCAAGTGACTACTAAAGAATTAGTCTTTAGTCTGCTTAATGTTTTTCTGTGAAGTGTTGGAGACATTTTAAAAAATGATTATTTAGGTTTTGATACAGGCTGAGCGTTCTCTCCAGAGCTGAGCCCAAGACCTGCCTGGGGTTGTCCGTGACTGATTTGTATTGTAACTTTCTGATATCATAATCATCCAGCTTCAGCCAGGTGCTGGCCAACTTCCAAAGCAAGCTCACTGATTGACCTTTCCCTTACACAGTCCTCTAGTGCTGCAGGTGCTGTGGGCTGTACGATAGCGTCTAATGTTGAGAGCTGTGACAGGCTAGATTCTACCCAGCCTTTCTTGTCCATTAGGCCCAGTTTCATTATAACACGGCAGACAGGAAGTTTAAATGGGACGATTCCCGCCTGTAAGGCAGGAATTTGCCACAGTCTGACCTCAGGCAATAGCAGGAGTTCATCCAGAGTTCACAGGGTTTTCTAAGGTTTCAGCAGCTGGAGCGCTCTTTCAGCTCTTTCAGGTTTCACTACATAGTCCAAATCCTCAGACAGCAGCAGCTGTAAGTGTCCCTAAATCAGGAAAAGAACATTCATGGGAGGCTTCTTGTAGCAGCAAAACGAAATAAAATATAATTCACAAATTAAAGTGATTCAAAGGATCGAACACTGAAAACCTATTCAGCTTTGTAATTGCGCACTGCCAAATCACTCATTACATTTTCCGACACACTACACATTAATAATGCAATAAGTCACAAACATAGGTGTCATCTGAGTACATCCAAAAAAGCACTACATACTGCAGCACACCATATCAGTTTCTGTAGCCCTTCTGCCCCTAGCTTAGAGGGTCAACAATAATCTTGATTTCAACCGAAGTGGAAAAAAGTAGTTTACCCAAAAAAAAGATCCTAACTCCAAAGTTACAATGTTTCGGCATCAGGGGGGGAAAATGCATTTATAGCAATTATTGCCGTATCTGAAATCCACCCTGAGAAGTCAGGGTTAAAGCATAAACCAAGATTATCTGGAGCTACAATTATTCTTACAATTAGAGTTGGGCAGGCAGACTCAGAAATGTGGCCTCGGGAGAATCTGAATGTCAAAATTGTAATTAAAATAGTGGAATGGAATAAATGGAGAGTTATGAACCTATATATAGAGAGAGAGAAAGAGGGAGGGAAAGAAAGAGAGGGGAAAGAGCGAGACATTGCTGCTTCATGGGACATGAACTAAGAAAACTAATGTTTGAAACTCTTTTTAGAAAGGAGTGGAAGGCTTGTTTTAATCAGATTTAAGAGCTTGCAATGATGCACGGATAAGAAATTAGGTAAAATACCAGCATGACAGAATGCATTTATTATTGATTATAAATGAAAATATTAAATATGTGCAAAACACATTTTGCTGCACAAATTATGACATCATTTAACTCAAGATAGACTGCCCTATGACACTCAAGCACAATGAATTATTGGCTCATTGAGCTGCGGTTCCAGAAGAGCAGAGGCTAAGTTCAGCGACTGAGGTATTAGTGCTGGAAAATAATTAGAAATCTGAATAGGTCATTATCCTGCTAATTGACACGGTGCCTGGTCAGTGAAATGCAGAAACCTCCTGTGGAGCTCGTACATGCTGTTGGTGTTTCTAGTCAGACCGGGATAACATTCAGGCTCAGTAGGTTAATTCATTTCTGATTTGTTCACACCAGGAGGAATAACTGGTTTTGGCTGGAGATGCAGATGATACTGTAATCATACCATGCAGGTGGATGATGGTGCTGGGGGCACAGAGGCTGTTAATCGGAAGTAAATGAGTGCTGCTTGTGTGAGGGAAGGTTAAAACATAAATTGTGTGTCCTGCCCTAACTCCCCTGGAAAGAATGCAGAAAGGGAAGTTATAAAAGAGCTGTGCATTGTCAGGTACAGGATAGAATATGAATAAAAGGAAAGATGATGGGTTGTAGGGCAAAAGACCTAACTTATAATTACTTACAGCTTGGACACATGGAGTGTTCACCCACTATCTAGTTCTGTTATAAATTACTGGAATGGATGTTTTGATCATTACAAAATAATTTGCATATGTTGACTATAAAGAATGAATAATTATGCCTTTAAAATGGTATTTTTGTATTATAAACATGGACCCTTTTATATGGGTGGTCTTACTGTAAAGTAGTACCAAATTATGTTTCATCCCCTGAGACAGTACTGCGACTCTCGAGCGCAATGAAGTATGGACAGAGCCAAGTCACTTCAGTTCAACTATCATAGCACCCACCCACCCATATGGGTTATTAGGGTAATCTTCACTCTCTACTTCAAATGGGAGGGGATCAGTAGGGATAAGCAAAACGGGGCAACTGGGGTTATGGTGTGGAGGGTGATTTGGAGATCACTGGACTTAAGTCAAAAGGGAACGAATGAGTGTGTGATTGTGTCTGTGTGTGTGTGTGTGTGTGCGTGTGTGTGCGTGTGTGTGTGTGTGTGTGTGTGTGGGAGGGGGATTTTACATAATTCAGTCAGCTGTGAAATGATTATTCCTGCATGACTACTCTCAGAAGCTCATCTTTCATTTTGTGTTCTTCTTGCATTCTAAATGATCTGCAAATGAAGTCGTTAGTAGGAATCCTTCATTAGATATGACAGACACAATCTATGTCCTCGCGGAAATCAGGAATAACATAATCAAGCCACACGGCCCAGGACTTAACATTTATAGGCCACCAAGGAGCTACACTCTGATTGGCTTAGGTCTCTGCAGGCTTGTTCATCAGCAGAACTTTATGCAGAAATGATTCCTAGTCGGCTCGTTAATCGGAAACTCGCTAATTGCAAATTCCAGGAAGCAAGATGATGAATCAGAAGAGTGTCAGCGACCCACTCTCCTCTGGCACTTACAACACCTAAGCATTCCTATCAGCAACAGCAAGATATAGTTATAACACTCATAACAATAAAACATAACGTCTATTGAACATAAATGCATTTGAATTTGGCATACTGTAATACAAGTCAGAAGCACCATATTTGCTTTGTCGTCTGCAGAAAGAACACATTTGCATTCATGTTTGTGTAGGAGTGATGATATTTATCAGCTTGTCTGAACTTCTGATACGTCAGAAATCTCATGACTCACTGAGGGAATAAATTAGAAAGTTGCCTGTTTATCAGTGTTGTGCTCAGAGAAGTATGTTTTTATAATTATTGATTTAGACTTTAGAAAATGCCAAACCGTACAAACTAAAATGGTTGGAGTTATAATTGCGAAATTGTTCTGTGCTGAATATGAATTTGAAATACTGTCATGACCAGGGGCGCGAGCCCCCGGCCATGCGTCTCCTCTAAGGGATCGGGACGGACAGAACAGGCAGGGTTTCACCGTTTCAGGCTGTTTATTAAAGAAACAAAAAAGCAAAGAAAATAGGCGCAGTGGCCTCCTTGGTCAGAATCCGAGCAG
>JBBPDC010000007.1:11673875-11684734 GCA_037974485.1 Hemigrammopetersius urotaenia | reverse complement strand
AATATAATCATTAGTGCTTCTTCAGTTCTCCGTTAATGCTTTTCCTGAAAGGTCCTCTACTAAGCTTCTTGGAGCAGACGACCAGAACTCCACGGCATGAGTGAACCTAATTTGCAATATAGAAAACTAACTGTAATTTCTGAGTTAAGTAAATAACCAAACTCTTCAATTATCATAATTTATAAAGATTGGCACTCTTTCAATTCCCATGAAGGCTGCACAAACTTTGCCGCTGCTAAATTTACCTCGTTTCCACAAACCAGACACTTTACTAAATTTACAAATGCCATGTTAAACATTAGAAATTAGAAGTAGATCATTTATGTCTGTGTACTTTGGATTCAGATTGAGACATATTCTCATGTGGTTGATGTCTGTCTGAACTGCCATCATGACCTGCGAATGCATTTCTAAAGGGATCGTTTCACTTCAGTGTTCTGTCAGAGCATCAAGCCCATGTAAGTATCGGACCATCAAATGCTCAGTGCACTTGCATGGAAATACATCAGGAATGTGCAATAAAGCAGCTGCGGAGCTTTAACATAAGCAGTGTGCTATATCACACCTGCCTATCTAAGCGGCAACAGGAAATGAGATGGGAGCGATATGGGAAACGGAGGAGAGTCTCCTATACAGCACCCGCACAGCGCTGCCATGGTGCTTTATTTCCCCAGTGCATTTCAGACTAAGGTACAACTCATGGTAATCTACAGTGGCAGATGAAATAGAGACATGGGGGTGATCCTATAGGACCATGTCAAAGGTCTAGGTAATGAAAGCATCTGAAATTGAGAGCAGACCCATGGCCTTAGCATGACCCACTTCTCCTGAAGTCACGTCCTATCACACACGCCTCAGGCTGTTTAGGAGAATTTCAAAGCAAGCAAATGTGAGCTGAGATCACTTGAGAGCCAGTCACTTTGAGAAATGTGAGTAATATGGGGCACAGCACTCATAACACAAACAGCTCATGTCACACAAGCCACCTTTCATGATGTTGAGAATGACTTTGAAATGTAAATGCACAGCATATGGTGTATGTCAGAGCAGCCTTGGAGGAAGAGGGAGCAATCTCTGCGAGCGTTATTATCTGTGAAATTTCACTTTATATATACACTTGTGATGCACCTCTCCATTTATGACAGCTCAGTCCGATACACACATCATGCTATCACGGAAAGGAGAAATGACATCAGTAAGGAAACACAGCCCCAGTCAAAACAATAACTGACAATATTTCAAATAAATGTTTTGTGATAAGTAAAATATTGTTAGTTACTGATGCATGACAGAAAGCTGAGACAGAAGCAAAAAAAATCCTATATTATTATGATAATTCTAGACATATATAAGGCAGAAAAGAAGAATAAGAGCAGTTCAAACAGTGAACAGAGAAGCCAGTCACGTGGAATATGGATTACTTAAGTCTGTCCTGTGCATTAATATGAGATATTTGACATAATGTGTATGTATTGGTCCGTGGTAAGGGTGGGGGTGTATGTGCCACTGAGGTATGATGGATAGTGCACAGACTACAGAGGCTGGCATTCATTAAGAGGGAAGGCAGACACCATGCCAGGGTAATTGCACTGTTTATCCATTACTATTTCCGTTCATATATCAGCCACAGAGAAAACAATGGAGGATGTCAGTGGGTGCATGTGTGTGACGCAGCCCCACTCCCGATCTGTTTGCTTTATGCCTGTGCAGAGCCATTGCCGCCGGCTAACATCAATTTTGAGGTCAACAGGGCAACAATAAATAAATCCAAAAGCCAAATCCAAAAACACGCCTATCGCATCTGTTGCTTCAGTGGATGCAGTATTTATTACAGCACACAAATCCATTAGTCAAATGTGGTCAAGTCATGAACTAAGCAAACAGTAGATATACCAAAACAAGGCCCAGTATCTCTGCAAAGTACAGTGGAAGTGCGCATTCTTAAAAAAAAAGGAGCCAAAAAAGTTCCTTTGGAGCGAAGAACGTGGCTTCAAAAATAACTTTTTAATGAACTGTTCTTTAGTTAACCATTCTTGCAAATGAAATGAAGATAAATATTATTTTTAAAGCTAAAGAACCTCCAATCATTCACATAATGTGGAGATTCTATACAAATTAAAGTTTTCCTAGAATTAGTCAGGAACCATTTAGACGCTTTCTTTTTTAGTATCAATCTCATCCAAACACTTTGATTGTTCTCAATTGCAGTCAGTTTATACCAATCACATACTACTTCAAACCCACATGCCTAATATTGTGTAGGTCCTCCTCATGCCGCCAAAACAGCTCTGACCCATTGAGGCATGAACTCCCTAAGATGTCTGAAGTTGTGTTGTAACACTAAGATGTTAGCACCACATTCAGTCTTATAAGTTCTGACAAGATTTGCAGTGTGGCAAAGTGAATTGCTTGCTGAAAGAGGCCACTGCCATTAGGGAATATCAGTCATTAAAAGGTATATCCTTGTCTGTAACAATGTTTAAGAAGCTGGTACATGCCAAAGTAACATCAACACAAATGCCAGGACAAATGCAAGGTTTCCCTGCAGAACTTTGCTCACTGCATCATGCTGCCTGTCGTCGTGCCTTGTTCCCAAAGTGGATCCTGGTGCATCTCTTCCCCAGGTAATCGATGTACATGGCCATCCACATTATGTACAAGAAAATGAGATTCATCAGGCCAGGACATCCTCTACCTTTGCTCCATGGTACAGTTCTGATGCTCACATGCCCACTGTGGGTGTCTTTGGTTGTGTACAGGGGTTAGCATGGGCGCTCCAATTGGTATATGGTTATGTATTTCTAAGATGTGTTCCGACACTTTTCTTTCATAGCATAGCATTAATTTTTCAGAAATGTGTGCTACAGTAGCTCCTCGGTGGGATCAGACCAGATGGGAAAGCCTTCGTTCCCCACATGCATCACTGAGCTTTGAGCGCCCTTCACCTTGTTGCCAGGTCACCTGCCAAATTGGAGATGCTCTGACCCAGTCTAGCTAGCAAAATTAGGCTCTTGTCAAAATGGCTCTGATCCTGAAGCTTTGACATATTTCTTGCTTTTAACACAACTTTAAGAACTGACTGTTCACTTACTGCCTAATACCTCTCCCCTTGATGGGTGCCTTTGCAATGATATCATCAATGTAATTCACTTCACCTATCAGTCGTTATATCAGAATCAGAAAACTTTATTGATCCTGGAGAAAAATGTGTGTTACAACTGCACAGGCACAAAACACAGAGACAACAACAATATAAAATATAAATAAAATCAAATTAAAACTCTGCAGAAGAAAACTATTCGAAATACCCTATGCTATATACACAAACTTAGAGGTATTAGTACTAAAGATAAATAAGTTACAGTAATGTGATCAGTTATAATGTTATGTTTTATTGGTGAATAATGTTGTTTGTGCATTATATAAGTATTGCTGAAATGAAATAAGTTAAAAGACATAATACTATCCAGTAATATCATGATCTTTTTGTTTCTAATAAATGATGCTGGAAAGAAGAGCAGACCCTTGTGTCCAGTGCAGGGGGCATGTGAAGTTCATCCTTTATTTAAAGACTTGTTATCTATTTCCTCTTCTCATATCCCAAGGTGAAAATATCATTGCACCTCCTGACACTCCCTCCCCTCAGCACACGCTCACATGGCCTCATCCAAACACAGGAAATGGCCTTGTCATTTCCATTCGTCACTTCACACGCACAAACAAATACTGCACACCTCCTCTATCATACCAGCCATGAGGAACGCTTTATGGCTAAAGCAAATTCTCAGGACATATTGTGTATCACTATATCTATTGCAGCCACAAGAAAGAAAGAAAAGCTTCACATTAATCTAATGTTGAAATCTGAACTTTAACGTTTATTTGATGTGGAGTAAAAAAAAAAAACTTAAAAAGCAAGTATTCGGCCCACACTAAATTTAAGCATTGCTGTTTATCATTTGATATGAACACATACAGTTTGGGTCAGTATAGTTTAAGGAAATCCTCCGAGGATAAAAAGAGACTAAAAAGGTTTTAGATTAAGAAAAGTATTTGAGCTGTTTCCTAAGGGAGTCTGAGACTAACCAGTCCCCAAAAGGGTCACTGAAGGTTTTCCCAGCTTCAACAAACCTAATGTATTCTGGGCTCAAAGTTTCTATACAGATTTATTCATGCAAGGAGGATAACATGGAGGCAATTCGCTGTCGAAGGTCAGCCCTGCCTTACACTTAAATCATTATGTTTTATTTGCATGTGGAGCAGACATGATAGCAGTGATTTAAGCTCCCCCAGTTTTCCTTGACATGTTCTAGTCAATGGCCTTTTCAGCCATTAACATTTGTTTTGGAAGACATTTAGCATATCTGCAAAACACTCAGTGATGGAGACATGAGGAGGAGGTGAAATCTGCGTTATGTCTCTGTGAATGCTGCGCAGGCTTTAACACCGTCATACACTGATTCAGCTGTCTGAATGGGAAATGAGAAGATTCTATTTGCCCTTTTGTTGAAGGAAGAAAGCTGGTTTGTGAAAGTTGTGACGGTAATTGAAAGAGCCTTCAAAAGAGAAGCACCAAAGACAGGAAGAGAAACAATGGGATGAAAATCCTACTTCAGAGGACATGTGATGAAGATGGTGTCAATCAGCATGACTGAGTCTTTGTGGACTTTTAAACAGGCTTCCTACAGTGATTGACTCAGGCTTCAAATATAAAGGCCCTGACTGGGTTGAGTAGGAGCACACAGGGCCTGTCCGGTTCTGTCAGTCTAAGTGGGTTAATTACAACATTATGTTTCCGTCCTCCAAGTCCCCCTGGCAAGCCCTACGGAAGCACTGTGGTGCAAGCTGGCTGATTGAGAATAATTGCATCTTGTTTGAAAAGCTTTTGTAAAGAGACAAGAAAGAGGGCAGTCTTTTTTTTTTTACAATGGTGCAGCGTGGTGTTGCAGGATTTTTTTATGTAGTAAGAACTTAAAACAAAGAGTGTCTCCTGCTAACAAATGCTACAGTCCGTGTTGGGTTTTCAGGAAGTAATGTCTACCAAAAACAGCAAATTAGGTTTTGGCAAACATGGAGGCCTGAGAGTTCCAGTGAGTTCAGAGTTATGTGGTTTTCTTCTTCATTAAGGCGTTGGACATGCATGTGTGTGCTTGAGTATGTCTGTATGTGAGTGTGTGTGTGCATCTATTTGGAGGGAAGCATGGAGCACTTGCACTGGTCAGCTGTTTTTCTTAGTTCTCTGTTCAGCGTCCATTTGCCACACCCGTGCTGAATACCGTTGTAAAATACAGCATCGGACAGCACTCGTTTCTGTAGGGAGGGAGAGAGGATGAGAAAATATATGCTCAGAAAAACATAATAGTACATAATGCGTCTCATTTTGTTCTGCACATTGCCAAGTGTTAAGGATCAAGTCCATTAATCATTTCAAAAACTGGTTGCCTCGACATACGTGAGGCAGATAACAGTGAATACAAAGTGTCTGCGAAAAGAAAAAATATGTGCACCGTGTCAGACAGTGTGTGAGACAGTATTTACAAGGCAATATCTCTATACAGACTAATGTTCCTCTTAACTGGAAGGCATATAGTTTCTTTATTTTCCAGGGACAACACAGTGACACTGTGAATGTCGTTAAGTTAAAGGAACATTTATATTACCTCAGGCACAGACATACACATAAAACAAAACACACAGCACTACACATTTCAGATTTTTATCTACATAGTGATACATCTATACTTGTGTCTGTACATTTATAGAGAAAATAATGTTCAATGCTCAATTCAATGTACTTTTATGTAACAAGATTTGATTTTGCAGCATTTCTATTGGTCCAGTTGACTTGAAAGAAATCGACATAAGGATTTTGATGTGACAGCAACAATATATTGTCTGAAACTTTTGCAGCAGCCACTTATGTGGAAAGCATTGGCTGCCTTGACGACGCCAATTTGGCATTCATGTCAGATTGGAGTGGAACAAGTCTCATCCATAGCCTGCTCTTTATTCAGCGTGTTTAGCCAGCTATTGATTAGTTCACCTCAGACAGCTTTGTCACAGGAATTAATCTGTGGCGTGCCACAACTCAAAACAAACAGTGTCTGCTCTTTGTTACCTTCTGAATTACTGCAAGCCCATTCATTTAATTTATTTCAAGGGCTAAAGATTTCACATCTTTATTTTTCTATTAGACATGTGGTATCTTCTTTATTTTCTTCCTATTTTCAACACACTGTCTCTGCATGATAAAGCTGTAATATAACAAAATGGAAATCTGAATAGAAAGTGTTTTATACCAAGAGATGAAGCTGCAAAATCCATTTTTAACATGTATGCAATAAGAATATATTTCAAGACTTAAGACAACTAAAGAGTCAATGGAACTAACTAAACAGGGAGATTAAACATAAAGTTAAAAAAAATCTGTGTATGAGAAGGCAAAAGCAATACAACCAGTAGAGGAAGAGCCTCATATGGGACAGTTTACATGAACCTCGTCTGTATTTCTAAGCCATTTATTTACTCTCTCACTGGTATTCACTAAACATAAAAAATGGTAGTTTGTCCCTGGGCTTTCCCATGCAGTTAGGAGTCATCTTGTGAAGTAACACCAACAGAAATGCAATGCAACCTTTAACATGCACACACAATAACAAGTATTTATTTAATTTAATTAATTTTATATGATCAATTATATGTTGTTAGCTTTGAACTGTTGCAGCTTTCTTTTTTGGGCTGTTAGTCACCCTTAAACACCCTTAGCTGAACTTAGCTAATGAGCCATCAGCCATGTTTCTCCTCACTTTTTGTTTAGTGGTCATACTGGCCCACAAAACATAAGGTTGTACATTTATTACCAGAGGAAAGTAAGCTTACATTAACTACTGAAGAACTTTTCAGCACCCTCTTCACCTCCCATATTAAACCCAAATCCCTGTACATGGTCTAGATTTTGGAGGTGAAAGCTGGTAGAGCACCAGGGTTGCTATGGAAGAGTTTCATCTATGACTCAGTCCCTGTTGCTGTAAAGCTACTTTATCCATTTGTTGTTAGTAATATACCAGTTACATATATTTTATATTTTTATTAGTATTGTGTTATGTTAATATGAACTGAAGAGTTTAGATTTAGTATTTGTAAAATATCACAAAAAAATTATAGTAGATATTGGTTGTTTTTTGCTTTTTGACAACCACTAAGACTACAAATGTGTTCTTTTTTTAATGCCTGAATTCTGACTAAAAATGTGCCCCGTCTTTAACTGTTACATCATTTAAAAAGTAAAACTGAAACTGACATATGAAAAATGAAGTACATCAAATAATAAATTAATATTAAACTGAGCTAAGTCAATTAGGAAAAATATTATAATAACTTGATATTGTTCTTTACAGTTCTTTACAGTAATTACAGTACTTTGGAAAAGTGCAGGCTCCAGTTAACTTTTGTTGCTAGCATCTCTGCAGACAGAATTAGACAGTCTTGACAGTCACTGCTGAAGTCATGAAGTAACCATTTATTGCAGTACACCACAGCAGTCATACCAAAGTTGAAGATGTGAATCTGTGTTTACCTTTCTACACTGCCTACACACTGCTGAGGAAGTTCTAAACATGTAGTTAAACTACATTGGAGCTAGAGATTATATAGGGAAAATACACTCGAAAGACAAAATCCATCCACCACTCATCACCAATGAAATCATTTTTGGGAAGGGGCCTTCAAAGTTGGGAAAGCTCATTTTAGTTAAAAGATCAGGTCAGATCATCTCCAAAACAGCAGGTGTTGTGTGATGTTACTGGTTAGAAGTGGTTAGCATCTAAAATGTGGTCCAAGAAAGAACAACCAGTAAACCAGTGACAGAGTCATGTTACACTGATGCATGAGGGGAATGAAGGCTAGTCTGTCCAGTCCTATTCTACACAACCATGGAGCAATGGCACACAGAGCCCTGGTCTGATGAATAACCTTTTGTTTTACATCATGAGGTCAGCCAGGTTGTTTAACTGGGGAAGAGATGTATCAGGATGCCCTATGGGAAGGAGGCGAGTCAAAGGAAGCAGTGTGACGCACCAGGGCAATAATCTGCTGTGACACCTTAGGTCCTGGCAGTGCCATGAATAGTTCAGGAATGCAAAAAAATGTTCAGGAATGGTTTGGGGAATAAGACAAAGTGTTAATTTGGTCTCCAAATTCACCAGAATCAATTCAGTTGAGCATGTGTGGGATGTGCTTGACAAAGTAGACTGATCCATGGGGCTCCAGCTCTCAACCTACAGGATGTAAAGGATCTACTGTTAACATCTTCGTGCTAGATACCACAGTACCTCAACAGGTCAGAGCTGTTTAGGTGGCACAAAAGAATGTACACATAATTAGGCAGATGGTTCTAATGGTATAGCTAATTTGTGTATATTATCACAGTTAGAACAAAAAATCTTGTGTATCCATTTGTGTATTTACATAATTTGTAAAACAGCTTACATTTACCCTGTTAGAATTTCATGATTAAAGGACTAATAGAAATGATCAAAAAACAAAAATGTATGTTTACATTAATGTATACTATAAATCAAGAAGGAGTTTTGTTTCTCCTGTAAAGCTGCCATATTGGAGATATGACCAAAAAACAAAAATATGTTATTCATCACAAAAAAGCATAAAATAAATTCTTTTTTCAGTGAGTGCATCTAATGAATGACAGATTACCACAAAGTAGGGCTGCATAACAACTTTAAGGTCTTGATTCATTGCTCAGTGCGGTTGGACTGGAGAACAGAGCCAATTCTGCCGACAGCAGCAGGGCTGGAACGATCACCCCACTCAGACCACGGTGGGTGTGTCGCCGCCAAAAAAGCCTTTTTTCCGCTAAATTAAGCTGAATGAACCAGGTTAACCATGATGCTTCTGTGAACAATTAAGTATTAAAACAGGTATTCAAAGTTTTGTATACTTGCCACCTTCGATTTGTTTGTTTATTAGCATTTAGTTTATAGGTGTGTTTCTATGTGTGTAATATGTTTTAATAGATCTGAGCTGATATGCTGTTTTACTTAAAATCAATTAGTAAATATACCTACTGTGTTCACTAATATGTTGAGGACCATTTTTGTTCTTTTAATTCCCTTAAAATACCATATCTGTGCAGTGTACTGCAGTGACAGTCACTGTGAATTGGAGTCATCTCCAAGTAATGTGCACTATGGCCACACTGACAGGCCTACCGCAGCCACATTCCAGTTCCTTCCTCCTCAACTCTTCCACTCTCAAACCCGTGTTTATTCCCCATCCATTGTAATCACCCTAGCTAAAATGATATCCACCCTCCTACCTCAAACATGCAAAGAGAAATTTACAGAGAGCCATTTTGAACCATACAAGAAGCAATGATCTTAAACAGAGATGTCTATCAACTAGGTTGGAGAAAAGCACCAGACGCCAGGGAGTGCTACTTTTGTCACAAACATACTGGGTCTGACAAATGAGATCACTCAAAGAAAAAGCAAATCTGTCCAACTTTAAGCACCAAAATAAAGCAAAGGAAGGGAAACAAGAGTGGTGTATCATTCGTTAATCAGTCAGATTAGCCATTAAGGCCTCATAATTACCAGCTGCTAAAGAACTTTTCCATCACTGAGTGTTAACATAAATTGTGTGTTTATTGACGCTTACAGACTCTGCATTCCTGATGAAAGTTTTACATCATGGTCGTTTGATAAAAGCAGGGACAGCTGGTATAGATGTGCTAGTAGAGCTAAGCCCTCGCTTTCTTTCAAAGAATAAAACGATTAGATTTTTTACAAATTTGCAAACAAAAAGCCGATTACTTTGACACTATGAACAGCACCTCCAACAGAAAAATGTAATTTGTCTGTAAAATTGACACAGCCTATCCTTGATTACATGTGACATGTGATGACATCTTACACAAAGTCAAACACACACTAGATTGTTTGACATTAGGGCAATTCTTTAATACTATAACATGCAGCTCTCTGCAGCCTGCAGTATGTTCCATAGATCAATTTAAAATTGAACAAAGACCATCCAGCCAATCACAGCCAATCCATCAGAAAGGAGTTCAAAGTCTGCTGAAATAACCAACATTATGTATGTAAGGGCTTCTGATGCTGTCAACAAATTTGAAGTATAAAACGACATTGCATTAGGCTGTGCAGATAGTTAGTAACATTTTACTGTGATGTTATCAAGGTAATATTATCCATGGAAGATACAGCCTAAATTAAAATACCCTAACGTGATCCAGTAAGCTAATATCAATGCTACCCAAGGGCATTCTGATTTATCTAGTTAGATAGCATTGTCACTACTAAGTTTCTGGATGATCTATCGCACGATTGCCTTTTCTTATCATAGTATATAGTTTTTCTGTCCCTTTCAGGGTAACGATCATTAGAAGGCACAAAAGCACAAAAGGAAAAGACAGAAGAAGATTGACTTGTTCTTCATGTAAGTGGAGTTATAATGAGGTGAACTTGTTATGCTTGCTACCTAAGACTTGCCGATAAACAGATAATTCAGTGTTGTTTTTGTATTCCTTGATGTTAATGTTAGGGTGCATTTAAGTGATGGGAGGCTATTTGTTTGAGCTTGGTAATTACTAAGTAAGCAATAATGGACGACTGGCACAAAAAGGCAATGCTAAATAGTCAATCATTAATGAATTGAGTATGTTATGTTGTGACTCCACATTAAAACTGATATTATTTGCATATTGTTGACGTAAAAGGAAATGCAGAAATCATTCACCTTCCTCTTCCAGAACCCCCAACACACACACACACACACACACACACACACACACACACACACACACACACACACACACACACACA
>JBBPDC010000007.1:11606881-11653212 GCA_037974485.1 Hemigrammopetersius urotaenia | reverse complement strand
CCGATATATCGGAATATCGGATTTTAAAACCAACAAATATTTGTATCGGTATCGGCCTTCAAAATCCTTTATCGGTCAGGCTCTAATATATATATAGGGTTCTGAACCCCAATAAGCTTCTGCTACCATGATGAAAATAAAACAACAAACAGACAGATAAAAAACAAAGAAAACTGTAGTGAAAAGCATATAGCTGGCTTTATCAAACGTCTGTTTCACTTCACTTCCTCCAAATCAGGGTTATGGAACATGCTCTGTCCCTCCCTGGCTGCTAGCTGTGCTACAAATGCTATTACACCCATATCAGACAGGTTTCAATGGTCAGACACTTTCAGTACCACCATCTCAGGCCCAATGGACCACAAGAAGCTTTGTCTCCTCACAAATAACTGTAATCGGCCTTATCTACAGGCTGGTGCGGCCCTACAACACTATCTTATCGTCCACCAAATACGTTCCTACAGACTATCTCCAGAGGACGCATGAGGGAAAATTGCGACTAAACCAGCACTATCCACTGACATAAATCACTGGCAGCGAAGAGAATTGATAAGGCCTATCTCCCTCCAACTTAAAGTCACAAAGCACTTTTTGGGGCAAGAGTAAGATAGCTAACTTAATTCAAATTCAAAGTGCCATTACGCTTTAAAGATAACAGGTTAATCTTTTTGGGGGTAATCAGATCGATCTGCAAGCCAAGTACAAGCCACAGTGCTGATAGCCTCAACAATTTCTGAGTAGAAGAAAAAAACTTCGAATTACACTCTGGCCTTAATGAGGATCGTTTTAGAACAAGTTCAGATTTGGTCTTTTATGATGTTTAAACATGCATGTTGAAAGCCTCATTATAATACAGTGTTTTGTGTTGGAACATGCATTTGAAAATTACAGTGCTCTGAAAAAAATACATTGAGTATTTGTAATGATGGTAAGCGTGTGTACACACAGAGACGTTTAGCTTGCTCCATGCACAAAAACAACCCACTGATATATCCCACATTACAATGCAACACAGTTTCTCAGTCATAAAGACTCTCTTATGCGCACTCTTGTATTGACCAACTCATTGTTCACAGAATGAGTTCACTCTAAACAGCCAATCTGATCAAAAACAGCAATCATATAATTACATGCAGGCCTACAAAAGCAATACAACAGGTTACAACACCAGAGAGCCCCAATCACAAAATACATAAAATAAAATATGCATTAAGGTACGATACAGCTCTTTAATCCATTGTAAAATTGGGTATGTTATAATAGTGAACACGTGTGCACACTATCAAATATGTGATGGCTTAGAAGTTGATTTGCTTTTTTTGGAACAAAGACCTGTCATTTATGCAAAGCATTGCTCTTATGAAGCTTTACAACCTCAACAACCTTTAAAGTCAGATGTTGATGCTACGTTTATTATAGGGGAGAAAATAAGCAAACACCCCTTCAACATAAAGCAATTAAATAACATTGTAAAAATTTAATGAATATTAATGGTAAAAAAAAAAAAACAAGCACAAATTACTCACATTTTGTATATACTTTCTTTGTATTCAGACACACCATTAAAACAGGTCAAGGCGATAGAGGGCAGTAAGCTAATAACTACAATTATTTCAACACTTTAATGTTTTGTTTACCTGAACACGCATATCAGGTGAACGAGTTCCTCTTCAGGGAGAACTACTACTCGTACTTGAAAGCACCATTAGCACGAACACATGAATGCAGAGCCCACCCCCCCCACACACACATGTGGGTACACATTTGTTCCAAAATGAAATTCACAGGCAACAACCAAAGCTTAACAATATGACTGGGCATTAAGCAACAACAAACAACATGCCCTAATTATAATATCCATAGAAACAAGAATAAAAAGAAAACATATTAGCACAGCATCAAACAAGCTTTCACAGTACAACTTAAAACTGTACCTTCCTGTATCTTTGTTCAGCTTGGGACAGTGACCCGTACAACACTTGCCTTGGAGTCAAAAAAAGACATTACAGATGGAATATTAATTAATTAGGTTAACCATGTCCCACATCTTGTTGGTTTTAATGGAGCTCATGCTAAAATCCTCTTTGCTCGCCATAATTTCGACACCAAAAAGAGAGAAAATTAAGGTTTGGTAGTGGAACAGAACTGTCTCAAAATCTTGGACATTACTCTAACAAGAGCTGCACAACAGTGATAAGATTACTTCTGTAGCCTTCAGTATCTGCCCAGGCCTTTATCACAGACGTCCAATACTTCAGTACCATCGAAGGGGCCCACAGCTCCTATCCATCATGGACGCACAGAAGCGGGTTCGATATTTCTCATTGTTTAATACATTACACAGAAAGGAAAAGACATTGAAAGAGAAGACTGAAGAGTCTGTTTCTGTCCTCAGCAGACCTGGCACTGATATAAAAGACCCCAAACGACCCAGGTACTTATGCAGAACCCCTCAGAAGACAAATACATATATATATATATATATACATATATATATATATAACTTTATACAATGTTCACAGACACCCAAAACATCTGTTTGGCGGTGTGGTGTTGACATCATGGCTGGATGGAAAGACTATGGCAATATTCGAAATTGCCACATATTATTTACACATTTACACTTACTTTCTCACATCCTGTTCAGACTTAGGTCTAATACAGTTTGGAAAGTCCAGATGAAATGTTCTCTGGGGCATTTGCAAAGATTCTATGGAATATATCTGTGTTTAAAATTACATAAATCTGCCAAGACACAGTATAAATGACAGTAGTTTGCTGGCCCTAGAGCCTATTATGGAGCTTGACTTTAAGCTATCATGACAGAATGCCTAATTCTCTGCTCCAGTTCATTGCATGACATCTGTTCATCACATCTTCAGCAGGTACAAGGATCCCTTCGGTTCAGAAATGTGTTCGAGTCCTGCATTTTCAGGTCCCAACTCTCGAGGAAATGATACAAACATATGTATGTGTGAAGGATCTCAGCTGTATACAGAATGGGTCCGACCTTGGCCACGCAGAAAGAGGTTAATAGTCTGTGATCACCTGGTTGGACAGCTCCACAATGAGCCGAAAAGCCGGCAGTAAGAGACATGATTAATGCACTGGCTATTGTTATTGTGTTTTTGGAGAAAGGAGAAAAGAGGAGAGAGAGAGAGGGAGGGAGGGAAGGAGAGAGAAAGGGAGAGAGGGAGAGATTTCTCAGTAATTCTTTTCTTCACTCTACCTCCCCAGCTGTCACGGAGTTGGAGCTCCATCCCAGCAGCTGGTTCTGAGGTTTTCTTGCTCGCTGCCAGAAAGTCTTGAGTCTTGACAAAACGCCCCTCAAAACACAGATTATAACTATCATAACTCAGTTTAAATGAGACTCCAAAGCCAATGTGAATGTGTGTCATCAAAACCGAGGACATTTTTTTGGACACAAATGCAAGTGTGCGCAGATCCAGCTATTCTGTATGAACACCCAATGTTAGGTTGTATGATTTTTCTGTACTGGTCAACTGGCAAGCTACACAACTTTGTGGAAAATACATTTCACTTTTTTAGGCTTTGCACTAACATTTGGTTCCATGTAGGTTAAAAGTACATTGGCAACACCCCACAAGAAAGAGAGCAAGCCAGAGAGAGAGAAAAAGAGAGAGAGAGAGAAAGAGAGAGAGAGAGAGAGAGAGAGAGAAAGAAAGATAGAGAGAGACAGAGAGTGAGAGAGTAATTTAGCAATAATTATTTGCTCACCCTCCCTTGCAAACTTACAAATGGGTCAAGTATAAGGGACACTTGTACAATGCTGTCATAGCATCATCTTTAACTGAAAGTGACCCAAACGAGTGCAAAGGGCATAAGAACAAAAGAATGACACTCTTGCAGGCTATAATTATCTTAATCTAAATCAGGCTTCATGAGGGGCCTGGTTCTGTCAAAGTCAATGAGTTCCTTTACTGAAGCTTGGGGACAATTAACTTGTCCAGATGTTTGCATAGTTCTTGAGGTTGCCTGAGGAAAGACGGGCAGAAAGTCCGGAACACTGCAGCCAGACTCATCTTGTCATAAGTTAGAATTCTCCAAAAGTTAGATACTGCCCTTGTCTGACGGTGGATTTTCCGAAGCAGATGTAATAGCATTTAGGGCTCCTCCTTTAATGAAGCATAGCCCTCAGTGCCCTTTAACCATCGAGAAAGAGATTCACCACTGTTATGACTCACCCAGGACGCAGACGATTCAAAGCTACCCTTTTGATGTTTCCACCACAAGATGGCCTGTTGTGTTTATTCATGTCTGCTCCTCTTTTCCACACTGAGAGAATTAATTAAAGGGAAAAAACAGTAATCTAACATCGACTGTTCCTTCTTCCAGACGTCCAAACATCAAATTGCCTTGCTTTCCAGTAGTGAGTGTCTGGTCAAGGCACCTGTCTGGCTATCAAAAATGATATTGTGCAAATGCACTCTCCTGTTATAAGGCAAAAATTTGTCACCACACATCTGAAAGATTAGAATAGCACTACTGCCTGTGGGTTTGACTTAATTAGAGCATTCTACTCTGTCTGAGTGGGATAAGTTAAAGGAACAACGAGCTTTTTAGTTTACCGGACTGTCTTTGACATGATAAGGGACTGAAGCTATGTGGTCAGGCCAATGCTCCCCTGGTTAAAGCTTGCTCTACTCGTTGCCGCACTCAGGTTAAAATTTGGTCTCCGCAGACATTCAAAAGAAAATGAAAACCCAGCAGACTATCTCGGAAAAAATAAACACATTGATAGTCTGACCTTTTACAGTCAGTGGCCTAGCTATGTAGTGAAGGGAAGTCTATGATCGGCAATTTTACAAAGTATCACCCAACGAAGCAGAGAGAGTGCAGCAGTGGGAGAATTCAAATGCAATGCGAAGTGACATCTGGTTAGCAAATGACCATCTGTCAAATCCAATGGCAAGGGGATAACTCTAGTTAGAAAATGGTAATATGAGATGAGCTGATGATAGTTGTAACATGTATGTTATCTAATGTGATTTCCAAAAGTAAGTTGTATTATGTCATGACTCACGGCAACCTTACGGGCTACTTACCACCATACAAGGCTGCATCATTGAACATTAGCTGACCCTCAAAAGATTTTAGGTAGCTTTTATCATAATCTGCCCAATGTCACCCCAATAAAATGACCGGACCTATATCCCCCAGTAGAAAGGTTTGGTTACACCCCTAAACATGGCTGACGGCATGTTTTTTTTGGCTGCAAAGGCATCAATGAGACATTTCCAACAGTATAACACACTGAATGCTTATGTCTCTTAAATGTTTGTCATATGATGGAAAGCAAATATTCCTCCACATAGTTTTTATGATGTGACAACACATTTACATATATTAACCTAATATATGCAGGTTAGCCTGGTTATTTACACTGAAGTAATGTAGCACTGTAGTTATAGAGGCATTCAGTATCAATCAGGATGATGTTATATGAAGTGTTTTAGCTTAGACTGCACAACACAGGAACCAGTCAGAACAGGGATATCATTTACATGAATCACTCTTCAAGGTACAGTCTATTCCATGCTAAGAAATGAAGAGTGACTGAAAATAAATTATGACTGCTTGGTGCATAAAACCACAGCAATGGCATAAGTAGACCTAATGGGAAAAAGGTAAAATGCATTAAGACAAAAGATGTAAAATATAAACATTCCATTAAGGTGCCTATTTAAAATTGACCTAAAGTTTACAAAACTGTATTGAAGTCAAGCTTTTCAGCTAACATTGAGATCAATTCAATTCACCATCCATTTCAGCAGCCAACCCTCAAAAGCAATATCTCATCATGACAAAATAACAGGGGCTACATCACTGGTCTGGATATTTTGGTCTGATAGAGAACAAGCCAGACACAAATCTCCGGTGCTTTATAAATTACCCGGCTTGAAAAAAGCCCGTCAGAGAGTAAACACTATAAAAACTAAACATACCACAGTCTATACAGATTAGAGATCTAATAATGGTGTCCACAAGAGACAAAGCAATAATATATAACATATGTAGAAAAGGAATTTAATCAACAGAGGGGAGTAAACCGGAATAGAGAGGGAGTTCAGTTGTCTCTCATAAGGTTACTACGGTGATGGGTAAGACTGTATGGCTTCTTCATATGCATAGTCACTATATGCAGGTGTGAATGTTTGCACATGTCAGCTGACAAAATTTAAATGATCAGGAAAGCGCCATTTGTCTACACGTCTATGACCAGTCTGCTTCTGTAAAGGACCGTCACTGAAGTCTAAAACAGCGGGGTGTCAAATGAGGCTTTCACCTTGCTATGATTTCTTACATCATCTCTGCTGCAAATGCCAAACCTATGAGGTCATTCATATTAGCACTATGCACACAAACACAACAACATAAATATATAAAAATACATACGCACTAATGAACATATGCGACTTCATGCCTAAAACTCAAAAAGACATTTTTATACAGTCATGAAACTGAATTCTTATCATTTAAAAAATTCTATGAAACAAATAAGTTATGCAGTGAAGAGGGTGAAGAGCTGAAGTGTATTCCAGAACCGCCTATATGCTGCTGGTGTGGCAGATAGTACTGAACAATGAAACTAGGATAAATGATTTTTCCACATCCCTCAAGCAGCCCAGACAACTGCAGTATGAGAATAGTCAGAAAAGGGGAAAACCATTCAGAATGGAAAGTATTGAGGAGGGATATGGCACAAATTCATATATTAAAAAAATAAATATAATAGATACAATGAAAACAGTAAGGAAAAGTGCAGACAAAGCAGCTGTCCTTGCCGGTTTCCTTCATAAAACAAGGCGAATGTCTACTTGCTGGCTTGTGCATCAAGGGCCTTCTTCCCCACCCCGTTACCACGGCTGCCTGGCTGAGGGGACACAGGGCGGGGCACAGCACGGGGGGAAGCCAAGCGCTTCCTGCCCCCAGTGCTGGCACACAGAAAGGCTCTCACGGGAACAGGGCACAAGAGCAGGAAGTGTGTGCATGTGTGCGTGCATATGTATGTGTGTGTATTTCTCTGTGCCAGGCAAGCACAGTAGGACCCGACTCCCCATGGTTCTGGATAGGGAAATCTGGCTTTATGGCAGGAGCAGATGTAAAAACATGCAAAGACGCACACATACACATACACACACAAACACATGCACACACACACGCACACAGCTATCCATGGCAGTGTATCAAAAGTAAGACCACATCATCATCGGATGACCTATTCAGCAGATGAATAGATTTTTAAGGGAGGGGCTGCGGAAAAAGAAACAGGGTGCAAGTGAAACACATTCAACCAACATACTGCACAATCATCCAATGATCAGTTACAACATCAAAACTACTGACAGGTGACATGAATAACATTGACTATCTCTCTACAGTGGCACCTGTCAAGGGGAGATACATATTAGGCAGCAAAGTGAACAGACAAGGGCCATAATAGAAAGGTGTCACAACACACAGTACATTACAGCTTTCTGTGTTTGGAGCTCTTTAGCTGCAGACCCGTCAGAGTGCCCTAGCTGACCCTTGTCCATTGCTTAAAGTGCCCACAAAGGGAACATAAGCAAAAGAATAAAGAAATAAAAGAAAACAATCTGGTTTGATCATGTTTTCTTTTACATCATATGGAGATCCTGGGGGGTGTTAGTCACTGTCGCTAGATAAGAGATGACACCAGGGTGCACAATGGTAAGAAACGCATGCAGGATCCTGGTGCCCAGCACAGTTTAATGATTTAGCTGATCAAACACACCTGGTTCAAGTCCTCTGTTAATTCACAGGTTTAGTGTGTGTGGACCATGTGACCATGTGTGAGCCCGAACGTGGCTGTAACCGAGCCCTCTAGAACAATTTAGCCCATCACCCCAAACACAGTTGTTCAGCAGAGATCCATTTCGTGTTCAAAATTTGCTAAAAAAAAAAAAAGCAAACCTTTTTCGGTAAAACCATTCTGACATTCATACTTTTAAGAACTTTTCAAGACATTTAAGAAGAAAAATTAAGACCATCACAGCGGCAAAAACACAATAGCCTAACATAAAAGTCTTTTTCAACCAGCCACGGTACTTCTCATCCTTCAACTATCTCTCATTGAATTTGCATTTACACATTTACTCGTTCTACGCTCGCGGTTTTGCATCCAACACTATTTCTTCTCTTTCTATGGCATGCATATAGGCCTTTGGAGTACACACTGCCCCTTGTACAATAGGCAGTGACACGCTCTGGTTTTTAAAATAAATAAATAAATAAAAAACAGGAACAGTTATCGTTACTTCATTTCACCCTAGAATTCCCATGGGGACCCTGTTCTGACCACTCAGTTATGATTAATTTAAGGTGAAAATTGTATCAATTATGTTACAATTCCATTCCTCTCACCTTCACCATTGCAACCTCATCAGCTAAAGCTAACTCCTCCATAATGATGTTCAAGGCAAAGCAGACAATGCAGCTCCTCTGGGACGTCCCATAACACCCAAACCTCCCACATTAAAAGATAACACTGACCCTGTTTCTCTTTTACCCAGCACATCTCTCAAACATGCTCTCACACTGATGGATTGCAGTTGGCATATGTAACCCAGATATACAGATAGCTAGGTGGAAACGTGAGAAAGGAAAAAAAGGGAAGCAACAGCCCCAGGCAAGTCAGCCAATCACAGAGGCAAATGCAAAGAAAAGATTAGCTCAAAATCCATCGGTATGGAGTGGAAGCCATGCACGCTCAGCACCTTTCATTGCCGTTCACATTGCTTGTATTGTTCAGAGATTCTGCCTCCTTCATGCAGACTCTGATAAGACTTTTGGGTGACATTCAACAAAAGGGTTTTATATAGTACTAAAGGTTCCATGACCTCTTAATGGCATGAGGTGCTCTTTCGAACCATGTTTTAAAATGTTCATTAAAATATATAACTGGTTGAGGTTCATCCTAGAGAATAACTATTAAACTGAAAAAACATTTTTTATGCTACAATGATTTCAGGTTTTTTAGTTCTATATGTTCCCACTGTCTAAGTAACCCTTAAAGAACCCTTCATTAAGGGTGTAGACTGCAGGTGTGCACAGACGTGATGTACTGATTTGACTTGATGTGCTCATTGGTTAAACATGATTATAATGAATTATAATTAAATAATAATAGGTATGTTAAATTAAATGCAAAAATTTCAATGTGTAGCACAACTGGACATACAGCATCACTACAGCAGCTGACTGAGGCCATTTGTAACAGATGGGATAGGGTAGGGATCCCAAAGGATGCTTTGGTCCTATCTGTGTGTGTGTTGGTTAAGATGTTGCACTCTTGTTGTAATGTGTTTTTCAAAATGTTTTTGGAGCCATTTCTGGCTCTAGATACGTAGCATGAAAAAAAGTAGCTAGTTTATGCACTTGTGTTGGGAGTGTAGAATGTATCAGAGAAAATGCCATATTGGTTTATTCTCGCACTTTGTCTGGTGCTTCAGCAAAAGATGTCAGTGATTTTCATAGAGCGACTGTAGCCATTATCTACACATACATAAAAACCATGTTTTATGTCCTTCTGTCATTTTGGCAAACATTTGAAACTAATTCTGCACACCTCCCAGTGGTTAAACAACTTCCCAGGCTCCTAAGTGCATTACAGACATCTAATGTGCAATCAACCTATTACCCAGAGTGATCGGTAACAGGTAGATCACACTGCTTTATGGTGCCAAATCACTTTGCTGCTTCACGCAGCACACATGACATGGTGTCACATCTTATTTAAAACAGAGCTACGTAAGGCTGCAATTAAGCATTATTCACATTTATGCTCGCCTACGGTGTGTTATCAACTACTGAATCCTTATGAAAAGACCTCAGGAGACACTGTGCTCGTGTCTGAGACAGCCTGAGGGGGAAAAAAACAATAAACCCCACAGACAAGGACCCAAGATGTGTCAGTGAATGAAAAGCTAAGATTAAATAATAAACACACACACTGATTAAAGAATAAAATTTACAGCACGGTGAACAGCTGAGAGAAAACAGAAGAGCACAACGCATCTTTGAAAAACAGTAAGCACATGGTCCTGTGGCTGCACATGAGGGGGCATAAAAACCTGTATCTGTCACTTCAATCTATAACCTATTCAGTGTATCTCCCTCTCTCTCTCTCTCTCTCTCTCTCTCTCTCTCTCTCACACACACACAAACACACACACGTACACACTATCATCCTCCACCTAGTGATTTACAGTGACACTAGTAAAGTAAAGTACTGGCAAAAATGCCCTAACTGCCCTGTCAAAATGAATCAAGCTAACATTTTAATTATGAAAAAGTTCGGCAAAGGATTAGTGCCCTCTTGGTTTTATTCCAAAAATCAGCAGATGGTATTGAATAATGAATCCTGAATACTTTTGTCTGTGTGATATAGCCTTTAGGCGGTGAGATTTCTGACCGTGCATTAAACTGGCAATACAATTTACTCTTGGTCACACCATTTCCATCTCACTCCTGTCATTTGCTAACTACCAAATTTAACAGAAACATTTTGTAATCATTCTCTGTGTGTGTGTGTGTGTGTGTGTGTGTGTGTGTGTGTGTGTGTGTGTGTGTGTGTGTGTGTGTGTACAGTACAATAGGATTACCAAAAGACAAGTCAGAAGCCAGTAAAAAGGTGTTTGAGTGCCCTCAGCTGGAAGAGTTCATCACTGCAGCCTTTCAGCTATGTTTTGCTTTTTTCACATAAAATTAATGAAAAGGCAAAGCTCTGTAAATATAAGGTCATTAAAAAATGATGATGGGTGATATTATGTTAACCTAAAACTGTAGTGACATCTACCAGTAAAATCACAACTATTTCTCTAAATCAGTTTATTTCAAATCTAACTATCATGTCATGTGTGTAAAATTCTAGAATTCTGTAAAAGGCAGACACAAGAAATACTCACAACTTCTTGAGGGCTTTGATGGCATGACTAATGAGCATCTCTTGAGTCTGTTTCCGCTGAAACTCGATCCCACACCTCTCCCGAGAAGCCTGGTTCTCTATGGCTTTGGGTTTCTGTAAGGTGTAGCTGCTGCTGAAAAAACACACATCAGAGCAGCTCAGTCTTCCAGGTCATATCAGAACAGTGAAGTAAGAGCAGACAGAAATCCAAAATACAGTGAAATACATGTACAGAGTTTTACATAACTAAACATCTCTTACAAAACCATCAAGAATGAAAACACCATCTGAGAAAGAATAGTTGTCAGATTGCCATATTGTTGGTAGCTGCATGAAACCAACCATCCTGCAGTCAAAATTACCTTAACCGGAGCTCATGACATTGTTTTAGTGATAATCATTGTGGCATTTGCCATTTAAACCAGCCCATGAATAACTTCTTGGCAAGCTCTTTACAAGATGCCCCAGCTCTCCAACTGAGAGCGGATCTATATTCAAGCCAATTAGGAGGCATGACTCATATGTCACTACCCACAAGAACATTCAATTCTACAGGCCTGCCAGCCTGTTCCTGCACTGTAAACATTACTCAATCTATAAGAGTGGGATTGTTACAGGGCAACTTTGACTGACAGGCAACGGCTCTCTGCGTCACGCCCCTCCAGGGGAACAGAGCGATGCAGCCCACGCGCCCTTTGTCTGAGACATCCTATTTGTGACTTTCTTTTTTAGCTATGGATTGATGATTGATTCCAAACAATGCAAAGGACAAAAGAGACGGTCTCTTTCATCATTCATTTTTAATGCAGAGGAATAACATGACTAATATTTCGGAAGTCATAACAGCACCAATGCACATTTGAGAGGAAACATTTAAGGGGCTGACATTTTAATTGTAAAGTTAGATCAACAACAGGAAGTCTTCCTCTTACTGAGCTGAACCCAATCGCAGCATCAAAGATTACATAATAACAGCAACAATCCATATATTTTATGGAGCTATGCATTTTTTTATTGTGTGGTCAAGATTTAACTTTTGATGTGATCTGATATTTTGAATAAACATAAACACTGAAATTAAACTTTTACGATGCATACCAATCTAGCCCTAGATAACCAAATAAGCCAAAATGAATATGCCTAAAATTTATAAGCAGGTTCTGAAAAATAGCTAAGTCACTGGAGCATGGGTCTCTTTACTCCCTCTCTTTACTGTAACGTGACCATTTGTCATACTTGAACACATCACAGCACAGTGCAAACTGCATTAAATTATTTCTCTGCATTTAACCCATTCACCAAATGGGGACTTCAGACATTTAAGGTGCTGGGGACGATACCATGCTCAAGGGAACATCAGTGATGAAACTAGCAGTCCTGGGATTCAAATCCATGACCTTCTGATCACAAGGCCACCAGCTGATTAACAAAAATTTTGACACACTGTTCTGAATAGTGACTTTTTCATATTTTTATTCTGTATGGAAATCATTACAACTACAGCTGGTCCAGTACTTGTGTAGAATGTGTGATGTTGCAGCAAAGAGAACCTGAGGCACTGACAGGGTTTGCACCCTGGTTCAAACTGAGGTTAAGTGCTTTGCTTAAGGGCATTTCTGTGGCGCTCTGGTTGGGATCGGTGCCACAACCACACAGCCAGTTAGTAGCACTAATCTTTGCACCACATTTGTTTGGTTACAATTAAAATACAAATTGTAATAAATCATGATAATCTATTTATAGTGCTCACATGTTGCTCTTTCGGCCCAGTGGAATGGCAGGCATTAATTTTTTGGGCTTCAGGAATATTCTCTGATAGGAGTTCATGAATTCTTCATGAGCCTCTTCGGAAGACTGAGAGATGACACTGCAGAGAGAAATAGGGTAAACATTATTTTTTGGATGAGAGAGAAAACACTTTTTTCTTAAGAGTGAATTTCTTAAGAGTGAATTAATATATTCTCATATTGATTTCAGGGGAAACAATGCTCAAAACAATTCCCAAAAACACTTTACGCTCCACAGCTTGTCGAATATCTAAAGTAGAGTGTGCCTATGTTGTGCCAGGTTTCTTACCCATCTCCTAGGCCGCTGATTCTGCACAAGGCTTTCAGCTGGGAGTAGTTAATGCCTATTATTCTCTGCCCATCTGTGACAGAACGGCTTGTAGTTAGTCACAAAACGTCACAGCGTGCACTTCTTTAGAGGAACTTGTAAGAAATGATACAAAATACATCTGCATTCAAGAGGTAGTTTTCAATAATCTGGGATTGTTCATGTTATACCAACAAATACATGCATAAACAAAGGCTAGTGTGCTATCTTTTCCATTCCGTTAGATTCAACATACCCATGTGTCAGGCTGCATGCAGAGCTGTCCCAGTATGACTACATAAAGTCCAGTCAAAAGAGGATCGCTACTGAGGACTCCCTGAACGGTATTTTCAGACTCTCTCCGCTAACTCGCTGCAACATGATGTTGAGCAGCTTTCACTCCCATAGTAACCAACTCTGTAAACAATCCGAAACAACGCTGTAAATAATGTAAACATTCTCCCCATCTCCCACTGCGCTGTGATTGGATAGTAATGTCCAGAATCCGTGGATCAGATTGGCTAATAGTAAACGCCCACACCGTTTCTATGGTGATCGCCAGACGCGGTAGTATTGACTGATCGCATAAATGTTTTTTATTATTGTTTTAACACTGAATTTACTACTATGGTTATTTTTATGATTTGTTACTGAATTTATTATTTTTATCGTTATAGTTTGTCACAGAGTTTATTATTATAGTTTGGCTGCTGATATGAACTCAGACGCAAATATGAGGCAGAAGGCAAAAAACTATTTCAAAAATATTTTAACACCAAGTGCACCGTCCAACTTAAGAGGTGCTTATAATGCAATTTTCCAAGCTACTGATGAAATTCTTAGGCACTTAAATCTGTTTTCTATATGTAGATTAATTTCAACATCCATGAATTTGAATTTTGTCCATTCTATCCATTTTATCCTTTTTATACTTTTGTTCATTTCATTCATTTGGTTGTGCTCATCCTAAACTGTCTTTGCAAACTGACAAGTGCGTTCTGTTACATTTTTTGATGTATATATTTGTCTATTTTCTCTTTTCTCATATCTGTTCTATTTTAGGTGCTGGAGCAGATGGATGTATACACGGTGCAGAGTTTGCCACTAGGCCTAGCTAATGATACCACAACAGTAATCCCTTTAACTGAAGGGGCTTATAAGGTTTAATTAAGTAAGTGGTTCTTGGCCTCATATGAGCAGCACAAATCAAGCAAAGCGAACTGGGCTCCATGATCTGGGGTTCTTTAACAATTTGGGCACAATTTTTCAGTCTATATTCCTGTACAAATAAAATGCTGTTTTTATGGAACAAGACAACTGAACAAAAGTGTTATCAGTAACTGAACAAAACCAATAAAGGTAATTGTGCAATACACATATTTTATAGCTTCTTTAATGTAAATATTTTCAATAAACATATTAGCCAATCTTAAAGCAAGGATTTTTAAGTTAAATTCAGTTGTGCTCACCTTAAAGCAGAAAATGATTTTTTGGTATTGCCTTATTGTGTTGTTGGTATTACAAGTGGGTATTAGTGGTCTAAAAACACTAATTGAATCAGGCCCTCATGTTATGAGGACAGTTGCTTTAGGGAGTAGCTAGAGGATAAGCATCAAAGGGAGCTGCTAAAGCTCTCCAGACGGCAGCAGTCACTGGGATGTTCAGCACACTAAAGAAGATCATTAGGGGTCCTGTGGTTGGTCCAACCCCAGCCCCAGCCCCAGCTCCAGCGTCTGCCACTGCTCCAGCTCCGGCCACAGCTCCAGCCCCAGCTTCAGCGCCAGCTCCGGCTCCCCCACCTCAGCCAGAAAAGGTAAGTTTAACAGTGTACTGAGAGCATTCAAATAACACCTTCTAGTCTTTCAGAAATCAAACCAGATCCTTTTCTTTGAATAATCATGAATCCTCAGTATGTAGTCATGGTCTACTGCTTGTTTTGCATAGGGTGGACATGTGCAGAATGATTACTGTGTTATGTGTTGTGTACCCTACTACCAGCAGTCTGCAGTTAAAGACATGAATATATTTTCTATAGCCAGTATTTAGTGCGCCATTCATGATCCTTTATTTAAATAATAATCATCATGTTGAGACATTTTTACCCAACCTAAATGGTAATGGAATTTTTTTTTAAGTAACCTTTGTTACATTTTTGATGCATTACTGACATGTCTGCGTTAATATATTTTAAAAATAACTCCTTATGGAGAAACAACATATTCCCCAAAAGCAAAAAGAATATATCAAGTAAAATGGTTCATAGACACCAATAAAATTCCATTTTCAGGCCTTATTGCACCGTATAGGGCATTACTTTGTCAACTTTGGGTGTTGTCCAAAGAAGACTACATCATCTTGGCACTTAAACCTAGTGAATCAGCAGTAGAAGACAAGAGTAGTAAACATGCTACTAAAATTAATTCTAAATGAAAGGCATAGAGGTGACATAGGTTTTATTTGGATTCAAATAGTTAAGAATGTTTCTTTCGGAATTATAGTTTTGAACACAAAAACCTCAGTCACACAATATCTAATATTTACCTAAAAGGAAGTAGTAAAAAGTAACAGCTGCAAAACCTTTTTGCATGTACTGCATTTTTTGTGTTTTTTGCACAACACCAAGAGTGTAAAATGAACCTAATCTTTATAACACTTCACAAGAGATCAGATTTCTGTTTTGTTTTGTTGCTTTGTTTAACTCATATGATTTACTTCACCAGATTATGTATCTATCTGCAGTCTTAATGGTCCCAAAAAGGGTTTTTTTGCCTGATGCCATAAAAGATCTTTTGTTCTCAAACTGAAAAAGGATGTCATAGATGCATTTTAATAGAAATATGTGAGTGTGAGGAACAAGTATAGATCATTTGCTTTGTGTGATAGTTCACATCTCCTTTTTTCTTTTTTTTTTAAACATTTGTTCTTTAGGAAACCAATATATAAAACCAGAAACGTGCAGTTTCACACTAGACTGCTGTGTAACGGTTGTAATTTACAGGATGAAAAGCCTGCAGACGGCAGCAATGAGGCCAAAAAAGAGGACAAAGAGGAAAAAGCTCCTGGTAAGTCAAAGTAACTCTGTATATTATTATTTTTAAAAAGCCTCGCATGAGTTGCTCCCTTTAAAAAATCTCTTGTCCATGTAACTCATGTATGTGGAGGTAGCTCAGTGGGTAGGATACTTGCCTCCGGACCAAGAAGCAAGACCCCTTGCTCCCTGAGCAAGACCCTTAACCCTAAGTTGCTCCAGGGAGAATGACCCCTGTAGTTAGGCAATGAAAGCCGCTTTAGATAAAAGCCTCTGATAAATGCCGTAAATGTAAATGTAAATGTATGTGTATATAACCAGATCCAGCTCCAGCTCCAACACCTGCCCCTGCCCCTGCACCTGCACCTGCCGCAAAACCTGAGGAAAAGCCTGCTGACCCAGCTGAAGGGTAGGAGAGGAATTATTATCCCTTTACACTGTACCCACATCAGAAAATGGCAGTGGGCTTTCATTACATTTAGCATGCATTTTGTTTTTAGGTTTTGGTTTTAGTTTGCATCAGCTGTGCCACCAAAACAGAATTGGGAATCAGATCAGATTAATGTGAACGCATTCATTGTCTTGAGCATGTGTTTGATCAAGGAGCCGATTAAAGTATCCTTTATTTAAGCCTAATTAATTAAAACATCACAGGCTAGAGACCTGAGTAAACGAAAGGGACTCGCATACAGCATGCACACACCTAACCCACAGGATCTGTGTGCATCTGGCAGAGAGCAGGAGGATTACTGAGGTGAGGAGCTGAGAGAAGATTACAAGATTTGCAGCTCTTCTGATTTAAGCAGCTCTCATGAGCAGCTAAGGTTTATGAGATAGGACTGAGAAAATGAAAAAAAAAAAAACAAAGCATTAATGCGTGTGGTTACTTTGCAATGGTTGTGGTTGTAATGAAAAACACACCTGGATATTTATTCTTCAGGGTCACCGAATTTGGCCACAGTATTGCCTTGCACTGTTTCAGGTGGGAAGTTGGTCTTGTTTACAATCTGTATGAGTTTGAATGAAAATGATATGCCATGGGTCATGTTATATATAAAGAAATCCAACTCTTCACCCGTGGCCTGTTTATATTCCACTGAATTTATAGTGAAAAGGCTGTAGTAGTACGCCTTCACCAGCAAAGGGAGACAAAGACAAGCAAAACAGAGGAGCACAAGGCTGAAGATAAACTCCGACTAAAATGAACAATGTAACAATTTCTGTTGCACACATGCTTCCACTCAACCTGCAGATGTGCTACAGTAGACACTAGAGTGAGAGTAAAAGCTAGAAAACCCCTTTCTGATGATACAGCATGAATTTGGGGACAAGCTATTTATTATTGTTTTTTGTTTATTTGTTTTGTTTATGTTTGGATTTTTATTATCTAACATTACTGCTGGGTAATATCTTATTTTAGATGTCCAACTGTGGTAATTGTCTTCAAATCTTCATTAGAAAGGAGAGAATGGTTTCCTCAGATGACAAAATGATCGTCAAAACATCAAATAACAGGAATAAGACGCTAAGTTTACCTGGCTATCCTACTTCAGTCTGATTTCTATCAAATTCACAAGACTGCAGAATGTAATATAATTATGTCAGACTCAGGGATATACTGCTGCACTACAGAATACTATGTATATGACTTATCTTACTAAAATAAAGCTTGACACCAGTGTTTGGGTTCACCAAATCGACAATAAAGCAAGTCATGTAATCATAGCATTCAGCAGAATAAAGTCACAAAGGAAAGTAACTGATGAACACAGTTACAGTACTGTATGGTGCAGCAGCTCATTTTTCAAGCTTGTTCATTTGTTTGTTTGCTTGTTTGTCCTAGGCAAGAAGCGGCACCCCCTGAACCACTGCCAATTGTAATAAATGCTTACTCTGATGCTCAGTTACGAAACATAATCAAACAAATGCGGGAACGAACAAACACATTCAAGGAGAAAGTGGTAGACCCCTATGCATCCTCCCCTGAGCGCAGCCCTCCAGTCAGTGAGTACAAAACAATCTCAGCTTTAAGTAAATGTAGCTGTTTATAAGAACATACTTTTACAAATACCAACATCTCCAGATGCACTGAATGATTATACTTCTTCTTATACAATTATGAAATATAACAATGAACAATTAAATTGTTTTAATTCTTATTTTGAGTTGATCACACACATTTACATTTTAGTGTGTATTCATCCTGTTATTCATGCATTCATTCGCTGCCTATTTTCTCAAATACAGCACCTGTTCTGAGAAAAGTAGACTTCATAAAAAAGCAAGAGGAGGAAAGGAAGAGAAAAGAGGAAGAGGAGAGGATAAAAAAGGAGGAAGAGGCTAGGAAAGCTGCAGAGGCAGCTGAGAAAAAGAAGGAAGAAAAGAAAGAGGAGAAGAAAGAAGAAAAGAAAGAGGAGAAAAAGAAAGATGAGAAGAAAGACGAAGCTGCTCCAGAAAAGGAGGAGGGCCGTTCTTTCTGTCCAAAAATCAAATGCACCTGCATAGAATTTATGTTGAAGCCCATTGAAGACAGGATGGACAAGGTCCTGGGCACGTCTATGGATCCATTCACAGGTTAGACATACGTCAGAAATCGTACAGTTTACAACATCCATTTAAATTTTTTAGCTGTTTCAGTTGCATTTTACTTTCTCTTCCTCTGCTCATTCATCCTCTGTAGATCGCCGGTACATCGCCTGGCTGAGCATTGTGACTATCGCCTTCAACTACAACCTCTGGTTCATACCAGTACGCATGGTCTTCCCCTGTCAAACTCCTGAGACAATTCCACTATGGCTTTCTCTAGATATCACCGCTGATGTGATCTACATCATTGACATGGTCATTTTCCAACCACGGCTGCAGTTCTGCAAAGGAGGAGACATCATTGTAAGCAGATACCAGTGTACTTGTATGTTAATGCAAGATGTATTGACATATAATCAAAATTCTGTTCAATTCATTCAGAAAAGATTGTTTTCTCTTTTATTTTGCCAGTATGATAGAAGTGTAATTAAGAAACACTACAGAGAGTCTGCAAAATTTAAGGTACTAATTATAAGTATATAGAAATGAAAAGTATGCGTTGTGCAGCAAATTAAAATTCAAATACTAATATTTTTATCATTATTTTCCTGTTAAGAATGCCCTAATATCAATCATGCCTTTGGACGTGTTGTACATTCTATTTGGATATCAGTCCATCTTCAGAGTCAATCGCCTCATAAAGGTATGTGACACTGTTGTTTTTAATTTTTCTATACCAGTCAGACGTTTGGACACACCCTGATTGACTAGGTTGGGAAACTGCATATAAACAAGTGAGGAAAAAATAGTAAAAGTGATGAATATGTGTTCAATTTTCATTTATAAAAAACATTGAAATACCTTTACAGTCAAGTACAAGCCAACAACTGCCGAGCATATATTGTAAGACCTTATGAAGCTGCTTGAGAGAATGTCAAGAGTGTTTAAACCTGCATCACTCAAAGAGGGGGTACGTAGAAGGTTCTAAAATAGAAGAGTATGGTCACTGCATCACTCATTATATAGTTTTGAAAGAAAAAAGTCCCTTTCTGTGAGCAGGTGTGTCCAAACTTGTACTATAGGTTTTAATATTTACCTGTTTAATTATTGATGACAAGTTTTTTTTACAGTTTGAGGCCTTTTTTGAGTTCAGTGATCGACTTGAGGGCATTATGACAAAAGCTTACATCTGGAGGTAGGTGAACTGATTCCTAGTAAAAGATGAGAGATAAGATAAGAACCCTTTATTAATCCACTTTTGCATTGTTATAACAGTGAGTGGGCAGTACAAAAAAGAAAGCTTATTTTTATTAGTTTTGCAAAGTTTCTATAAAACTGACCAGGGCAGTTTTATAGCTTGAATCTTGAGGTTTGTCAAAATCACCCTATGGAAGTGATCATAAAGACCCATTTGGTTTTTTTGTCAGAGTAATTCGCACCATTGGATATCTCCTCTTCATTCTACATCTCAATGCCTGTGCTTTCTATGTGGCATCTGCCTACCAAGGCATCGGAACAACCAAGTGGGTCTACAGTGGTCACGGCAGCTCGTACGTATCTTCACTTTGTTGATGAACTTTACCAAACTCTGTAGTTTCAGTGAATAATAATATCTTTTTAGAAACTGCTTTTTTCTTTAGAATTTTTGAAAAAAGTCAGAGAAAATAGATGATTCAATCTTTTTTTATACTAAAGCATACTTGTGATAATGGTATTTCATGAACTTCTGTGATAGCAATAGCCTCTTTTGTGAATTTTTATATTCTCATAGCTACCTGAGATGTTTCTTCTACTCAGAGAAATCCCTGTTGATGATCGCAGAACTACCTTTTCCAGACACCTTATTTGGCCAAATCTTTCAGATGGCTAATTATTTTTTTGGGGCATTTTTTTTGTCCATCGTTCTTGGCCAGGTAGACATGTTTTTGTCTATACTTTTTGTTTTTGTTTTTTTTTTTGCTTCAGCCTTTTTTGTATTAAGATTTTTCTGCTGGCTTCGCATTTTTTGTAATTTGCATGATTGATTGTAGCATGTGTTGTGTTGGTTTTTGCTAAATGTTTTGATAAATACAAGTTTTACATCAGGTACAGTAGAAGTTTAAAAGGCTCTTCTTCTCTACAGGTACTTGCGTTGTTACTATTTTGCTGTGCGGACCCTGATCAACATTGGGGGACTTCCTGAGCCTCACACAGTTTTTGAGATCACATTTCAGATGACAAACTTTTTTGTTGGTGTCTTTGTCTTCTCAAGTTTGATTGGTCAGGTAAAAGATAAGGTGTAGAATTCCCATTGGACCACGATCTCTGTCCATGCATTTACTTCCCCAGGCTTGACCAATAGCTACAATCTTTGAGTTTTATTATGGTCTCTGTAGGTCCCACTTATTGTAGCATCATAGTTATTTGGCTAGACATGGTCTGATATCAGAAATTTTATAATTGTTTAAACATTTTAAACTAATCATGGGTCAAAAGAACCCAGAGAGAGTCTGATGTTTAAACGTATGTAATGTATTACAGATGAGAGACGTAATAGGTGCAGCCACTGCTGGTCAAACATATTTCCGAGCCTCTATGGATTCGTGTGTGGCCTACATGGTGACAAATCGCATTCCAAAGCTGGTACAGCACAGAGTGCGTACATGGTACAACTACACCTGGGACGCTCAGGGCATGCTGGGTAAGACCTGTTATTTTAAACCTAGATGTTGTTGGAAGTCTGCAATCTCCTGAAAATCTCTGTTTCACACATTACAGTGACAAACAGCCTAAACCCATACACAAGGTAAAGTACTTATTTAGTGAAATAATCAAGTCAAAGAACAATTTGAGTGCAAGTTCAAAAGTATTCTTCTTAAAAACTGAGTAAATTGCCGTGGCATTTCGTGATACACCTAACATCTATCAGCAGAGGAACGGAAGTTTGTAACTATGTAAACCCTACCTAACTACCTACCTATGAAAAGACCTACTTTATAAAATATTGTTGCTGTTTGTCATTTGAAAACAATAGTCATCTTTACATTGTGCAAAATTGTATTAGCAATGTACTAATTAAAATGCTCCAACATGACTGAGAATTAAATTTTGAATTTAACATTGTTTTCGTGTTCTCCTGTGAAGTTAACATTTTGGAGATTTTCCATTTTACTGGATTACTGGACAGTGATGATGTATTGAATGCACATAAATTTGGATGAATGGAAGAGACAGAATTATGGGAGAAGCTAGATAGGAGTTTCAGGCCATTACTGTTTTTTTTTCTTAATTCATTATGTAAAGTGTGCTAAGAATGTTTTTGCAACTTTTTCCTCAGATGAGTCTGAGCTGCTGGTGCAAATGCCTCTGGTGATGCGAACAGCCATCGCTGTGGACATTAACCTCGCCACTTTCCAGAAGATTGACCTGTTTAAGGTGAGACTGCTTTATTCTCAGGCACCAATTCAGAAAATTGGAAGAAATACAGGAAAATCTAGAAAGTTGTAACTGATTTATGTCACGCTGTTACAGGGGTGTGATAACCAGATGCTTGTGGACATGTTACTGCGTCTGAAGTCAATAGTGTATCTGCCCGGAGACTTTGTGTGTAAGAAGGTGAGTTCAGTGAACTAAATTTGGAAACAATGGAAATTATATGAAATGCTGCAGTTCTAAAACATTAGCAAAATATTGATTACATTTTTGTTATATATGCATATATATATGGATGGATGGATGGATGGATAGATATACATACATACAGTAATCCTCGTCACCCGCCACCCACCCCACGCTTTTCGCGGGGGTTACGGTAATAAATGAATTTAATTCACAGTATTAAAAATACAGGACTTTAAGAAGGAAACAATGAAAAACATGAGAACACTCAAGATGCTCCACGGGGGAAATTCTGGACTGCAGCATCACAGGGCAGCAGCCAATCTTCAGCAAGGAGCTATAAATAACGTTTATGTTTGGGGCAGTCAGCTGTACTCAGAGGCGGGAGGTTCAAGCAATGTAAATATAATAGAAAATTGTGTCTATTAATAATAGAAACAGTGTCTATTAAGGTCTTTTGGCTATACTCTCACAGTCCTGTCCCGTTTTGTTTCACTCTCCTCTCATGTTCTGTCTTTTTGTCTATGTATACATGGGCTTTTTGCTTATTTAGACACTCGGTCACGCCCCTGCTCTACATGCATTGGAGTCATATTGTTGTGTCACAACAACATGACTCCTCCTATAGCGTCTGAATAAGACATGCTGACCCATTAACAGTAAATTATTGTGTAAACTGAAAAAAAATTATTGTGTTACTGAAAAAATTATTGGTGATTATCTGTACATTTTACTGTATATTTACTACTAAAAAAGCAATTCAATTATTACTGTATTTACCCTGCATATACCAAAGAAAACAGCAACGCATAGCAAAGAAAACATGCTTGCATTAATTAATTATGGGAGATGATAGTTCATATAATTCTTTATGCATTTTAGTGCTAAATTATTGAGAAAAATATAATTTACTAATTTTGCAACATGAATATTAATGTAAGTTCATCCATATTTCCATATAAAAAATGACTTAATTTTTTGGTACTGTCCAGAGAACAAAGATGGTGAACTATGGCTGTACTCAGAGGTGGGAGGTCTGCTAAAATGTAAATGTAATTTGAAAGGTTTGAAAGTAGCCAATCTGAAAACACTATTTATTTCTCCTTGCTGCTGATTGGCTGCTGCTGTTTGAAGCATCTGTGGCAGAATTTCCCCTGTGGGAAATACCAAAGAAAGCTACAGCACATACCATAGAAAATGTGCATGCATGAATTACAGTACAGTCTATATAGGGGTAATATCAGTATTTACATTCTAGCACTGCGGGAGTTCAGTATACAATGTACAGTACTTTAAGTTGTAATGCATTAAACTGAGTTTAAAATGAAAAAGGGCATTTTAAGGCATTTTTACCACATTACAGCAACACGGTATACGTGAGTACTCTTGGAACCCCTGCGAAAATAATTACAATTACATACAATTACAGTACTTCTGTTCAATAGGGTGACATTGGTAAGGAGATGTACATCATCAAGTCTGGGGCGGTGCAGGTGATTGGTGGTCCTGACAACAAGATTGTGTTTGTGACGCTGAAGGCAGGCTGTGTGTTTGGAGAGATCAGGTGAGGCTTTAAGTGAATCTGACATACAGTACAGTGGCATGTACATGCATAAAGTTCAAAACAAACTGTTACAGCAGAATGTACTTTCCCTCAGTCTTCTACAGTCCTCAAAGGATGGAGGCAACAGAAGAACCGCTAATGTGGCCGCACATGGATTTGCCAACCTGTTTGTGCTGGATAAGAAAGACCTCAATGACATCCTGATTCATTATCCAGAGGCCCAGAAAGTTCTAGCCAGGAAGGGAAGGTGCGAAAGAACAAAAGAATTTCACATTCACATTATGATTCTAATTTATTTTCAATTATCAATATCAGAACTGAATACAATTTTTTTTTCCTTGACCTACAGGAAACTGATGAAGGCTAAAGGCCCAGCTGCAGCCAAAGCAGAAGAGGAAAAGAAGAAAGGAGTGGCACTGTTTGGACCCAAGCCTCCAACTCCTAAAATGCTTCGGGCATTTGGAGGGTTCACCAAAAAAGGATTTATAGATAAACTTAAGGTAGGGAGTATTTTCCTTTTTATGGTCTAGGCTGTACAAAGATGCATAGTAGTCCAAACACTGAAGGAAACAAAGATACTTGTAGTAACAAGTATGCAGATGAGAATGTTTTACTTTTATACCGGTATGCTGAAAATAAGCACAGCACAAACAATGCAAAATACTAAAGTTAGTCATTTTAACCGAATGGCTTAGTCAGAAGGTAAACAGTCTCACACACCCTGCTGTACACACACATGAACAGTCTGCTCAGCCCAGTCTGCTCAGTCCAAAATCATGGAACAGCAGGTCTTTAGGGATTAGCCTTTAGCTATTAGCCTATCATGGACATGAGACTGCTTGTCATGCTTTTGTTTTTACCACAAGCCAAGAGTCTCTACAGCTTCTCAAGTAATTCTTATAGCTTCAATGACTTTGATTATTGACCAAATTCCAGCAGTGTCTGACAGTGGTAAATGAACATGACTGTCTTGCGCGCACACACACACACACACACACACACACACACACACACACACACATCTCTCAGTCTCTAATTTATGAGGTAGTTTCATTTTCATTCAATCAAACATAAAGAAGAAACGTTACATAAAAGTTATAAATAGATTTGCATTTCACTAAGAAATAGGAACTTGATACCCAAACAAAACATAACTTACTACTGGGTGGAGAAACCCTTGCTGGCAAGCACAGCAGTAAGACGTTTCTTGTAGTCAGTCACCAGGTTTGCACACCTCTGTACAGAAACCCTCGAAATCCTTTAGGTTTCTTCGCTGCTTCTTCAATTAGCCCCTCAATGTGGTGAAATCATTCTGTATCCTTAGAAGAAAAGCATCCCCGAGCATAATGTTTCCACCTCCATTGGAAACTCCATTAGAAACAAGCTTAACTGTGTGGATGGTGTTCTTCAGGTCATACTCAGCATTTATCTTCCTCCTAACATTGTGGGTCGAGTTGTTACCGAAGAGCTTGATTTTGGTCTCATCTGACCACAGCACTTTCTCCCAAGCCTTCTCTGAATCATTTAGATGTTCACTGGTAAACTTAATATTGATTGTACATGTGCCTTCTTGTGGGCACTGTAAGATTTCAATCCATTATGATGTAGTGTGTTACCAAAGGTGTTCTTAATGACTGTGGTCCCAACTGCCTTCAGATCATTAACAAGCTCTTCCCGTGTAGTTCTGGGGTGATCCCACACCTTTTTCATGATTGTCCTCACCTCATGAGGCAAGATACTGCATGGAGCTCCAGACTGAGGGTAGCTGATGGTCATTTTATATTTCTTCCATTTCTGGATAATCGTACCAGCAGTTGTCACATTCTCACCAAGCTTCTTGCTGATGGTCTTGTTACACTTTCCAGCCTCATGCAGGTGTACAATCTTGTCATTTGACAGCTCTTTGGTCTTGCCCATGGAGGTGGGAAGGTTGGAATGGAAAAATTGACTCTGTGGGACAGGTGTGCTTTATACACATAATGAGTTAAGATCAGGAGTAACTGATAGATTGATTGTAATCTGTGTGTAACATGGACACACAGGCAGTCTGTGGTTGTAGGGGGTCAAATACTAACTCAATCAATGACATGCAAATCAATTTAAAACTTTTATGTAACATGTTTTTCTTGATTTTTCTGATATTGATTTTGTTTTTCTGGCTGATACTCTGTCTCTTTACAAAATTAGAGATACTGTGTGTGTATATACAGAGGCACAAGTTGACTCGCCCTGAGTAAAGTCGACTAGTCATGTGTTTTATTCCTCTCTCTGTGCATGCCCTTGGGTACACAATGCAATACAGTAAAGTTACGTTCTAAGAGCACCCACGTACAGTGGGGCAAAAAAGTATTTAATCAGCCACCAATTGTGCAAGTTCTCCCACTTAAAAAGATGAGAGAGAAAGGCCTGTAATTTTCACCATAGGTATACCTCAACTATGAGAGACAAAATGAGAAAAAAAATCCAGAAAATCACATTGTCTGATTCAATTTCATTTTAAACTCATTAACCTTGAAGATATCATGGAGATAAATCCATATTGTATAGTTTACACTGAACACCAAAAACGCTAGAATGTAAATACCAGGCGAGTGTGAGAGAGAACGCAATAACACACTGTTCTTCAAGCGAAACGTCAATCATTCTCAATCATTCACTATATTGAGAGTACTGTGTCCCAAATCAGAATGTCCCAGTACTGAGCCCATCTCACCTAGAGCTCTCGAGTCGCCCTCACAATACTCCAGCAGCTAACACTCTGGAGGAGGGGGACTGGCGAGACGAGCTCAACCACACAAATTACACACAGAAGCACACATTAGTTCATTAACTCAACTTGACAAACATCTACTCCCTCTCTAACCCTCACAAAAACGCATATAACTGGGTCAACCGTGCCGCATAGGCTCATGGGAGCCAGTCCTGACGTGTCCCTCATCCTCTGCAGGGTTTATGTTAGGGTGTGGTGCTTAGCAACACACGAGAGGCGGACGCGGCCCGGACGTCACAAAAGCAAAAAAAGAAAAAAAAATAGTTTGGTTCTCAGAAAAAAATTGTATCGCCGACTGCTGATCCGTGTAAAACTGAGGGATTACTGTATCTGCCTCTGATTGGCTTACGCTGACACGCATTCCTTGGTTCAACCAATTATTATAGTCCCTGCATAATTAGGGTTAGGGCTAGGGTTAGGGTTAGACCACAACAAGACGAGAGCAGAGAAGACAGACACACATCACCTATGTGGAGATAATTCACTCTAGACACACAAACAGTACAGTGTTGATATGTAACAAAATGAATTCACGGTTAATAGATGCTTAAAAGTTATTCAACCAAATTACCCACAAGGCATCTAACCAGATTTTTAAGAATCAGGCTTTTGTTTTTGTTTGTTTACTTTCTGACCATGTCTTTCACTTTACAAGTGCAATTTGGTGTTAATAATTTGTTTTCTCCCTCCTTTCCCTTTTACAGGCAGCCAATACCAATGATCGGTAATTTCTACAGTGAAAGAACAATAATATTTAATCTTGAAGTTATAGATTACAGGTGTATTTTATTTTCAGGTTAATGAACAGTCTAGAATTTTGTACAGTTTAAATCATTTATGAATACATCAACATTTTGTACCAAAACATAATAAAGACTGATGTTTTTAAAATGAAGATAATGAAGAAATGGATGATGTTTAAAATAGCCTCCACTACACACAGCAAACCGAAATATCTAGTTAGTCTTCTCTGTTTATCTGACAACGGGACTGACAGTCCTTTGAAAAGACTAAGCATGAGTGGAATCACTGGGTTAATCCCCTTAGGCTGGGAAAGACCATGCAAGACTAAATGTAGTAAATTGTCTCTCTGTGTGGGTGGCCAGAGTACACATGTACTACAGCACAGGAATAGAATGGGTGAATATGCTAGTATTGCTTCAATTCTGGTTGACTGCAGTAGTTTCTAAAATGCTTTCTGGCTTAAAGGAATCCTGATTAAGGAAAGAGGGTTAGGATTAAAACAGGTATAAAGGAAAGGAGAAAAGAAAAAAGAAAGAATGAACAAAAGAAAGAAAGGATGCACAGAAGAAAGAAAGAAAGAAAAAAAGGTCTGCCTGAAATCTTGACAACGCTAACATTCAGTGAATTGACGTGCGACACACACAAAAAGTAACACTATAGGTATAATCTATTGAGCATGGCGTGCCATTGGTGTACTGATGTTGGCGCAGTGTGAGGAGCGCTCTGATAGGTCAGCCGTGATGAGCTGTGAGGAAAGGAGTGTTCCTTCGAGGGAATTAATAGGGCTAAAAGTTTTAATTGTACCAGGCTGGGGTCCAAGGTGCAGGTACAGTTGGTGTGGAACAAACCTAGATGTAATCAGCCATGTTCAGCAAGCTGAAAACATTTTTATGGCCCAGTGCAGCAGTAGCTCAAACTCCAGCTCCTGCTCCTGCTCCTGCTCCTGCCCCGCCACCAGCTCCTGCTCCTGCCCCGGCACCAGCTCCTGCTCCAGCAGCCTTGGTAAGAGAATGCATACACGGCACACATACTAGTGATTTATTCAAGCTTACTGCACACACATTTAACATAGAATCCTAAATGCAAAAATATAAAATATATCAGTACTCCAGTGTAGCAACATTCCAGGACTGATTCTTTATTTAAATAAGATGACAGTGTATTTATACAGAATTATTTAAAATAGAGGTGCCAAGAGGAAGGATGCTATAGCTCACCAGTGATCTATTTAAATTTATTGCACACACATTTAACATACGATCTCAAAAGCAGAGCGTATTAATCTTAAAAGTAGTTGCAAAATGTATCATAAATTCAGAAACATTTTCAGTGCTGCCATGTTGCAACATTTCAAGAATAATATTCAGTACCTTCAGTACATCTGATTCATTATTTAAATAAGCTGACAGTGTATTTTTACAATATTGTTTAAAACAGAGCTGCCCAGAAGAGCAGTGTCTTAGTGTGATGCCATAGTGGAACCTCCTCACATTTCACGGACTTGTTCTTTAACCATGCAAAGTTTAAGTTGTGTTGTGTTAGTGTGTTTATTTTGCTGAAATCTCACATCAAGCCAAGAGTTGTTTAAGAGCAGTTGTTTAACGGTCTGTAGGTCAACTAAATTGTACAAACTGTATAAAGAGAAATACCCCCATATGTGTTGTAATTGCAGTAGTGTTTGTATTTGAGCTATTCTATGTGCTGTATTCCAGCAGCTTCCCTCCTGATCAAGTTAACTGATGGGATGAAACAGTCACACATGCACACACTTAATTTGCATTTCTGAGTTGCTCAAATGGTGACAGATGTTGTGTATTTGATTCAGGTGTAGTTGTCAGGTTAAAACATGTCTTGTATGCATTCTGAATGTAACAACTGTGAGAACTGGCTACTGTGAGATATTATTTTGTCCAAAGGAGGACAAGGCAGAAAAGGATAAAGATGAGAGGAATAAAGAGGAGCAGAAAAAGGAAGAAGAAAAAACAGCAGGTTGGTCAATTTCACAAACTGTGCTTAAGATCTTTTTGCAGTCATATTCATTATATCTCTGCTATCTAAAAAATACTGCTACATCTGTAAAATCAATAAATAGTTGGTACACCATTGGCAGCAATGTAGTGAAGAATTTTCAGTGCAGTGAAGAAACACATTTCAGGATGAGATATTTGGCAGCGTTAACTTGAATGTTATTTCGGTGCATTTTTATTAAAATAGTAATACAGTTACATTTTGTGTAATACACATTTTGTTAGCTGGATTGACCCCATTCATCTGTGATGTACAAACTGAAAAAGCAAATTTATGTCCTGGTAACACGGGCTGTCTGATCAGCTGAGTTTGGGCAAAAGGAGAAATTGACTAAACATCATTTTCCACTGAACCATTCCTTTAAGATGGTGATGCTACTCTTGTCTGTTATACAGTGCACCTGTGCCTAGAGGCTCTTTGTGAGTAATCCAGCTCTATGGAGAAAAGCTTATGTTGTCTCTTCTTGTACTTCCTTCTCAGACATATTGATTGGAACTGGGGTAATTGGAACACACTGTAAACTGGTGTTGTTCTGCTGAATAATAAACTACAGAAATATTTTTTAATAAGCACTACCAGTTTTCATACACACTGAGATTTTCTACATTGACATGTAACTCCTTTGACATTTTAATTCTTTGCTAACAAATAAATGTACAGTATGTAACATGTATGTAACAGTATGGAAGATTTTTAGTCAGAATATTGTATATTTATTTTCATCACTACTGACCTAGAAAAAGCCACCTAATTGTAATATGGATCACAAGACAAGCGTTAGATATTTAACAAGCTATGAAGTGATGACCATTGGGATGAAACAGTTAACGAGTGCATTTAAAGGACGTCACCACACAATAGAATGTCTGACATGCACTGTTACATATTCTTTCCGTGTCGTAAAGAAAACTTGTTTTATTTGACATACTTTCATTTGTAACTTTCCAATGCTTTACCCGAATAAAAATTTGTAGTAATGACATAAATGGATAAGTGGTAAAAACCTGTGCAAAAATGTTTAACTGGTAGTGTATAAAGTTATTAATTTATGATGGACTGAGAAAGAGATGTTGCTTTACATTGATAAAATATTTCAAATAAAGAAGATCACAGATTCATCTAAATTCTTGCCTCTATAGCTCCTGCCCCTGCACCTGCCCCAGCTCCTGAGGCCCCCAAACCCGAGGCCAAGCCAGCAGACACAGCTAACAATGCACAGGGAGCTGCCGAGGGGTAAGAGTTCAGCTTCTTTCTATCTATATCTGATCAGACAGTGTAAGAAGACTTTCTTTTGTGTTGTTAAGCCACATGCTCTGAATCAGCAGCTAACATCAGAAGTACCTTTAATACTGTAGTAACCATCTGTTTCCTTCTTGGTATGGAGATGTAAACCACTGAGTCACTGCTGTCCTTTTTTTTCCAAGTGTGTGTCCAAAAGGAGCTGAAAGAAGATTAGAGGATTTGACTTAAGAGGGTCATAGGCTAGCATCCACGTGCTAAAAAGGTTTACAGGGTTGTTTTCTTTCAGGTGCATTTATGTTTTTTTTTTTACTAGTATACTAATATAGTGACTTCTCAGAAGTGACAGGATCAGAAATATATCTGTAATAATAATAATAATATAATATACAGTAATTCCCCGCTATTCGCTGGGGTTACTTTCCAAGAGCACCCACGTATAATGAAAAACTGCGTTGTTGTGCTTTGGTAAAAAAAAAATGCCTAAAGTACCTATTTTTATAGTGTAAACCCTAAATATATCCTTGCTAGGTTACGGGAACACAGGCGAGACTGCTCTGTCTGGCATGTTTTTGTTTAGCATTTTTAACAGTTTTATTATTTAATGTAAATATTCAGCAGATCAATACATAGTAATATGTAGTCTATATATTTTATTATTATTTTCACTATTTTTCTTGTGGAAAAACACCATCTCACTTTGCTACTTTAGCAAGAACTTTTAAGGATAACACAATCCACTGTCTACTTTAAAAAAAGGACTTAAACATTATACAAATAAACAAATATACAAATAAATAGAATTTATTTGTATAAACTCTTCTTAATTTAATGTATCAATTCTTTATCTTCCTTTGTTTATTTCTGGATAACTTCTGTAAAGTGCCCTTGAGAGTTGTGAAAGCCGCTTATAAATAAAATGTATTATTATTATTATTATTATTATTATTATTATTATTATTATTAATTGCATTACTATTATTAAGCGTTAACTTGCATTAACTTGAATGTTATTTCGGTGCATTTTTATTAAAATAGTAATACAGTTACATTTTGTGTAATACACTATTACTTGTTAGCTGGACTTATGTCCTGGTAACACGGGCTGTCTGCTCAGCTGAGTTTGGGCAAAAGGAGAAATTGACTAAACATGATTTTCCACCGAACCATTCCTTTAAGATGGTGATGCTACTCTTGTCTGTTACACAGTGCACCTGTGCCTAGAGGCTCTTTGTAAGTAATCCAGCTCTATGGAGAAAAGCTTATGTTGTCTCTTCTTGTACATATTGATTGGAACTGGGGTAATTGGAACACACTGTAAACTGGGGTTGTTCTGCTGAATAATAAACTACAGCGGATGAATTTAGACATCATTTGATAACTATATGAAATATTTTTTCATATAAACTCTTCTTAATTTAATGTATTAATTCTTTATCTTTCTTTGTTTATTTCTGGATAACTTCTGTAAAGTGCCCTTGAGAGTTGTGAAAGCCGCTTATAAATAAATGTTATTATTATTATTATTATTATTATTATTATTTGTATTATTATTATTTTATTGATATAAAATGCCCCAAATATGCTCCCAAAACATTTTTATTTCATTTTAAACTCAGTCTAATACATTACCCATAACGAAATTTTAAGGTAAGCCCATACAGACTGTACTGTACTGACATGCACCGATATTTTCTTTGGTATAAAAAGGAAAATACAGAAATAAATTTGTGTAATTTCAGTAATAAAAATACAGTAAAATGTAGGAGTGATCACCAATAATTTTTACAGTTCAATAATTTACTGTTCATCAGTGGGTCTTATTGTAGAGACGCAGACATTTGGACGGTGACTGAGCTCAACAGCCTCTTTTAAGTTAACAGTAATAAAACTGTGTTTATTTTCCATATATCTAAGAAAGACATGCGGAAAGCTGTTTGTAAAGCATGCAATGTTGAAATTACTAGTGGGGGTACATCCACAAAAACGTTCTCAAAGTTGGTATTACATTTATCATATAAAATCAAAACATCCCGATTGAGCACAGTAGAGGCAAGACCCTTCAAGCACACCCACTCCGTCCAAAATAATGAATACACTATTTTGTTAAAGGCCTATTTTGTTAAAGGCTGTTTATCTGTCAGCAGTTTTAAAGCACTTATTCTGAATGCACTGTGTTCATGCACTTCATTCAGAATATTAAAATACACTTGAATTCACTTACTTTATGAGAGAAGATATTTAATTGTATAATATTTCAGCTGTCTTGCTTTTAGGCTATTTATGAGTGGGGCCAAGTAAAATATTTTATTTCAAATTTTATTTTATATTATGTATTGTTTGTAATACATATTTAACAATAATTTCGTTCAGTGTTTTGGTTTCGTTTTCAGCCAAGTGTTTCCTCATTTCCCTCATTCAGTGCACCCCTACTATTTATGTTACAAAATAAGTACATTTGTCTTAATAATTTAAGTAAAATACATTAAAAAAATTATTGCCCAAAAAATGTGGAGAATATTTGCATGTTGTCAAGATTTCCGCGTAAAACGATGAGCTTGGTTCTCCAAAAAAATCCATGTGTGATTGGATGCGTGAGTTCTGATCCATTTAAAACTGGGGGATTACTGTAATACAGTAAACATCTAATAATGATATCATTAACCATTTGAGGACATTCAAATGTTACTAATACTTTTGAATAATGTATTAAAACAGAAAAGAGTTGAAAAGACTTTTAAAGATGTCTGATATTAAAGTAAGCAGGTGAGATTCACAACAGTAGAGCCAGAGTGTAGAAACAAGCTGATCTCAGAAGGCCTAAGCTCAAGGTTTACCATTCGCACAAATAGGTTTCATGACCTGAACACTCTGTCTCATTGGGAAATAAATGAGTTTTGATAATATGACCCTTCAAAGACCCATAGATTGTCTTTACATCTATACAAGAAAATTTGATTTATAGCTGGAAATTAGTTGCATGTAAAAGCTAACAAGTGCATTTTGTTATTTCTACGTATTCCTAGGGAGGGGGAGGCTCCACCACCATCTCCACCTGTTGTCATTAACAAGTACTCTGACCACCAACTGAGAGAAATTGTCAAGCAGTTAAGAGACAGAACAAAAACATACAAGGAAAAAATGACAGATCCCTACGCATCTTCACCAGAACGCAGCCCTCCAGTCAGTAAGTCTCTGGCAACACGGAACAATATGTAACATAGTACATCTCAGCTACTGCAGCTGTCACAAGAAGAGAATATTACATAGTATTACATTTGATATCAAAATATAAAGTGAGATCACTAAACCTGAGTCTGATCAAAAATTCACTGTTTAAGCGCCTGTGTATCGAAAGGATGACTGGGCTAAGAAACTGGAGCAAGACAGGATAAAGAAGGAGGAGGCTGAGAGGAAGAAAAAAGAAGATGATGCCAAGAGAGCAGCCGCCAAAAAAGAAAAGGAAGAGAAAGAAAAAAAGGAGAAAGAGGAAAAACTGAAGGAGGAGCAGGCAAAGGCAGCAGCAGAAGCTGCAGAGAGAATGTGTCCAGAAATCAAATGCAACTGTCTAGACATTCTTCTGAAGCCAATAGAGGACAAAATGGACAGTTACTTAGGGTCCACCATCGATCCCTTCACAGGTAAGACTCATGAGACAGAACAACATTTAAAGTTATCATGCGCACTCATAAAAGCCATTAATGTTGAGTCCTTTCTTTCTTTTTGTTTTTTATTTCTCTCACAAAGACCGGCGGTATATCAAATGGCTGAGTGTGGTCACCATAGCTTTCAACTACAACATATGGTTTGCAACGGCACGCTTGTGCTTTCCGTATCACACACCAGAGGCTGTTCCTTACTGGATATTTGTTGACATCCTTGCAGATTTAGTCAATGTCATGGATATAATCATCTTCCAACCACGGCTACAGTTTGTCAAAGGAGGGGACATCATTGTAAGTTGTTGATATTAAAAAATGTTTTATCTGTTTAAAATCTAGCATGTGAATTTTGATTTAATATGAGAGATGCAGTATTACTGTGCAATTGTATTTTTCCTGTGCATCTGAAGGCCAGTATTACCATCAAATACCTGCTTTGGCTCAATCAGTACTTCATTAGATTGACTCAGATATGCTGATAATGGAATTGCTCAAATCCATGCAATGAGTGGCACAGAGAAGAAATCTGCAGCCAAACGTGTTGTTCTAGCCAGCTTACAAAATGACAAGATACAAAAATCAAGACACTTTTGATTGTCTTGGTTTGTTTACATTGATTTGAATGTTAAGTTGTGTTTCGCATGCAGAAAGACCCTCACTACTGATATAAATCTCTTTAAACAATTTTCAAACCCAAAACTATAGGGTTCATTCTTTGCATTCCTGCTTTGAGCTTGTTCATAAATAACAGGAAAACAAAAGGAAAGATGGTTTTGCAGAAATGTGTAGGTTACTATATATATTTAGTAATATTGCCCAAATACTTTAAAGATTTAAAGATAAACCAAAATGTGTTGCATTGTCTCGCTCAGAATATGTTATTTAATGTAAATGGAGTCAAGTTTTGTTAATCATGCATTTCTAATAATTTAATCTTCCAGAAAGACAGAACAATGACAAAGCAGAAATATAGAGAATCTCCCAGATTTCAGGTGAGTACAATATATCTTAGTGAAACTTGACTTGCCAAACTAACTGAATTCTGATTGTGTCTTTACCAAATTTAAGGCTAATGTTCACAACAGGTAGCATGAACAATTTATCGACTCTTTCTTCCTAAAGCTTTAGCATAATCTTTCTTGTTCTTCCAACAGTCTGACATGATAAGCATCATTCCATTCGATTTGCTGTCTCTTCACTTTGGGTTTTCATCAGTGTACCGACTAAACAGGTTCATGAGGGTGAGCACAAAACCCCACACTATTTATGTGTGCTTTGTATTGTGCCGTTGAATGGTGCATCACCTGTTGTTTCTTTTCAGTTTGAGTCATTCTTTGAGTTCAGTGATCGACTGGAAAGCATTATGGCCAAGGCTTACATTTGGAGGTAAAACATGGTTTTGTTAGCTTTGTTAATTGTCTGGCAGGTATCTCAGCTAAAGGACTTTTTCTGCTTTCAGCACTGCATTTCTCTGATGATAGGACTTTGTGCATTTGACCATATTATAACGTGACTTTTCAAATTTGCCGGTTTCTTCTAGAGTGGCCCGCACCACTGGCTACCTCCTGTATTGCCTCCACATCAACTCTTGCCTGTATTATATAGCATCAGCCTATGAGGGACTTGGCAGTACGAAATGGACCTATGATGGTGAAGGAAATGCGTATGAGATCTTTTGTCTCATGTTAATGAGGAACCCCATTGCGTTTTCAACATTTCTGCATGATTAGATCATAGATAAACAATACCACTCAAAGTGATTAGATGTGAAAAAGAAACTGAGTCAGAATTGTTTGTAGTGTTGAGAGGATAAATTCCCCTATGAAATTATTACACAAAATAGTTATAACCTGATGTATTATTTTACAATAGTTTTGTGATGGGATTGGCTGTTCTTTTCTAGAAAACACTGTATCATAATGATTTTGTTACATAATTTCCAACAAGAAATTTTGAAAACTGGTGGAATTCCCTTCTAAGCATTAGTCCAGTGGCATTTATGTCCATCAAACCTCTATTACAACCAAAATTCTGTTTTTACCACAGATACCTACGGTGTTATTACTTTGCCACTAGAACACTCATCACCATTGGAGGCCTGCCTGAGCCACACACACTCTTTGAGATTATATTTCAGATGGTAAACTTCTTCACAGGGGTCTTCGTCTTCTCCAGTTTGATTGGGCAGGTTAGTGAGAAATGGGAAATGGACAACAGGATACAGTTACAGGACATACCCCAATATCCATTAAAAGACTATTTATCTGGATTTTATACACAGATGAGAGATGTCATTGGAGCTGCTACTGCAGGACAGACGTACTTCCGTGCCTCTATGGATGCTTGTGTGGCCTACATGAACACATACACCATTCCCAGGCTGGTACAGAGCAGAGTGCGCACCTGGTACAACTACACCTGGGACGCACAGGGCATGTTGGGTAAGACTCATTAGCTTATATTCAAGTATTCCTTTACTTTAATGGATCTTGTCCGTTGCCAATTAAGTATGGCTCATTATCCTTATTTCTACATAATATTTTACCCACCTCTTCTTGTTTTTACCATGTGGAAGTACACATACAGTGACATAGGCCACAAAGATTGCCAACTGACTAACATGAATGTTGGCATCCAAAATCTTATTCCATATAAGGTCTTCTGGGTTTTGATTAACTCACTATGCACCAACAGGCAGAGAAAAATAATATTAACCTCCACTACCCCCACACCATCATGCAAAACAGCTCAGCTAGCTTAGATACCCTCACTTCAACTGTCTTTTTTGTGAAAAATACATCATGGTATGGAAGGAAAATGTGTTGATTTGCTATTCACATTGACTTTAAAAAAGCAGGATGTGGTGCACAAGTTTGCTGTGGTCGGTCTCTGTGATACCAACTGTTTCCTGCTGCACTCTTAAAAATAAAGGTGCTAAATGACAGATGACACAGACAAACCACCTTCTGTCCTATTTTTTATTGAGTTCCCTGAATTGAGTTCTTAGTTGTTGTTTACGGTCACATCCAGCAACATACCAAAGATAAGATTAATATAAGTATTATGGGCCGCTTTTCTGGACATTAGTTAACCTTGCACCAGGAGATTAATCTAATTCATCTTTAGGAATTATTCGAGTCTAGCTAATCTTGGTCTAGAAAACTTATCATCTATGTCAAAAATGACATAATTAACACAGAAACAGAAAGTTTAATGAGTTCATCATACCAACCTTCTCTCCATAGCAGCTGTAATACTACAAAATAAAGCAAAGAGTAAGAAATTACAAAGCTTCATGCAACTGTATATGACATCAGTGTGAAAAAGTACTGTGCTCCACTCTTTAGATGAATCGGAACTGCTGGACAAAATGCCTCTGGTGATGAGAACAGCCATTGCCGTGGACGTAAACCTTGCTACATTCCAGAAGATTGACCTGTTCAAGGCAAGAGTGATTTAAGCACCACATATTCTTTCATTCCTAACACTGGTGTGTGGCTCATTAGCAGACTGTCTGTTGCCCTCTGGTGGTACAACCATTCAGCTGACCAGCCAAGAAAGCATTGAAAATGAGGTGTAAATGCCATTTTCCAAGATGATACGTTGGCATGTCTTCTCATAGGGGTGTGATAACCAGATGCTTGTGGACATGCTACTGAGGCTGAAGTCCATAGTATATCTGCCTGGAGATTTTGTGTGTAAGAAGGTGAGAGAACCACAGCAGATGTGTACACACAGCAGATACAAGAAGTTAAACTTACACTATATGGACAAAAGTATTGGGACTTCTGACCATTGGACCAACAGGGACTTTAATGACATTGCATTTAAATACATAGTTGTTTCCACTGAAGCTATAACAGCTTCCACTCTTCTTGGAAGACTTTGAACAAGACTTTGGAGTGTTTCTGTGGGAATTTGTGCCCATTCATTCTAATGTATTTATAAAGTCGGGCTCTGATGTTGGACAAGAAGGCCTGGCTCATAATCTCTGTTTCAGTTCATCCCTAATGTGTTGGATGCAGTCATGCTGGAATAGAAAAGGCTCTTCCCCAAACTGTGTCTACAAAGTTGGAAGCATGTCATTGTCCAAAACATCTTGGTGTGCTGAAGCATTAAGATTACTCTTCACATTAAGTAATGGGCAACTTGAAATCAGTAATTAATAGGTTTGTCCCAATAATTTTGTCCATATAGTGTATGTTGTTTATGTTGTGGTAATACTGCAGTGCTGTAAACTCATTTTAAAGCACATGTTCAACTTTTACAAAGGGAGATATTGGAAGAGAGATGTACATCATCAAGTCTGGGGCGGTGCAGGTGATTGGTGGTCCTGACAACAAGATTGTGTTTGTGACCCTGAAGGCAGGCTGTGTGTTTGGAGAGATCAGGTAAAGTCAAAATTCATATTAACATAAACATGACAAAAGAAGCCTAATAAATGAGCTGAATTATGATTGCATTTGACTAAAATGTTTAAATAGATCTGAAAGAGTAAAACCACATCTCAAGATTATCTATAAAGTGTATTAGATGTGCTGTGCACTGGTCTCTGGATCAGTCTCTTACAGTCAGCAAAGGATGGAGGCAACAGGAGAACCGCAAATGTGGCCGCACATGGATTCGCCAACCTCTTTGTGCTGGATAAGAAAGACCTCAATGACATCCTGGTTCATTATCCAGAGTCACAGAAAGTTCTAGCCAGGAAGGGAAGGTGAGTTTGACACAAGCTCACATGGAATTGGCTGTTTTGATGTGATTTTACACATCAAAAACATATTAATGTCAAATCAAATGATTGCCTATTACTGTCCTGTGACCTCCAGGAAACTGATGAAGGCCAAAGGTCCTGCAGCAGCCAAAGCAGATGAAGAAAAGAAGAAAGGACTGACACTGTTTGGAAATAAGCCTCCTACTCCTAAGCTAATGCGTGCCTTTGGAGGATTTGGAAAAGGAGGCTTGCTTGACAGACTAAAGGTACTAGAGTGCAGTGTACTGCGTATATTTTGCACTACATATATATTTCCTAGTTTGAGTTATCCAACTTAAACTGCACTGTTTGTGTGTGTATGTATTTCAAGAAGAATTTAAAAGGATAGCATTTAAAAGTAACAAATATAGTGCAATATTCAGAGGTGGTTCTTGTTGGCAGCAAAGTCAGGTCTTACAATTTCTTACAATGTTAAATACAGTTGTCCTACAATGTATTTCTAACAAATGTTTTTAATTTCCCTTTAGGCAGCAGAGAATAAGAAATCTTAACAGGGACATTTGCATCTGTAACTATGTCAGTCTTTCAAACCACTGGAGACCGAAGGGGTAAACTGAAAAGAAAACCTAAAAAGCAAAACATCTATACTGATACCTGTTGATAAGCCTGAGACACAATGCCTGTTTACCGTTGTAAAATTCCTAACTTTGTATACAGATCTTCCACTTTTTTCATTAAATATAAGAATAACATTGTTTTCAAACAAGCTAGCCATTTCAAGAAGCCTAGCAATATAAGTGATACAAAACCCTGATCCAACTTTCATTTTAACAAGAGCTAAATGTTGAGATTTTTTTTTTGTATTTGCAGTATTGATTGATGTTTTGAAGTATGTCTGGCAAAATCCTCTTGATTTAATGTTACAGCAGAAGAATTCTGTGTTTTTAAATGTTTTTTAAAACTTGCAATGATGCTCAGTAAACAACCTTGTCGTGTCTTTTTTTCTAACTGTAAATTGTATGGGCAAGTGTCAGTGTTCCAGAACTATCCTTCTGGTCACAAAAAGAGGGGGGAAAAATACACCTCCAAGGGTGAACTTGTTCTCTCCACTCTAGAGGTCAGCAACTAATAGAAAGATTATAATTCAACTACTCTTCACACTTGATAAATCAAACCAGAGATCTCCCTGCGAGTTACACAGAATTTAAAATGAATAATTTACATTTGAAATCCGATCCCAAGCATGAATTTATTTGTTTCTAGAGGTCAGAAAAGACACCATGACTGACATATCCAGCATGCATACAACAAATCTGGCAAAAGAAATCTGTCAGGAATACATCTGGCAATTCACTGATTATTACATTAGAATGTGTGGAATGAAACTAAATCATCACGTATGTTTGGCAATATGAACAACTTAAGCAAGACCTACACATCCCTTGGATCTAACAGCAGCAAAGGAAATGGTCAGTAACACAATTATATCTCAATAACAGTTATGGTAGCCTACAATTACCATGTTTGCATATGAATCTGACAGCAATCAAGCTAAGGCCCAAGCACAGTGATTCATTTCTAGGCACATCACACGCTGTTACTTTAAAGACGCATCAAATATTTAGTATTTAGAAACCTTTGCATTATCACACAATATCTTCAATGCCCAGTCCTTAAAGTTGTCCAGTACAAAAATGCCATAATCTTTACTTCCATACAGCCGGCTATAAATGATACTTCTTTAAACAAAAATCCTTTTTCCAAATATTGTGAAGTAAAAATGTCCTTAAGTATAGCCCCTTTACAAAAATCTTACATTTCATAATGAAACTTAAGTTCCATAATGCTGTAATACAGATGGCACTTTTGCAATGCAGAGCAAAACTCCAATATCAACTATAAAAAATGTGTCGTTGCATAAATACAAACTTCACAAGAATTGTGTCTTTGGTTTAGAATAGAAGTCATTTTTGAATGCCGACGTACATGTTAGTTTGCCAATCTTTGAGGCTTATGCTAAAAAAAGGAAGAGCATGTTGTATGACAGTGACTATGCACTTTCACAAACAAGAAACAAAACACAAGTGTGTGTTACACAACCACAAGCGAACCCCACAAGGGAGAACATTTAAGGTTGAAACAAGGCACAAGAAAAAGCACTAGGTCAGGTTTCAAACCATATTCGAACAAACGTTTATTTTCCTAGCTAAATTCAATCATCTACTTACTCACACTTTCATATAGTAATGCATATATATTGTAGGGAAGTTTATGAACTTCTGATTATTAAAGAAAAACACAACCTACCAACTCGAAAGTAGTTAAAGTATTATTTTTCCTGACGAGCACAAGTGCCAAGTTCAGAGCTGAAAAAAGATATATAATGGTCAAAAGACATTACCTCTTCAGCTCCCTATGATTATTCATCTATGTTGCGATTAGCCCAGAAATATGGCCAGAAGAGAGCTTTTTGCATGCAAAATGCAAAAAGCAAGAAATGCACAAACATTTCTGTATACGTTGTGCTATATATCCCATGTATGTGCTGCATGCTGTCAATATTGTACAGTATATTTATGTAAATCCATGTGTAAATATGGCATTAAAATATTAATAAATGGTCTGAATTAATAAGTGGTGTGAATTACATGATATAGTAAGACTCATTCCTACTGCAAAACAGAGCAAGTTCAGCTGGAAATATTCTGGCAAACAGCACTTTGGATTTTTTTTTAGCATTTTCATTAGAATAACTACATAAAATTATAGTAAAAATAATAATTTTACTCTCAATATTAAAATAATTTCTAAAATGTTACAAAAATATATACTGTTTAAATAAAAAAAAATATGGCACTGCTAAAAACTCAAGGAATAATGCGTCATGCAATGTTCAATGGAAACAAAAACGAAACTAGGAACAAACATACAACCTACAAGATGACATATAATATCCACACTTGAATGAGTATTTGTAAACATGCACTTAATGAGGATTTACAGGCTGTTACTGTCCCTGGTTTATTAAACTTTGAAGGCAATAATTTTCTGGTCCTTGCATATTCATTTTCATGCTTCCCATTTAGGGACTTTTTAACTAGCCACTAGGTCCTCCTACAGAGTGGTGCCAAAGCTACACTGTGCAATCAGTTTGTTGTTCCACCAGCAGGAGCTACAGGTGTGCTTGGGTTAAGAGGGCTGAGCTTCATCGTATTAAAGAAAGTGACAACTTGACCAGGAATCTCTGCCAGCACGGACTGTGACAGCGCCTCCTTAGGAGCCTAGGAGAGGACAGAGAGAGAAGGCGAGAGTGAAAGAGAGAGAGATTATATATCAAATGTAAAATATAATTTAAATGAGAACAGGCTGTGACTTGGCTGAAAGTGATTTAAGATGCCAAGGAAAATGATAGTCGCATTCAATCAGTTTCAGGGCATGCTATGCAAGCAGGTAAAGGCAGCAGAAAGAGGGGTTAAATCGGGAGCTTTTTGTAGCCCTACATGTCTATGAAGGGTTTGGGTCATGGGGAGGCTGCAGTTTTTTTAATCTGAAGTAGGACGCAAGTTGTTGAGGCAACTCTGCTAGTACACACTGGGCAAGTGCTTCCCTGGGCGCCTGAAATGAGACGGACAGAGAGGAGGTGATAAAAAGCTGGCTGCTAAAGCCCAGACCTCAAATGAAAATACAAACACCAAAAAGCATGCACAAGTTAAAGAAAGACATAGTAAGCCCCAATGTATGCTCGTACATTTCTAATCATAAAATGTACTGAATGACATAATGCTGAATGTAAGGGTCAGGGCGGAATGAAAATATAGTTCACAGTTTCACAGGTTAGACTATTTCATACTCAACACTGTCTGCTGTGGCCATCTAAGAACTTGACATGACTGATAATGTTTTATCATATGACTGCAAATCACAGATGCAAGAAGTAAGGTTTAATGTGGAGAAGTAAGGTTTAATGCGGAGCCATAACTGGCAAAATATAAGATCTAAACGAGATCAGTTCATCTTATAGATGCCAGAGCCAGAGATAATTCTCAAAAAATCACCAAATGGGCACATGTCTAGCCTATTATACCTTATACCTTATTATACCTTATATATATTGATATAGTTTTGGTACACAGTCCACTCACATTCTGAAACTTTCTGTATGGTACAAACTGCACTATGTCTCGAATGGCAGGTTCTCCTGATGGAGACCTTAGACGTCCGTCATCCCCATCCAGGATCTCCATGTCAGTGAAGTCAGCCCCGCCCACACCCACAATGATGATAGACATGGGTAAATGTGAGGCAGCTACGATGGCAGCGCGTGTCTGATCCATGTCCGTGATCACACCGTCCGTGATAATGAGCAGGACATTGTATTGCTGACAACACAGAAAAGCATTTGTCAAATTCACCACACTGAACCTAATTTTAATTTCAAAGCTTTCTTATGCCACACCTGATTTTACACAGCAATAAGATGAATGAAACGACAATTTCACATAAGATGTTTCTAATTTAAAATTGTGTCGATACTCACAGAGGCCGTGTTCTGCTGTAGTGCCTGCTGGGCAAATCGGCTCACATGTCTGATGATAGGAGCAAAATTGGTGGGGCCATAAAGTTTGACTTGGGGCAAGCACATCCTGTAAGCCTCTACCATACCCTCCACTCCTGCAGAAAAAACAATAGATATACACACCAAACATCATCTACTGGGGTATGCAGGGTTACTGTCCAAATGCCTGATTGTGACACGTTAACGTACCAGCACAGTATGGATTCGATGGATTAAAGTTGAGAGGGAACTCATGAGACACCTGTAACCAAAAAAAAAAGGTAATTGTACTCATACTCTTCACTACACAATTCATTCTTCTAGAACTATACGTTGAAATGTACCTGCCAATTTGGTGGAATCTGGGCCCCGAAACCAAATGCTGGGAATAATTTGTCACTACAAGAAACAAGGCAGCATGTCTGTTAAACTTATTGACAATATGTTTGTAATTAGTGACAAATCATGTACACTGCGTGTTCTCACTCTAGAAACATACAAAAATTAGTCTTCATAATTTGTAGATTAGACTATCGAAACATGTTTTTGACCAGTTGTTCTACTGTCTCCAGTAAACTCCAGGTAGTGCAAAATGTTTCAGCCCAGGTGTTCACCAGCAAAACAAAGTTGCAGCATATTACCCCAGTTTAAGGGGCTTCCTACTCAGTTCTATATTGAATACAAGGATTTGCTTACTGCATTTAATTGTAAAAAATAAAACATAGCAGGGTTTGTAGCTCCTTGATGCATTGAATATTTACCATTAATATATATTTGTATTACAGTTTTAGAGGTCTACCATGTCTACATTTTTTACCTTGACTAAACATTACACTTACTTGTGTATTGACAACTCATGCTTACTGCCTCACCTGTCATAATCCTGGATCACCAGGCCAACAGACCAAATGGCAGAGAGATACTCGTTTACCCCATCAGGACTGATGTAGTGCAAAGAGTCAGGAGACCTTGGGTCACCATTTGACCCTGTGAAGTCTACTCCAACCTATAGGAGAAAAAATATGAGACATTATACCTTTGTCGAGGACCACATATATTAATAAAACCTGAGTACATAAGAAACCCACTTACAGTGAAATTTAACTGGCAACCACCCATGATGTAATCCAGAAAAGTGTACTCCTTCACAACCTAAAGAGTGAAAGGGGAACATTTAAGACCCCCTTAGAAGTTCATACTTTAATGTTGGTATAATAGCATAATTATATATTTTATTTAATTAGTACTAATGTAATTAAATACATATCTATTTGGTTATTTGATACACTTCCACTTTGTATGTTGTAATATCAGGGAATGGCAAAAATGTGAGAAAATGCACACAAACGACAACAACAACAAATGAATTACACTGTGTTGTAAAATGCTGTATCAAAATGACATAAGAGAGCAAAAGAAATTAAATTGAAAATACCTGGCACAATTTCACACTCACAACACCAGAGTTTTTATAATTCTTCTTTTTCTGCTTCTTCTTCATGTTAACACACTCAAACTCTGCCTGATGGACATAACACAGTTAATTTGACTGAAATACAGACCAGACAGACATAACAACTAAACCAATCAACTCTGCAGCAGTTAGCAATCAGATGCTGAATAGTGTTCTTACTGGAGATGCACGAGTAGCCTCTTGTATACGTTTCAAGTTGGTCTCAAAAATCCCAATAAGATCATGTGACCCATCATTGTCATAGTCATAACACTCTACCTGCAGAGGCATCAAAGGTACAGTGTGATAATCCAAATCTCTAGTGACATATTTCCAATCACTTCAAGTGCACACAGAAAGCCAGAAAGAGTAAGAAAAGACATGCATATAATCAACCAGACCACAGCAAGAACAAATCTACGCCTTTTTTTCATCTAAGTATGACTACAAAAACAGCACACTGCTTAAAAAAGGCATACCAGGACAATGCCCTACAAGAGTCCAGATGGAAGATGAAACGAGTGCCCCATCTGCGGTGTCTATCACCAGATAGTTCACAGTCAGCAAATCATCAGTGGTTTCTTTATAAGAACATTCATTATGAGTACTGAATATGATAAAAAGGAACCAACCCAAGCCCATCAGATATTTAGAAATCTGTGATTTTCACAAGCAAACAAAGACAGAACGGGATGTCCCAACTACTGAAAATATACACCAGACAAGTGCAATATATCATCACAGATGGAAGATGAAATGACTCACACCACCATTCACTTAAAGATACACTATTTTCACGACGAGATCTAATGTAACTCGACTAAACCAGCATTGTAGACACTCTCCATCCAGACATGTCACAAAAAATGCCCATTAAGACATTAACAAATGATAGCAGCCAGTAAACAAATACATATCGATTTATTGACAGTACAACAGCAACTCAGGGTCCATAAATGATTTCATGATGCCCATAAAAGCCACTGAAACTAGTGAACATGTTAAAATGAACAATGTAAGATATTATAAAATATTTGTTAAAATTCCTGCATCAATACAGATTCATTTAGACAGATACTCTACCTTTATAGGTTTCTCCATATCTCCTCCACAGAGAGACTGCAGAGGTATTTTGAATGGTCTCCAACAGGGGTTAAGGTTGTTTTTCACCACCTTTAGGATAATCAAGAGCATTATATTAAGCACATATATGACATAGATCCTTTATGACAGTGCAGTTACTCTGCAAACTACTTTTTTTGTGAACAGCAATAAAATTTTGAAAATAAAATTTAAAAAAATGTGAAGAAAGACACATACACATTTTCACTATATTTTCCCACTTCTCTACGACTTGTGGTGTTCTTCTCTATGGCTTATGTATTGTTGGGTGAGGTGTTGGCTAGTTATTA
>JBBPDC010000007.1:11574147-11601032 GCA_037974485.1 Hemigrammopetersius urotaenia | reverse complement strand
GTGGACTTCTTAAGCACTGATGTACGTCGCTCTGGATAAGAGCGTCAGCTAAATGCCGTAAATGTAAATGTAAATATGTAACTGAATTACATTTTAAAAGAGAATAGGTGATTGGTAGATGACCATTAGAACAACATTTATTATTTTCACTTTAGATAAATAAAGAGAATCAGACATACTTCCATTAACCCATCCTTTCCTTTCCTACCATATCTTGACAATAACCTTTCCAAATGCATATAATTAAATTATTCTTGCTGTTCTCCTCTGTAGTAACAGAATCATACCTCGGTTCTGTGGGCAAGCTGCCATCCTGTCTCCATTTGCCTGTAAAACTCCAGATAAGGATCTGACTTTCCAAAAAGATCCTGCAACCAGACAATGATCCATAAATCATTTTTAAGGAATTACATGAACTAAAATTGTAATCTAGTTATTATTTTATCTACCATCAAACATCAGTCGTGTATGCATTTTATGCATTTGCTTGTTAGCCTTCTCTTAAAAAACAGGATAAGAAAACACACGCACTTGTCCTCATAAAAATGACAGATTGTTTTGTGTTGGAAAAGGAAAAGATACAGAAGTAACTCTGCAACTGAAAGGTTACGCACAAGATTTCTTTCCTGTCTGTAGAATAACTTAATTGTTCTGCTGCACCAAAAGTGTGTTGTGCTTCACTGTACACAGGCTCTATCTAACCATATGTAATAATGAGCTACATTTCAGTATCACAAAAACGTTTTCTTCCCAAAACGTCTTGTCTATTTTATTAATATCTGTGTCAGTATTTCATACTACACTATGTGCGTTTAGCGTGCACCTAAAAGTACATTTATAAAGATTACAATTGTTGTCTAAGCATTTATATATACATGAAGATTAGGACTTTTCATAAGAGCTAGGTTTTATCTTACCTTTTTATCCAGTTTCCTGGCCTCAGCTTCAAAATTTACCACCCTGTTGTCCTTCATTTCCTCCGCACTGATCTAAAAGAAGACAAAAATTGATAAATCTTCAACTGGAAGACAAACATGAGCTTTTCTAATTTTTTAATTCCTGTAATGTAAAGTTGTTTTCCTACAGCAAGTCACGTGAAATAGTTTTACTGTCATTACACAGTACACAGTGAAATTAAACAATATTCTTCCAGGACCAGGGTCCAACACAAAGGACAAAAACAGAAACAACATAAGACTAGATAAGTGCATGAAAACCCAAGAGCACACAAGCAGTGCTCTGTTTCTATCAGAACAAATAAAGCATAAAGCAAAGACAAAACACAGCCACAATGTCAAGGCAAGTATGGACAACAGCCCTACTTACACAAAACCAGTTATTGCACTTTTGAAATGGGTGGGAAGTTCATGCAGAGTGCTCCACTTTCAGCCTCACAAACCACAAGCACTGACACAGCCTCACCAATTAAATGGTAAATTAATACCACAAAGCCACATAAAAATATCACATATGTTTTATATTTACTGTAATGGTGCCTTTTCCTGCTGGTCTTTTGTTCTTCAAAAGCGGTCTGGTCAGCTTTGCACTGGACACAATCTGTGTTGTAATAAAAAAAAACATTTTAAAAAATGCTACCATTGATTAGCAGACATTTGCCAAAATAGGTTTGTATAAACAGTTAAAGTGATGCATCTTTTTCTTATGAGCAACAGGGACAAAACAAAGCTGTGTGTTTAAAGTATTTTAGAAAGACCTGTAGTATGTGTATACTGCTGCTGCTATAACGATTCCATTCAGTAATGAAAGGGTGACAGCACTAAAATACAGCATGTCACAAATATGCAATCAGTCTTCTCCTTTAAACAGATATGATGCACTATGGGTAGGTGGAGAACTGTACTTTGTCCTTTAAACATGCCACACGGTTACCCAAGCATAGCTAAAAATGCCAAGTACGAACGAATCCTGCATTACAGAAAGCCGAGTAATGCAATTATGATAAACAGAATGGAAAATGTCTCACCTGACCCAACGAGCACTCGAACTCCCCGAGGAAATCATCATCACTCAGGTCAACAGTTTTATTGTCAATGTCATAAATGCTAAATCTAAGCTTTTGTACCACTTCAAAGTGATAATCGATGAGAAACTTCTTGGCAAATTTTGGATTCAGGCAGTTCTTAACTCTTTCTGTGCGATCCACCTGAAAAGCCAAAAACAACACTTGTTTTTTTTTTTTGTTTTTTGCAAATTCGTTTTTTTTGGGGGTCTTTTTCCAGAACACCAGATCATGCAAACTTACCTCAAACCACTGGTTCCCAGATGTATTCATATGCAGCACACATAAAGGGTCAGACTTGGAGCCAATATCCATGTCCAGAAGGTTCTCACAGGAGACTGTCAGCTCCACCTTGGTCATACACTGTGTCGCCATTGATGAAAGCTTGAAACATACAAACAAACAAACAAACAAACACACACACAAACCCATGCACAATAGTTTACTTTTATGAAATGCATTTGCCTGTAAAGTGATGCATGCATATACATGAGGGTCATATCCATAAGACAAATACTGCATTATCTTTGTTTTACTGCATCCTCTTTGTTTTAAACATAATGATAATAATAATAGGCTGTACAGCAGCTTTCACATCTCACAGATTGCTGGCATTTCCATCAATTCATGATTTCATCAAGAGCACACTTGAAGGCACAGTTCAGCCTCTCTTAATCCAGATACACCCATGTCCGTTAAAGCAATTGCACAAGTCAGCCTTCATTCTAGAGCTGTTACGTAGATAAAACCATTGCAAAATACTGCAATGCACAGGGTCCCGGGCCCGGTCCTGAAGTACCCACTGGCAAAGCCTTTAAGTGTTTCCCTGCGCTAGAGGAACCAGATGTATGTGTTGGCGCAGCAAAAACATGCACACGTACAGACATGGTGCTCCAGAATGTAGGTTGGAGTTGAAAACTGGGGCTCCAGTACAAAGTAGCCATGGCAGCCAGTTACATTACATTACATTATTTTATCCAAAGTGACTTACAATATTAGGAAACACTGAATATTTAGGAAAGTGTGATATTTAATATTAATATTTACAGTTAATATTTATATTTTTATTATCTTTTTATATCTGTTGCATTGTTACAACAGAAAGTTTAATAGCATAAACAATCAAATAATAGCTATACCACCCAACAGTATAGTATACGGTTGTATAGTATAGAAAAAGCCATACAACACAGCAGTAAAGTCCACTGTAGTATAGTACAGTACGGTATAGCACACAACAGTATTATTACGTACAGTAAGTACATTATATAAACAGTAAAATATAAATATAAAAAATATATTTATAGTAATAATTATAGTATGTTTGTATTTCCAAGAGTCGTCACATAGTTTACCTTGTTTCAATAACAGAAAACAGTAAGCCTTTTGCCATTTATATACAGAACCCCCCTTGAAATTTTAAAAGCGTCAAAAAATAGATTTATTTCGCATACGTGTACTGTATTCCCACCTACAACTGACAGCCATTTGAGGTGTTAGCTTGCTATGCTACGTAGCTACGACTAAATGTAAATAAACAAAGGTTTTAGACGTTTAAACGTAAAAGCGACGACAAAAGTACATCTAACCAGTACACAACAAAACAGATAAATGTAGTAACTGTTAACTGGAGAAATAACGAAAAAATATTCGCTACGGTTGCTTTAAGGTTGAACCAACCAACCCTCACGAAAAGAAACTGGACTAGTTTAAGAAGGCTTTAAAGTGATTATTACTCACCCTTTTCTTTATCACAACAGGTTAGACTGAAATTAATCGGGAGACAAGACGAACCGAGTCAAGAGAAACACTAAAGATTCGATTGTGAGCTATGCGCTTTTGACCCGAAGTTAACAGTTTCCACCAGCACCACTCCCTTCTTCTGCAGGAGCAGCTGCTCCAGAGTGCAGTGGCTCCCACTGCCAGAGCCTAGTCACATTTTCCTCTACTCTTCTGAACCAGTAGGAGGAATAGTGGGCTTAGTGTTTTCCTTCTCTCTCGTAAAACCCTTTAGTTGCAAGGCAAAATATATGCAAGCGGCTCCGACTGTCAGTTTACATGCAGATAAGAAGACTGCTGGAAAATACACTATATAGACAAAAGTATTGGGTCACACCTTTTGATGGTTGTATTCAGATTGCCCTTACTTACGTAAAGGCTATGCTTAGTGTTTCAGCATACCAAGGTATTTTGGACAACACTGTCTCCACAAAGTTGGACGCCTAAGCACAAGAGGTCCATAAAGGAATGGTTAGATGAGATCGGTGAGGAAGAACTAGACTGGCCCACAGAGAGCCCTGATCTCAACCAAATCCAACAACTTTGAAATGAACTCCGAACCAGGCCTTCACGTCCAACGTCAGCGTCTGGTCTCATAAATGCTATACGGAAACAAAATCTTGCGGGAAGCCTTCCTAGAAGAGTGCAATGGGGGGGAGCAACTCCATATTAAAGTCTGTGTTTGAATGCAAAGTCATTAAAGTCCATATTGGCGAAATGGTCAATACATTTGTTCATTAATAATGACAAGACTGAGCTCTCTAGCCTCTGTAATTTTATATTTGTTTTCTTTCCAGGCCTGAGATATGTAATTATTATAGGTGTGACCCATATATTAATTATAGGATACAATTAGTGCTATTTTTTTCCAGAATTGTCTGAATCATTAAATTATTAAGATGAAAAGTGTTTTTTAATTTTTTTTTATTGCATAAAATCAGAATCGTGTTTATTGGCCAAGTATGTGAGCGAACACATATAAGGAATTTGATTCCGGTCAATAATATACAATCTACACTATGAAGACATAATATGGATTTATATTTATAAATCCAAAGATGTGTATAACCATTTAACCTAAAAAGTAAGCACTGTAAATTTCTATAATGTTGTTACATTTTTCACATCTGTGAAAGTAAAATTTCAAGGCTACTAATGGTACAATTTGTTTTTGACTATTGACACATCCTCTGCTGGTAGGAACCAGGGGTCTGTATTCCCTCACAGAAAGTTATGACCTGAAATGACCTGGAATATGCTGCTTGTGTTAAAATAGTCAGCGAGCTTTCCCACCATTTAATAATTCACTGACATTTACGGCATTTATCAGACACTCACAGATACACTTTGCTTAAACCTCAGTCACGAAATTATGCATAATGAAGGAACAATTAGTGGGATTCTCTGTCCTTACACAGATATACAGTATATGGACAACAATGTCTGACCATTACAGCAAGACTTTAATGACATTGCATTCAAATACATAGCCTTTAATATGGAGTTGGTGCCACCTTTGGACGAGGAGGCCTGGCTCGCAATCTCCATTCTAGTTCATTCCCAAAGGTGTTGGATGGGGTTGAGGTCAGGGCTCTGTGCGATCAGTCAAGTTCTTCCACACTAAACTCTACCCACCACGTATTTATGGACCTTGCCTTGTGTATTTTTGTTGTCTAGAATGTGGTGCAGCACTGTTGCCTCACAGCAAAAAGGTCCTGGGTTCAACTTCCGGGTTAGGTGCAGGGTCTTTCTGGGTAGTGTTTGCATGTTCTCCCCAAATTGGGAGCACACTAAATTGCCTCTAGGTATGACTGTGAGCGCCAATGGTTGTCTGTCTCTGTATGTGGACCTGTGACAGGGTGTACCACGCCTTCGCCTGTAGCAGCTGGGATAGGCTCCAGTTTTGTCAGCAATGTGGTCTGTCCATTGCATGTAACTTTGCTTGTTATAGGGTCAACACAATTAATTCTTGAAACTTGTAAAACAGTGAGAAACACATAAACTGCAGGATCATCAGGTGTCCTTCCTCACTTCTTTCCAGCAGTTAGACGAGAGTAATCGCTCAACAGAGAATAAAACGGTCAAGTTTTACCTACAACACAGTGAAAGAACTCATGTGGCAGAGAAATGTAACATTCAGATTGAAACATTTAGCAAATATAACGCCTCATGTCACTGCTAACCTTGACATCAGTGTAAAACTAAGGAATATTTGAGGTCATTTATTAAAATAGTGTAAAACTGTGCAATCAAATCATGTGCAGTTGTGACCAACTGAGTTTTGCCCGTGGAATAGTGAGTCAGGGGCCCAAACTCCAATGATGATCACTGTATTAAGACTTATTAAGATTAATAAGCACTGATATCTAAACTGTGCAGCCCCAAAACAGAAGACACAAAAACCTCAGTGACCAAAAAATGGGTCAGAGTTAGGACAAATGTCAAAAATAGATTTTATTCAGAGGTTAGTTTCACTACACATTTACTCATACATTCTTTTTACATCTGTGTTCAAAGACAATGCATCACTTCAAATATAACTAGAAGTTGTGATTTTTTAAAAAGCTCTTTAAAAACGACCTTTTCTGTCTAATGTTGAAGAATGCTATTCAAACAAAAACATTACTAATTTGTAATGAATCAGTATAAACGCTGAGCTCCTTAAGTTAGTATAGGCATTCTTATGGATTAAATTAGTTTTTTTTTTTTTCACAAAAATAGCAGTAGAATCTTAGAATGAAAGTAAAGTAGTGAGGGCAAAGCTATGAGGCAGAAAGTGCTGTTATGTGGTGTATCACTATGCCGACCTTAACTCGATTTTTCAGTGTACATCTCTTTCAGGTACTCTAGCTCATTGACAAGCTTCTTGTTCTGTAACTCCAGCATGGTGAGGCGGGTCTCTAGAGAATGTACATACTCTCTCTTCCTGCGGCGACACTCTTTAGCTGCCTCCCTGCAAAAAGCACAAGTGACAAATGCAACATACCTCATTCACTGGCTCCAAAGTAGAGCAGGAAATCAGCTCTCTTACATCACCAACAGACCCATGCAGACACAACTGTCAAACACATAGAACTATAAAGGCAATGCAGCTGCAGTCCTGTTTCATCTGTTGCGAGCAGTGGCTACACATTGAGTGAAAAGTGCTATTGTCCAGATGCTTGCAGAAACCTGTGAACAGCACAGTCTCTTTCATTTCTGGATGAAAGCGGCCTTGTATTAAATTTTGTGAGAATATAAGTCTTTTAGGGTCCTGAGTTCTTCGATGAGCATCTTGTTTTGATTTTCGAGCACAGCAACCCGATTCTCAAGACATTTGACATACTCTTTCTTCTTCAGGCGGCATTCCCGGGCAGCTTCCCTGGAAGCGACAACAAAGAGGCTCTATGAGCATGATCAAATCCAGTACGACTTCAAGAGCCACTTCGATCAAGCAAGCCAAATAACAGCCATGAAGCAGTCAAATCAAGCCTTGCACTACAATACCAATCAGTGCAAAGGAAGAAGAAGGAGAAGATCAAACTTTCTGGAACACAAGCGCTTAACAAGTTTATGACTGCACCGCAAATCACTTTTATCTGAAAGCTTAAATGCTAATTATTTTTGTGATTGTAATGTTCTCTTTGTATTTTTCTGTTTCTCGGCTTTGGTAACATTCCCCTGTCTTTTTCCGTTTCCATGGTTATGTTGTTGTTTGTGTTCTCCCTGTTCAATGTCTTTGTTTGAACTCAGTCTAGTCCTGCCTCCTCCCTAGAGTTTTCACCTGTTCATTCGTAACCCCGCCTTTCCCAGTTGCTCACTGTTTATCCTGTGTTTAAAGATCCTTGCCTTTTAGTCTATGCTGGTCAGTTGTCTGTAAGTTTGCTTCTGTGTTCTGCTTTCAGCCCTGGTCCATCCTTGTTAATCTGAGTTCTGTTTTCATTCTGTGTTCTTTTGTTTTACTTTGTTCTTCGTGATTCCCAATGTTACTTCAGTGTTCTCTTTGTTTCTTGTTTTGCATCTTGTTTCCCATTTTCTGTTCATCAGCGCTGGTTTGCTTCAAGAAAGTGTGCTTCGAGAATCTTTTCCACTCTACAGTAAGTTTTCTTTGTAAAACTACTTCATTTAAAAATGCAGTTTACATAAGTTTCTTAAAGATGGAAGAATTTCCCAATAGTAATTGAAAACAGCAAATGGGCTCATCTGAAGTAGTAAATCACATCACTCTTGGTATTTGAATGCTCCATCCTATCACATGTTGGGTGCAATGAGTGCTTTCAGGTGCATCCTATGAATGACATAAGACCACTGAAATACGTACGGGGGATATACGTGTGGGTGACATGACTTATGCTATGATTGGCACTACAAAACACTTTAAGGTTATAGTGATGCAAATTTTAAACAAAAAAACAAACAATAAATCTTATACATACAGTATATGCCACTCATTCCCACTGTGGTTCAGTATTACTCTTTGTATTGCACAATTTCTCTGCTGTAACACATCCAGGCTTTTTAATTAGCTGTTTAGATAGATCAGATGGGTGTTTTGGTTGTTCTTGACAGAATTTGGGCATTTGAAGCTTGTCAAAATCAAATTAATATATGTTTTAACTGTAGCATTTTTAGTACAACTGCTTCAGGAGTCCTGTCAGATGTGTCTGTCAGAAGGTCTAGACAATTTAGACCTCGCAAAATGACAATTTCCCTCACAGAATTGATACCTGGTGGGGCAGGGGGCAGCTGGTGGCCTAGTGGTTAAGGCATTCGCCCTGTGATCAGAAAGTCCAGGTTTGATTCCCAAGACTGCTAGGCACTGCTGAGGCACCCTGAGCAAGGTACCGTCCCCACACACTGCTCCCCAGGCGCCGTGTTCCTGGCTGCCCCCTGCTTCACTTGGTGAATGGGAAGACTTTCGTGCTGTTCACTCTGTGTGGTGTGTTCACGTATGACAGAATGGTCACCTTCACAATTTCACAAATTTACCCAATACTGTACATTACAACCTAGTTGGTTGATCCCATTCCAACAATATGCCCCTAGAAACAAGCCTCTGTGGATTCCTAATTAGAATTGTTGAAGCAAGTGCATAGTGATACTCCAGGACCAAGATTGAGAAGTACAAGACAAATTCAGTCCTAGGTATTGACCGAGTTTCACATATTCCCAAATTAACCTCATAGACATGATGCAAGTTACTGACTAATTATTAAGCCCTTCATGAACTGTACCAGGATATTGGGGAAAAGAATTCAAACAGCCCGGGCCAAGCGGTGTCCAGGACTGGAGTTGAGGCCCACTACTGTTTTGACCTTATGGTGCATATATTCAGTGAGGTGGAAAGTAACATCTAAGGCAACGCAGTCATGCTTTGTGTATTTAGTCAAATTTCTAGAAGATTTGGCGTGTATCTCCCTATATTTACTGACATACTGAACAACGTTAACAATAATCAACCTGTTTGCACAGAAACAACAAAACCTGTGGTGACAAATTCTAGCTAATTTCTGTTGTTTCAAGTTTAGATTCTATTCAAACAAAAAAGTTGTAGAGTTTTAAAATATCATAAAATCCACTTTAAATGAAAAAGTGTTGGTTCTCAAGCTGCTTTATACATGCAAATGATCATGCATGAGATTAGGCACATGTAATAGTGCACATGAGCTGAAGCGTCTCTGAAGCACATACCACAGCGTTTGTTTCCTAAGAGTAACAGTGGAGAAAGTACCTGTTTTTCATCAAACGGACCTCCCTCTTGCGTGAGGCCTCCTCGGTTAGATGCTGTGGGCTGTGCAGGGAGCCTGGTGAGCCGGCCATCACCACACTCTGTGATAGGCTGGAAGAGGGTGAATGAACCTGATATGCTGACATGTCTCCAACAGCACCTACAAAACAACGAACACAGGCACACAAACAAATAATGCATTTCTAAACAGTCTTTAAAGCTGTGATAGAATAATGGCCTAATGATAGCAAGTCAATTAACAGTCTTAACAGAGAAGTTAGCCTTCTTTTAGTGCCACTGTTAACTGCATGGAATCAGCTCATGAAATACTGTGACAGGTAAACAATTTATCACATTTTATCAGCAAACAAAAATGTCGGTGAAATTCTTAACCTTAATATAATGGGATGAATCTGATGTAAATATATGTTGTATGTTTTATTTTAACTATCATCCTCATATCATTGTTATGGAAAAGACAAGTTGGCAAATGGACAGAAAGAAACAATACCATGTTAAAAATAATCCTATTATTGTTTGTAAAATATCACCTAAAATAATGGGATGAATGTTTTAAAGCATAATTCATGGAAACAACACATTTTTGCATCTTACATTAATAAGTAATATAAGTAAAAGACAAGTTAGCAAATCGACAGAAAAAGAAACCCTTAGGAACTCTACAGACCATTGTCTTGAGGAAGAATTCAATTAACTAAAAAGAGTGTCCTCAAACAGTAAACTGACATCCTAAGAAGCAGCAGAATAATTGGTTTTAACTGTGGATTACACAGTTGCAGTGATTAGGTAGATTACACGCTAGTGAAAACTATGACGTGTTTAGCTGGGTACCTATTTTCACCAGCCTCAGACGAGTATTTCCAATGGGATTACTGATGTGCAAATTTCAGACCCCATACAAGAGCAAGAGAAAGCAGGACTGACTTAAAGTCTACTGTTTCTGTCATGCTTTGTATCATTTTGTTTTCAAAAGCCTCCCTCGCTGAGACACCAACAGAGTATTATCTAACATGATTAATATGGTAATGCCTTGCTCTCGCAAAAGGAACTGCTTGTAATCACAGCATGACTCCAGACTGACGTCAATCTACATCTTATTTGCTGTTCTGCATTTACATTTCCCTGCTGGTGTCCAATTCCAGGAAACATGGTGACGTCAGCCAGGCTGTGAGTGGGCAGAGCATTCACATGTTGTAAAGTGAGTGAGAGAGAGGGAGAGAGGAAAAAAGCCAAAGAAACGGGGGTAGGGGGTCTGAACAGGCAAAAAAGCAATAAAATACTTTATGCATTTATATATAACTAACTTTCCGATGCTCTGCAACAGCTTAAATGCATAAAATACTATAATTATTATATTTTTATAGCAAGGGTTGCTTTCTTGCCTGGCTATTCACTTTTTCATTCAGTGCTCATACCAAAGCAAAAAAACTTTTTAAAGTGTTACATTACAACCCTGTCAACTTTTACTAAGTTTGTATACATTAATACATTTTTGTATACATCACAATACACTGATTCTATTAAAGTTCTACAGGACGTTATTCTGTGAAAAAGCTTATAATAAACACCAACCAATGATCTTATTGAATATATTCCTGTAGTAAATTTTAAAAGATGAGCTGAACATACCAGACTCTGTCTCCTCTCCAATCACAGCCATGTATTGTGGAGCAGAACAACCCCTTCTCCCTCTGCCTTCGACATGCAGTGCTGCCCAAACCACTAGCTGTGTGTGCAATTACATTGAAAGCTACTGACATCACTATGACATCACTGCCCTCCTGATGTCAACACGGTGGAGACCAGAGCTTTCCCCGCCTCTGCTCTGTTCTCTTCCTGCTCTCTCCAGCTCAGTGCATTTGTGCTGAGTTACTGTAGCTCTAACAGTCAAGCAGCATTGCAGAATGCAGAAATTTCAGAAGCTAAATTCTAAAGCAGACCTTAGGGGACTCTTTCAAGACACAGTTATTTAAAAGCAGAAAGGTAATATGCTATGCTTTTCATAACAATACAGTTCGAAACAATATAGTTCGAAAAAAGTATAATTTGTTCCTAGCCTGCCAACTACTGATCAAAGAATGGATTTCTCATTTAACAACAAAACACCAACAGCTTATGGCAACACTGGAAACTGTATGCGATAAATGTACTGATATAATAATGTGTATGTAGTGAAATTATACATTAATTGTAACATCTGTCAAACAGTTATTGTTAATAATAACATTAATTGTTTGACAGATGCAATCCCGAATTAGTCAATAACGTTTTATACGCTGTAAAACAGAATGTAGCTTTTAATTAGCTTACACAACTCAAAGTAAAGCTTAACTACGAATTAATGTTCGAGAGGTTCATTACCTTGGACTACCACCTTGCTGGCAGGCACATAGTACTGAGGAGTGTGATTTCCAGCTTGGCCACCATACTGGACAATGGCAGGACCAGTCTGTGGGGCTCCAGAGGTGGAAATTGTGAAAGTCTGATACCTCTGCTGGCTGTCTTCTTGGTTGTAAGCAACTTAAAGTAAACAAACACATTCTAAGTCTCATTCTATTACATTCTATACTGTGTGGTAGCTGAGAGCAAACCCAATTTAATTATTTTTTGTACAATCAGTCACTTTAAGGGCCCATGTCCCATATACTTTGTGTTTTTCACCAAAAACAGCAGTAATTAATTTTTACAAGGCCTTTTTGTCAACATGTCTTTATCCCTCCAGATTAAACAAGGTGTTTCTGTTACTGATAAATGGATATACAGTATACTGTTACTATATAAATGGAACATGTAAAAGACTGATTTGGCTGCTATGTATAGTGATTAATTTAAGAAAGCATTCTGGGCTGAAATACTCCATCTGATTTTATTGTGGATAGGCAGAGCTAAACTGCTGTTGGCTGAATGGGCAGATAAACATAAAATGTGTTGGGTCTTCCTGACAAGAATGGAGCGATGGCAGCAAATTGTGCATTTTTTTCAGTTTATCTTTGCATAATATGGGCTTTCAGACTTATTTTGTTTAGTAATATTTTTTTCTGAAAATCTTACGAAGCCGACTTGTGTTGGCATTGTAGAAGGTGGGCACTGGTGCAGGAGCAGGGGCATCTGCTTCAACTGAAAAAGCTTCTGGAGGATGTTCATTCATATTCCTCCTTGAACACAAAATACACCGCTGTTCTGCATGCGTTTCCTTAAGAACCATCATTTGGCTATCAATGTTACATTTACATTTATGGCATTTAGCGTATCTACAGGGGGCAGTCAGTCGCCCTGGAGCAACTTTGGGTTAAGTGTCTTGCTCAGGGGCCCAGTGGTGGTAGCTGAAGGTAGAATTCATGCCCATGAAATGTTGGTCCAGAGGCAAATATCCTACCCACTGAGCTACCGCCACCCATGACATGTTATGGAAAAGAACTTTTGGTTACCTGTACAAGCACATAGAAATGATCTCCCTTTCCTTGTTTGAGTCAAATATATCTTCTCTGCATGTCTCATTTCCAGGAAATCCCTGCAAGAACATTAAATTCCCAGGCATTTCTGAACCACAGCATTACAAAGAAGATGTAATATGAATTAAATAGGTCATGCCAGTGCTGCCTAATTAATTAGATCTGAGCTGGGTTTATGTGAGCAGGGGACCTAGGGTTAATTTCCATTACATAATGTGAGCAGGTCTGGGTGTTCAACTGGTGATTAAAATAATTTTTGCATTTAAAATAACTGCAAGTTGACCTGTGGGATAGCATCTGTGTGAGTAACTGTTAATAGTAATGGGTGATGCACAAGAAGAAGAAGAAGGTCAGATGCAGGATTTATACTCATTTTGCATACATGAAGTACCAACATGTTAACTAAACTTAATACTGTAACTTAAAGTGTAGCCAACCTGCATTGTCGAAGCTCGTGAAGGAGAAACCTCCTTGTAAGCTTTCTGGATAAACTTTAAGGTAATTTAAGTGGAGCTGGGTTTACCTGTCTAAGTGCAGAAACTTGATTCCTGGCCAAGCGTCTTTGTTTTTGAACTGGCGAAACATCTGTATCCATGGTGCTTTCAACTTATTCAGAAAAAAGGGATACATTAAACAAGCTGTAGCACAATGGCTTGTTATATTATTATAAACACTTTATTATACAAAATAACCGTAATGTTTCACCCGAATAATAAATTAACATTACTACTAATAACAATAATTGTAATGCTGTATGTTGTTTCTGTATCGTTAAACTTAACCAATTTATCTTTGTTAGCTAGCTAGCTAGCTAGCTTTATAAACAGGGAATTTTTGTCTTTCACTGAAATTTTACAGAGGTCAAAAATGTCAAGTGAAATTACTGTATTTTTATCAAAAGTGCCATCAAACAACTTTGTTTACATCATAATCGTTTAAAGATGTAAAATAAGTGGTAAGCAAGCCCGAATAGACGAATAGATGTCAGCGGTAAGCAAAATCCGCACCAGTTTTCAGTCCTCACAACGGAACCCAACTTGTGACTTTCTACTACGCGCATAACCCCCCGGAAAAAAAGCCGAAGCATGTAGCCCGGCAGGGGCCGCCCGCCCGGCACAAACCACCCTTCTCCAATCACTACTACCCCCAACAAAGGCCGAGACAGAGAAAAAGTTTAATTTTGGTGCGTACCAATTAATTCATGTAGGTATTAGAGTACTACAGTAAAACAATTATGTCAATTCCTGTTTATAAAACACGCTACTTTTTACTACGAGTGTGCAACTGCAGTATAATAATCTTGTAAGAGTAACGTCACAAGTAATTTACCTAACTTCCTATTATTTTAGCTGTAATATCGCATTTAGTGAAGAATTTAGAAGAAAGTTACTTCGTTACTACACACGTCAAGCTGTTTATGATGCCGTGGATACGAACATTACCAGATATGGAGGTTTCCACGAGTGAATATTGATCTGTTAACCTCTTCTCGTAGAAGTAGTCAAGATATATAATCACAATACTCAATGTTTCGTCAGATAATTAACTCTTCATAACCACTTCCAATGTGATTTAAAACAAAAACGAGCTGACCGTAACGGTTTTAGAACGTTGTGTTTGATTGACGCCAAAATTTGACTTTACACAACGTCATAATTTCATGTCCTGGAAAAGGCTTTTAACCTTACATACACTACATGGAGAAAAGTATTGGGACGCCTGACGATCATATCAAGAGGGACCATGACATTGCATTCAAATACCTAGACTTTAATATGTAGTTGGTCCGGCTTTTGCAGCTGTAACAGAATTTTTGTCTTTCACTGAAATTTTACAGACCTCAAAAATGTCAGTTTTTAGACTCGCTTCCTTTTTAAGTTAGTGATTGTATTTTTCTTTGATTAAAAGTGCCATCAAACCACTTTGTTTATCGTTTAAAGATGAAAAATCAGCCCTAATTATAACCCAGTGGCCTCCACAACACAGGCCATGGAATATATTGAATAAATGGGTCACACGTGTAATAATTACATATCTCGCGTGGAAAGGAAAATAAATGGAAAACAAATATAGCATTAGCAACTGGAGACAGAGAGCTCAGTCTGTCATTACCTACAATATATGTACAAACTGGAACATCTGACCCTCTTACCAACAGGGACTTTAATGACTTTGCATTCAAATCAATAGACTTTAATCTGGAGTTCCTCCCCCTGTGCAGCTTTAACAACTTTCATTCATTCTGTAGAGCAATTATGATGTCAGGCACTGATGTTGAAGGCCTCCTCCCAAAGGTGTTGGTCGGAGCTCAGTGTAGGTCAGTCAAATTCTTCCACAATCCAGTCATGGCTTTATGGACCTTGCTTTGTGCACTAGGACATAGCCATGCTAGATTAGAAAAGCTTCTTCTCCAAACTGTTTCCACAAAGTTGGAAGCATGGAGTTGTCCAAAATGTCTTGGTGTGCTGAAGCAGTAAGATACCTTTAGTGGAAGTAAGGGGCTACATGAATTCAATGAAACAGAGCTGTACTCCAATACTTTTATCCAAAAGTGTACTTTGTGCTGTTAAATTTTTAAAAACCAAGATCAACCATTCCTAGAGGCATTAGAGGTGTTTTTGCCTTTACAATAAGTGTGACAGTAGATAAATGAAACCAAATATCAAACCTATTCTGTAGGATAAAGATGGTTAATTTGATAAGCAAATTACTTATCAAAAGTAAAGACAGGGTTCGTGTTATTTATTGTTTTTATTTTTTGGTCTTTCTTGAAAATACAAAACAAAAACACAAAAACATTACAAAACATTCTTTAACCTAGGTGACATTATATTTACAGCCATGGGAAAAATATTGGTACCCTTGCATGTATGTCAGAAAATGCACCACTTTCCCCAGAAAATTGTTACAATTACAAAAACTTTGGTATTTTTGTTGCCACTGGAACACCACAAGAAAAAAAAAACAGAAGAAACATTCCACATTAAATGTCAAAAAGTATTGGCACCTTTTCAGAATAGTCAAAAACTGTATTTCAAGCATGTGATGCTCCTTTAATTTGCAATTAAACTCCCCTGTAGCAATTAACAGGTGCTGGTAATATAGGCATTCCAGCTTATGACCAGTTAACATGGAGAAACATTGACTCAAGTTTGTTTCTGATTGTCTGTGTGTACTACACTGTGCATGGAGAATTTAATAAAATTCGCAATAATAGAAAAGCATAGACAAGCATAGGCTGCAGAGATGCTAATTTTCCTGTGTCCACTGTGCGCAATATCGCAGAGTTTAAAACCTTGACACTGTAGCTAATCTCTCTGGACATGGACGACAGAGAAAGACTGATGAAATGTTACAACAAAGAGTTGAATAAAAAGGGATGTTATGGCAGGAGACCCAGGAGGACCTCACCCCTGACACAGAAACATAAAAAAGACAGATTGGAGTTTGCTAAAATTTACCTATGTAAGCCACAATCCTTCTGGAAGAAATTTCGCTAAAGCACATTGTTCTACTGTTCTAACGAAAACAAAAAGAAGCCTTGAAAAGGACACGGTCCCTTTTCAAACATGGAGGAGGTTCACCGTTTTGGGGTTGCTTTGTTGCTTCAGGCGCTGGATGTCTTGACTGATTGTGAAATCTGAAGACTACTAAAGAATTCTGGGGCACAACATAGGGCCCAATGTCAAAAACCTGGGTCTCTGCCAGAGGTCAGATGACCCAATGCATGACCCAAAGCATACTTCAAAGAGCACCCAGAAATGGTTTGAGACAAAACACTGGAGAGTTCTGAAATGGCCAGCAATGAGTCCAGTCCCATAGAGCAGCTGTGGAGAGATTAAAAAAAAAAAACAGCATCTGGGAGAAGGAACCTTCAAATCTGAGAGACCTGGAGCAGCTGGAAATGGAAGAGTGATCCAAAATTCCAATAGAGATGTAAAAACTCATTGATTGTCACAGAAAGCAATTACAATCAGTTATTTGTTCCAAAGGGCGTGCTACCAAGTATTAAGTTGAGTGTGCCCCTCTGTTTTTTTTTGTGTTTTTCCAGTGCAAACCAAAAATTAAACATCCCAATACTGAAGCATTTGTAATTACAACAATTATTTTCTGGAAGAAGTGGTGTGTTTTCTGAAATAAAGGCAGGGGTGGTAATATTTTTGGCCAAAACTGTGTGGTGTGGTGTGTGGGTGTGTGTGTATATTATATATACACACACACACACACACACACACACATATATTTATTTATTTATAAGGGCTGCACAATATATCGCAAATTTACCATCATCGCAATATCAACATGCGCAATATACATATCACTCAACTGCAATAAAAGGTGTTTCTCCAAAGCTCTTCACCCAGTGCCACAGAGGGCAAAAAAAACAAATTCTTCTGTGCTACTGTTATAGATTGTTCCTTTTGGTATTTTATTCTGGCTAAGAACTTATTATAATTTAAATTATGTTTATTTAAGATTTAAAATTACAATGTTCAATGGTTCAAATGTTTTATGGGAGGCATTGAATGCTCCGTTTAAGTAAATTCTTTTAAAAAAAAAAACCCAAAAAAACAGCAAATTCAAAGCATGTGATATCGCCATCGCAACACTGAACAACATTATCGCATGTTTTTCTTATATCGTGCAGCCCTAATATATATATATATATATATATGAATGAGTATAAAGACAATGAAATTCAGTAATGGTGCAACCTTGAGGTAACAAGCAATAAGTTTCTTTTCGGGTTCTTAACCAAATTACTCATAAGTTACTATGTCCTCAGTAGTGTTATCAAATATGTTGTTGATATAAATGTAACACATACATCAGTTTTACATTTCTAAATGTGTTAGGTAAGCAATGATTCAGTCAGACCCTTAAACATATCCATTTCTTCTAAGAAAAAAAAAAAAAGAAATAAGTAGGCATGCTCTCAGCACCATCACAAAGGTTGTTCAGCAGCTCAACCAACCAATCTATATACACACACACAGGCAAATATGTGCAACAATAATCTGTAGCAAGATCAGGAGCAGGAATGATGAACTAATTCAGCTGAAAGGGATATCTGTATTTGAGGCACTAAATCCAAATTGCCCAAGCTCACCTTCAAATACAAAGTGGCAGAAGAGCAACACCATTACCCAGATAGAAACGTATCAGTTACACTTACAAAAAAATAAAGTGAAAAGCAACAAATGAATTTTCAACACTTTTCTTCAGTAAATGGAATAATGCAATTTCTATTTTCTATTAAATAAGCCATTGCATTTGAGATGTTAAGTTGCAGTATATCCTAATCCTTTGGATTTTGCTTCGGATAACCTTTTGATTTTGCATCAATCATGGGGGGTAGGTTCAGCTAGCATTATTATTTTCAATATATACATGCATTCAATTCAGTATGGTTTCCAAATACAAACGAATTCCACTTTCTTTCTGTTTTACCACTTTAAGAGTTAAATGCTATAAAAACTGCAAGACAGTCCACAAAACACAAGTCTGCATGAAGAGCTAGTCTTCGGATATGAGATATGCCGTAAGAACACGTGAGTAATGCTAGCAAATGTAGTTGGAATGAAAAGGTGCTCTTTCCCATTCCAAATATTTCTTTCTTCTGCCAACTGGGTTCAGATTCACATTATGCTTGGAAGGAAGAACAACTGGCTAGAAACATATGTGGCATCAGCCCCAATCATAACTGTAAAATACTGGACTGTGCGAATGCATATCTACCGTCTTCTGACCTGGGAAGACAAAGAAATATCTATTAAAGAAGAAATCTGACAATCTTTTGTCTCAAGTGTCTGTTTCATATACAACACTCACATGCTTATTACATGCCTTCTTGGACTAAGGAATGTTGTTATACTTACAGTGCCATCTGTTCACCACTGAGGGGGCACATAGCTGTAGGTAGGTGTGCCAGGGGGTCGATATGTGGGCACTGTGACGGGGTGTTGAGCTACTGGAGTTGGAGAGTGAGTTGTTAATAAAGTCCCTGTGGAATGAAGGACACACAATGAACAGGTACCCTTGAGCAAGGTACAGTCCCAGCTCAGTAGGCACGCCTTGTTGGTAGCAGCCCATTGTTTCACTTGGTGAATGGGTTAAATGAAGAGAAAGAATCACAGCCACTTTCCTTTACTTCTGGATATCATACAAGCGCCACAATATGATCTATAAGCGCCATATGATACACAGCACAATTCAAGAGCCACAATACAATACAGCGCAGTAGACAAAATATATATGAAATGTATGCCAAAGTCTGCATGGTACAACTGCTATGTTTAGGGTTTTTTTTAATTAAATTTTATTTTAGAGCACATTACAGATTTAGACATTGTTGTGAATGCAGTAACAGTTTGTACAATTATTCTGTATACAAATGAATTGCGAAACAGCCAAATCAATTTGCATATTGCAAAAAACTAATTTATATTGTACTGCTGAACACTTTAACTGACATCCAAGTCTATTCACTTACCAGCTGACATTGCCATAGTAGTGCCTGCTACCATTCCCACAGCGACTCCATTAGGACGAGGAGGAGGAATGGGAGGAGCATATATAGCTGCTGGCATGCCATTGGGCTGAACCACTGTAGTATGGTGAATTACATGGGGCGGGGCAGCATACAGGGGTTGTGTGTAGTAAGTGCCTTGCTGCTGTGGAGAGAAGATGTTTTAGATCAACTGAAGCAACTGAGACACTCGTCTGAATCAACAACAAGCAAACACCTTTTTTAAGACTTACCTGAGCATATGGATTCTGCTGAGGATAGGAGCTCCTCACTGGGTACACAGCGGTAGGGTAGGGGTTTGGTGATGTGGAGTAAGGGGGGACAGCACCTGTTGTTGGGGAGCAGGACATTTTGAATGGTGTCCCTGGAGCATAACCTACAAAATTTCAAAAAAGAAATTGTTCCCAAGTTCACATCACATTCATATGATCAAAGCACACATCTTGCCAATGACACTCAATCTTAAAGGAGGATTAAATGATAACTGACAAATTTAGGCTACTGAACTATGATCTATTGACTTATATGTTGTCTCAGTGATATTACATTTGGCCCTTAAATCGGGAAGTTTTTTTTTTTAAGTTCAGGAGTAAATTAGCTATTTTCTAAATTTTCAGGGTTTTTTTTTTTTTTTTTTTACTGTACCTGTGCTTGAAAAAAGTTTCCGCTATTCTCAGATCTCACAATGCAATTAAAGACAAATAACAGAAGACAGGCCTTGTTTTGAACCAAATGTGGTATTGCACACACTTTGACAGGAAGCCACAAGGAAGCCTTCCCCCAACCCCCAACACACACACACAGAGCTTTGTTACAGAAAGTTAAACTAAGCTCAACTAGGGAAGACACAAAACAAACTACTCAGGGAAAAATGCTTAATTTCACTCTTTTTCCTTTTTTTGATGAATGCTGATAAATAAATCATGTTTTAATTGCTCTGTTGTTATCAGTGCCCTTACATAATTAACTTTCCTTTCCTTGTTTTCCTGGAAGAATGGCAAATTCCAGGGACAGTAGGAACAGTAATGAATCTCTTCTATTTATAAATTGCTTGACTATAAACTGATGCTGGCCTATGTCTTTAGAATCCTGTAAAACCCTTCAAAGTCTTGACCTTCAGTAACTATTCTTCTGAAGTTCGCTGAAAGTCTCCTTAGTTTAGATTGGCCAGATGCGATCTCATAACACAAATACTTTTGTAGAAACAACAATATTGGTTATGAACAGGGGTTGACCTATTTTTTTTTTTTTTTTGCTGTAGTACTCTAATGAGTACCTACATGAATTAACTGGTACGCACCAAAATTACACATTTTCTCTGTGTCTCGGCCGTAGTCGGGGGTGGTGGTGGTTGGGGGGTGGGGGGTTTGCTGCGCCGGGCTCCAGGGAACTTGGGGTCCGTGTCAGGATCTGTGCCTCGGCGTGGTTCCGGGTGGTTGGTTCGTGCCAGGGTTTATATCTCGGCAATTTTGGTGTGTACCAGTTAATTCATGTAGGTACTCATTAGAGTACTACAGCAAAAAAATAATGTCAACCCCTGATTATAATTGCACAGACACAGAGACAACAGCAATATAAAATATAAAGTCTAAATAAAAGAAAAAACAATCAAATTTAGCAGAGAAAACATTAAAATACTCTGCTACATACAAACAGTATACAAACAGTTAATAGTATAGTATAGTATAGTATAGAGGAATAACCAGACGTCTATGGCAGTGGCAATGTGTCCCTGAAATGTCTATGAGAAACAGTTACAATAAATAAAATAGAAAAATAAAAGCTAGTACTAAGAAGGGAAAATATATGTGCATATAATCAATTAACCATAATATGTGCAAAAAAGATTTGTACTATAAAGTGAAGTGTGCTAGTTGCTGTTGAGGCATAAATAACAGACAGCAGAAGAGGACACCCTCGGGCACTTAGTGCAGTCATTGCTGCTATATTAATTCATTTCCTGGCACAAGTTTCAACGATCCACTTTAGATGAGTCAGTGAGGCCAAATAAAGCACCCGTTTAGTTCAACCTTTCCTTGCCTCTTTGCTTTTCACAGTATTATTATGATGTGACTAAAGGCTCATTTGACCACCAAGCGTAAATGCAGGTGGCTAAAATCTGGAAACAACCCAGTTACTAATCACAAAGTGTCCAGGTCTAAACATGGCCTGAGAGTCAGTTATTTTCTAAACAATACAGCATAACATTATCTTAAATAGATAACTCAGAGACTACCCCTGTAGTAAAATACAAAGCATCGAACAAATGTTTGATTAATTATTTAAAGTAATTTAATTATAGGCACTATATAAAAATATGCATGTTGCATAAAAAGCATAAAGAAGACGATGCAGACAAAAAAGCCAGTAATGATATGTTTATATGCAGATTAGCTCAAAGTGATGTCTGTCATTCAGGACCTTAATTATGAGATAATTTTCAAAACAAAACAGCGTAATGTTAAGTAATTAATCAAGAGAATACTTGTGTAGTAGACCTTGGTCAAAAATAGCAAGAATCTGATAAATGTTTGATAAATGATTGCAAGTCAGATGGCATGTAATTATATGCACTGTTTAAAAACTTGCAGAAGTTTCATAAAAAGCATAGACAAGATGATTGATGAACACAAAAATACCAGTAATAAGAAAGTTACGTGCAGATTAGATCAAAGTGTGATGTCTGTCAGGATCTTAGTTATGAGGTATTATTTTATTTTTGCGCTATGGCCTTTTAACAGTATCACACCTATGCACACAAGCTTTGGTACTGTTTTCCCCTCAGTTGCAGAATAAGCAAACTGAAACAGTAGAGTTTTTTTAATGCTCCAAAAGGTCAGGGAGCTTTATAAGCTGTGTTTTTGGTATAGAATGGGAGATTTAAAAAAAAAAAAAACACTGACATTTACTTTCCTGTGACAAACCTCTGACTGTCATGTGATCTCAGCTCTATCCCCTCCAAAATAAGCAAAGAAAGTAGGAGGAGTTCATTTCGGTGTTCCTGTCACTGGTATTGTTAATATTACTCGCACTATGTAGAGTAGAATATATACATATTTGTTCTGTATAAGACAAAACACTATTTATTGAATTGTTGCTCCTGCAATTCTGTAATCTGTTTCTTTCCCCCAGCTTTCCTGGCATGCACCCAACAAGCAGCTGGCAGCTGGCATACACTCAATACAGGCATTTTAAGGTTATTTCTGTGTTTATGTGGACAGAAAAGATTTTGAAACTTCCCTAAAATGGTAATGTGGATAGAAAACTGACTCAAAACAGTGTTTTCAGCTGTATTTGTATTTGTGTAGAGAAGGACTCAGAAATAAGCTTAATTACTTTTACTTTACATCTCTACAAAAATACCCAAACACCCATTAGATTTGTACCTTCTAACAAAATAGCCCAACATCTTTGTTTCTCTAATTTTGCACAATCTTTCCCTTACTCCCTGGTTCAGGACAGCTCGATAGGAATGGATGATGAAACCATCGTGTAAGGCGTATTTCCCAACCCTGGTCCAGGAGATACACTGCCCTGCACATTTTAGCGTTTCCATTAAACATTAAAACACAGCTTCCAACACAACTGCTCCAAGTAATAAGCTTGTTAACAAACCTGTACTGAGTTGCTGTTAGAAAGTAAGCAAAAGTATATTAAAGTAGTGTGGTTCTAAAGAGAAACAAGCCTCTTTCCTGGATGCTAAAATTTGGTGATGAGAAGCATTCCATGAGCTCCTCTTACCTGTGGGAAAGGCTGGGTTAGCTCCAGGGTACACACTGGGAGAGTATGCAGGGGCAGCATAACCAACAGGAAACCCAGCTGCAAGCCACAATACAGAGACATTTAACAAGAGAAATTGGCAATAATATTATGATGGACATGATATTCAGTAAACAATTTACAACAGATGTCTTTAAAAAAGTGACAATGTTTAGAAAGACATGTTACCTGGGTATCCTATTCCTTTAGGGTTGGCATAAGGAACCCCTGTAGATGCAGGGCTGTAGACAGGGTTCATGGTGCTGCTCTCTGCTCCTTTATAAAACAAAAACAGATCCATTAAGACCAGACAAAACAGCATCTGATAATGTAATAGATATTTTATAGACAGCCAGTGCAGTGCATAAACAATAAACTTGTGAGCATTTCACAAACCATCAAAAGTTAGTCAACTTGAAAAATCAAGACTATTCAAAACACTTGCCCCAATTGTTTAGTCCTTTTGAAATAGTAAATAGTTCTTTTGAAATAGTAATTTTGAACTAGCAATGATATTGACTAGACTAAAAGGTTCTGCAGAAAGTCAGACAACACTGCATCTGCAACACATGCATAAACGTGTTTTAATTCTGAAGGCTTTCTTCTGAAAGATTTATATTGTGCTCTGGTGCTATTAAGCATTTCTACTGATCTTTCAAAATATTACTGTAAAGATAAAATACTGCACTTCTGTTATTTATCTCCAGGTACAGTACTGTGAACTGTATATATATTACTAAACATACTGAATGAGTATTGCGACACACCAACTTTAATGATATTACATTTAAATACATAGACTTAAATATGGAGTTGGTCACCCCACCCAGCTATAACAGCTTCCAATTCTGTAGGAAGGCTTTCCACCAGATTTTGGGGTTTCTGTGTGAATTTATCAGCTCATGCACTGATTTTGGATGAGAACGCCTGGCTAGCAATCTCCTTTCCAGTCATCCCTAATGGGGTTGAGGTCAGGGCTCTGAACTCATCCAACAATGTCTTTATGGAACTTTGTTTTGTGCACTGGGACACAGTCATGCTGGAACAGAAAAGGGCTCTAAACTGGATCTACAAAGTTGGAAACATGGTGTTGTCCAAAATGACTTGATATGCTGAAGTATTAGGATAGTCCTTCACTGGAAGTGAGGGGCCTAGTCCAATTACTGGGAAACATGTGTGTCCCAATACTTTTGTCCATATAGTGCAGCATCACCGGTCTGCAGGTTAATCGTCAGTACCAACCACCACAGTGAACTGCGTCATCCACATGGTGCCGGAGAGTGGAACTGTCCTGAGGCTGCTTCTACAGTCATGTGTGCGTTCTCCCAGCTCTCAAGGGTCGCACTGTGTGTAGACACTTAGTGTTGTCTCCTCTGAGTCTAATACGCTCAGACCTCACCACACTTCAGCAGCATCTGCACTTCATGAGGACAAGTTCTCTGTGCTGGGAGCGTGTGGTGCACGTTTTCTAGAAACACATGCGCGCTTTCTGATCAGCCGGAGCTCTGGTCTGTAAGCACACACTAGTTTATATGATTATTATTTTGGCAGGCGCGACCACAAAGACAGAACTTTTTTAGAACCAGCCCCTGCTAGAGCCTGCCTCCCTCTCAACGCGGCCAAACAGGACCCCAGCACTGGCCACCAGTAGGCCGCTGCTGCTGTATCATCCCCCTCGCCCTCTCGCCTCTCCCACCAGCCATCTCCCTCTCCCACCAGCCATCTCCCTCTCCCAGCCACGCTCCATCCCACCTCCCGCCCTCGGAACAATAAAGCAGTAATAGCTGAATAATAATAAGCACTGGCAACCGGTCAGCTGACAGCAGGCCGAAAGGACGCCTCATGCGTCAGCGGTGTGTCACTTACGCGTGTGTGTGTGCGGTTGCTTGGTGTGGGTTGTGCGTGGATGTGCAGCGCCGTCGAGCTTCTCTTCTGGTAGCCTCTGTCTTGCTCCTGTTTCTGCTCTCCGCCACGAAACGCTGCGCACACAGCCAAAGGAGCACCGTGCGTCACGTCCGGAGCCAGCAGAGGAACCAAAGAGGGACGATGCAGCGCCACCTCGTGATCCACTAAAGCAGAAAAAATAGCAGAGCATTAAGTGCGTTTAGGGACAGTGAATAGCCATGCCTCTCACCGTCTACAACCCTGGCTCACCTGAGGTCACCCACCCTGTTCCCAGAAATCTGTACTATATTAACTATCTCTAGGGCATCTGATCCAGCCAGTCAAAGAATCTCATTTGGTTCCCTGCTCCATATACATAATGTGCTACATAGGGACAGTGAGGTACCCTGGTCCTAGTGATATACCACCTTGGCTCTTCTGGGTATCACCCACCCTGTTCCTAGAGATCTACCTTCTTAAATAAGAACTTTAATATTCAGATGAAGGTCCTCCCTTAACTATCACTAGTGCGCCTGATCCAGCCAATCAATGAATCTCATCTGGTCCCCTACTCCCTATATAGTGCACTAAAAAATAGGGACAGAGAGAGACCCTGGTCCTCACCATCAACCAACCTGGCACACCTGGTGGTCACCCACCATTTTCGTAGCAATCAACTTCCTAACGTATCAAGAGCTATGTTATATACATGAGGGTGCCCCCTTAACCTTAATTTTACCCCTTAATATCACCTTAATTTTGACCTTAATTTCCCATAAAGGAAATTAAGGAAAATGAAGGGAAAAGTGCACAGATTAAGGCTGATTAAGGGGTAAAACTACTGAATTTTCCCATTACATTTTTCTATTTTGCCCCTTAAATAATAGAACCTCCTAAATGAATGCTTTAAATTTCAGATGCCTTTTCGGGGCTAAATTAAGTTTGGGTTAAGCCCATTTTCAGTACATTGTGTTTTGTAGTGTCTCAGCAGGGCATTATAACTTGGACCAGAACCAGTACTGGGTACTCCTAATTCAGGGCATGGTTCTCGAACTAGTTCTTCAGGCCCAGTAGCACCACATTTTTGCTCTAGTCATTGAAATAAAATGACTTAGAGTGACACTAACATCTTTAACATTTTAGCTAAAGATGTAAAACTTCATCAAACATTTCCTGTATAATATACAGAGAAAATATGTAAATTACATTTTTTGTCAAATTAATCTTTTTAAAAAACTGAATAACTGGAACAGGTGTACTGGGAACTAGGTTAAAGCAACAATGTGGACTGACTGGTGGGCCCAGAAGATTAAGTTAAGAAACATAGTCACTAGGAGCTTAAAATGCTGTTTTAGAGGAATTTTTTCTCAAAGCCTTCATGGACTACCTCGTCCCACCTTGTCTATTTCCTTAACTCATCACACTGATTATCTGTACAACCGCTGAAAACCCCAGAGCAAAGCACCGTTTCTCAATCTAGTCCTTTGGCTCACTGGTTGTTGCAAATTTTTTGCTTTAATATTACTATTAAACACACTTGGACAGTGCCTTTAAAACAGTGGTAACTAGGTTTAAAGATTAATAGAAATGACTAATACTGTCTCAATAATTTTTCAACCCTTAACAATCCTATTACCACTGTAAAATCCCGTCAAACTATACTGCTCAAAAAAATAAAGGGAACACTTAAACAACACAATGCAACTTCAAGTCAATCACACGTCTGTGAAATCA
>JBBPDC010000007.1:11546466-11562303 GCA_037974485.1 Hemigrammopetersius urotaenia | reverse complement strand
TTGTTTGACATGTCAGTCAAACGGCCTTATGGGCGGGCCTTGGCCAAAGAAAGTGGCTATGAATTCCAGACCTTCAGGCATCAGTCTGAAGGTCTGGCTACGCGAGACTAGGTGGCCCCTTACAGTCACGTGTGAACACACCACAGCACAGCACACAATGGGAACTTCTTTGTCTGCATTTAACCAATTCACCAAATGAAGTACTGGGCAGCCACCAGAGAGGGTCGCCCGGGGAGCAGTGTGTGGAGACCAAAACTTCGTTGCAGATACACCCCTTCATGGCAAAGATATTCCCTAAAGGCAGTGACTTCCTCCAGTGGGATAATTTAGTGTTGAGGAATTTGAAGAACATGGTGTTGACTTGGCCTCTGAATTCCCCAGATTTCAATACAATTGAACGCAGGTGGGACATGAGTTTTTATTTGTGTACGTCTGAGGTGATGTGTCACTGCCCAAATGATCACACTCATTCCTGGCACTACACACGCCCACACAGGTTGTTAAGAGACCAACTTCCTTTCATAGCAGTGTTAGACTGTACATAGATGGGCAGATTTGAGCCTGAATGCACCACCCACTACATAAAAGAGCACATACATTTGTGTCACTGGTCCACAGACACAAAGTTATTACCCCTACATAAACTTCCAAACAACAAAAAAATCTTCTTTGGTAATAACTGACTGATAATTTGGTAATAACGACTACCTTGTCAACTGAAACTTGCCTATGATTAACCAAGTCATGAATTTACACTCAGCCTGCATCTTACTCAGGTGTTACCCAATGGTGCACCTGGAGTTTACCCTCCTTTTTATTACCATGTTTATTTTATTAGACTGGATAGAATTGTTATTTATTTTAAGAATGTGCGCTTTTCAACATGTGTCTGAGTGTAAATAACGTTTCAGAAGGCCAGGTACAGCCTGTGGGGCTTTGCCAGATTTCGACAACAATACAGGTTTTGTGTCAACATTGCTGAAGCAATAAGGACACTCTGGTCTCTTGGCACTTACTGCTACCGAACCGGTTCTGCACCACTGCCATGCTGTACAGTTACAGCAAAGGTTTCAGCCTTCAAGCATTTCTGAATTTGATCTCTTGATTAACTCTATCATGCCTTGACTAACTCTATCATGCCTTGATTAACTCTATCATGCCTAGCATGCCATTCAGAGGCTTTGGGCTTTTATTTAACTCTAACCTAAAATCTGCGGCCTCTAACCTAAAAACTGAGGTGTTGGGCAGAGTAAAATATGTGTGTGTCAGCAGGTTTTCTATCACTATAAAAATGAGCCCCATGCTTTATTGTTGGTTACACTAAGATTCCTAAGTAAACTAAATAAACTAAGTTTCCTAGTAAGTGTGTGCACACATTCAGAGCATTAATGGTTTATTATTATTACGTTTAATCAAAGAAACCATAAAAAATGACTTATGTGTGAAGCATATTCATGTTCATGTCTTATTTAATAAAGTTATGTGTGATGCAAACAAAATAATTTTTTACAGATGATACATTTCCAACTTTGTTAACTCATGTTCTTATAAACCTCTTACAGGATTAATGTGCCAACAACATTGATAAATCACATGATTAGAGAACAGAACATTAAAAAGAGACTTTTTGTAGACATTAAATGGGATTAAATGTAATTTAATTATCCTTAGCTTGCTATGAGTAATTATATGAGTCCTGCAGGTGCAATGCAGGTAATGATGAGGAATGTGTAGCTAATTATGTTTAAAGAGCACACATTCTATGTGATTTTTTTACTGTTTTTTTTACTGTTACTGTCAATGTTAGGTATAAGAATTTTAACAATGTTTACATACTACATCAAACTCTTTTACCTCAAAAATATGAACACCCTTCTAATGTAATCAAAGGCAGCATTGCTACACGTAGGATTAAACTTGAGGAGCAGCTGATGTGAACATGACAAACTGCACTGAGTGGCCTGTGAAAGCATCTGGACAAACATTACAAACATTCATATATTAAATTGCAAAAAGGGGAGGCTATAAAATATTCAAAGAATATTTCTGCAGTTTTAGGGCAAGACCATACGAAGTCTTCACCACAGAAAGAAAATCCACTGGATGCTTGTAAATTCCTGAATGCTTAATTTGCCCAATAATAACAAACATTAGAACTCAGAAACTATAGTATGGACTTTTTTCATTCCTATAAATGGAGTTTTTCTCTGAAGTTAGGAATGCTGGAAACAATGCTTTGGCAAAACCTATATGGCCAACTAATTATCCAGAATTGCAGAGGAAACAAACATTGTATGCATAGAAGACAGGATATGAAGAGGGATAATGTAGACAAAGAGTACAAAGACCCATGAAGAGGATGGAGTGCCAAACCTTGCAACTGTGATTACCTTTTATTGTTTTTCAGTTCAGGGATGTGCTGTTACTTCCTCATTCTCACATGATCTGCCTCCTTGTGGTGGGTCTGTGAGTACATTTACTCCAACCAGCCGTCTCATGCCCTGTCAATGACCCTGCAAACTTTGCAGGGCAACAGTGCCAGAAATGTCCAAGTATCGCCCCGATAAGGTCTTGATGAACTGGTGCTCTGCTGATGACGAATTGATCGCTCTTGTCCGACTCCATGAAACCATAAATCAGAAGACAGAAACTTCACCACTCCATAACAATCCCACTCCCAAGCTTAAACATTTACATTGCTGTGTTCTTTGGAGTGAATACTTTAAAGGGAGGGGCATGTGATAAGATGGCCCAGTGCCCACATGGTCACTGCATTTCATCATGGAACAAAACATTGTATCCCTCTTTCTTTTTTTAAAAAATATTTTGACAGAATTGGAAAATGCCAGCTGCTGTTTATAGCCAGTTAAACTGTAATGGTAAAAGCACCGTACCAAAACAGTCCCTAATGATCTTAATGATTCTTAACTGAACTACATTAACTTACATTAAAAGCCACACATTTTTTTCTCCTATGCAGTAAAACTACTTTTTTTATTTTATTCAATAGCATCAATATGCTGTTCTATGATAAACACAGTCTTAATAGTATTATTATACATAATTATTATTATAAATTTCTATAATAGTCATACATAAAACCATAGTAGAGTATACTACTGTATAATGGAGTAGAATATGGAGAACCTCATATTCACACTGGTTGCTAACAACACACCTGAGTACACTGACTGGGGTGGGGCAAAACTTAGTAACCCAGTCACATTCATGAGTTTAGATCTTGATGTGTAATGTTCTACACCACAAAAAATAAAATGTTATCTAAAGGTGTTGAAAGCTTCAGCTCTCCATGTTTCAGCTTTAATGTGGGATGTCCTGCACTGACTATCGTGTTGTACATTCTGACATCGATGGCAGCTGCTCCCAATGATGAAATGAAAACATCTCATTTGACTGGAAAACTGAGCTGCGTGTCCAGAAATCTACTCTGTATCAGACTCATAAATACCAAAAAATGTGGACTTCATCTGGCTGCCCGAACAAGGCCTTATAGAACTAGAATGGAACATAGTGGTACATCTTTCAGAAAATGAACTAAAATTTGTTCATTTGGATGGCTATGAGGTTCAGCTGAGGACACTCTAGTACAAGGAAATGGGAAATTCTAGGTCATTGAAAAAGGTGGACACAACAATAAATATTTGAAGACTATTTCAAGAGACCAGTTCAGACCTAAGACCAGTTCAAGAGAGGTTAAGTGTCCATGCGAAGGTCATCAGCCGAGAAAGACGGCCGAGACACACCAAAGCAAATGACAATCATTAAAAGCAGACGTATAACAGGAAGCTGCCTACAAACACATGTAAACTTCCCATGGCATTAAAGTACATCAATAAATTCCAAGACTGGACAAGGACTTAGTGTAGACCACAGTGTTTGTCCTTTGATATACACACAGGAAATTCCACACAAATTTAAAATCTCATGCAACGTTATCAGTCTCCCTGCTGAACTGCTGGCTCATATAACTTGAAAGACAAGAAACTAAGTTAATGTTAGTTAAGTAATTATCTGTACAGGACACTTGACAGTGGAGTATTTCAGCAAGTCTACAGCTACAGTTTGGAGATCTTTCTGGTCAAACACACTTCAGTCACTCCACTAATTACAATCAACGGTTGATCTGAAGGTAGCTCAGGGGTGGAGGTAGCTCAGTGGGTAGGATACTTGCCTCCGGACCAAGAGGCCGCAGGTTCGATCCTACCTTCAGCACCACCAATGGGTCCCTGAGCAAGACCCTTAACCCCGAGTTGCTCCAGGGAGACTGTTCCCTGTAGTTAGGGAATGGAAGTCGCTTTGGATAAAAGCGTCTGGTAAATGTAAATCTGTACATCATATTAACCATGTTGTCATATTTAAAACATTGTTTTCTTTCTGGCATTTTTGTTGTAGCTACATTCAAAGGAGATGTACCAGTATAATTTAATATTGCTTCCTCAGACATAATCGCACATTAAACTTTAACAGTGAGGGATCTAATATACACTAGATGATTGTAGGTGGTGGAAAGAGTAGGCCTCTATCCGGTATTCAGAGATAAGGATAATTAAAAAGTCCATTCAAGGAGATATAAATGCCATATCTATGATTTAATGATTTTATGATACTATAAAAGAGGAGGGAATTGAATTTAATCAATATTAGACTATAAGTAGATTGCTGCTAGAATGAGAACCATTTCTAAACATTTTGAACAATATTTTTAGACTCATATTAATGCATCATTTTCAACGATGGTTTATGATTAATATTTTATGCTTGACTGGTGCTTAAACAGGTGTGAATGGATACATTCTCTTCAGGGGGTATGGGCAAAACATTTTGAAGAATCTGATTTGCACCTGAGCAGCCTGATTCAGATGGCTTTAGTCAAGTCATGTATAACTGATTGCCTATATGTTTTTCGGCCACACAACTAACTAATCGGGGAGCAGTGTGTTTACAGGTTAATCAAACAAATGTTATATATAAATATTACATAGCAGATTTTAACCTCTACATAGCCCCTGGGATACTGTAAAGGCATGAGGGATTTGAAACTCGGGTGCTAGTGAGTGAGACAAGCATTGTGGACCTGGATCCATGTGGAATTTGAAGTCGGATGTGAGAAAAATAAAAAAATAGCAAAATGAACAAATAAAATGTATTTACTCCCACATAATGACACTACAGACACCTGTAACCCAGGTAAGCACTATGGCACCCCCCACACGAAACAAAGACCATGCTTGCCATCTGGTGGCTCCTGAAGGAATAACCGTTCTGGATATCACTGATCATACTCTCCTAAACCCTGCTACAGGCAGCCTCAGAGTGGCGGTGGCGCAAGACCGTGGTCTTTGTTTAATCCATTGTTACAATCAACAAATACTGAATAATTACATGAACTCACTCTAATTAAATTAATTCAACTAACACAAATTAAATCCCAATTGCCTTTTTAATTCCTTAATGAAACTGAAGTGCAGTGCATAAAAGTATGCTATACATAAATACTGCTCCCAGGGCCCTGTTTACGCTTGGTGAATGGGTTAAATGCAGAGAAAGAATTTCGTGTTGTTCTCGTGCTGTGGTGTGTTCAACGTATGACAGAACGGTCACCTTTACTTGTAGGTAAATACTACGCCTGGGCACGTTAACGCCGTTATTATCGCGCAAACGCATTATTTACTCAACGACGCCAATTATTTTATCGTGCCGTAACGCAGTTTTTTAATCATTTTATTGTGTGCTCGTGTGTGTAAGTCGTTGCTCTGCATTAGTTAATCCATAAATGTAGGATCCGCGTTCTTTACAGACAACTTTTGTGGAGGACTACAATTCCCGTCAACACTTGCGCCACTGCACAAATATTGGCCTCACTGACTTTCCGTAGCTCTCTCAAAACAGTCATGGTGCAGGTAGAGGAAAGAATCAGCCGATTAGTTCACCTAGTTTGTGAAGTCCTAAATCGATTTATTGTAATATTTGGGACCCGTTATATCTCATTTCGACTATAAAATCCTCTATGAAGCCTGTTTGTCTTAATAAGATGAAGTTTACAGGAGAGAGACAGTCTCTCCGCACTTAGCAACTTAGCTGTACATTCTGTGCTTCCCTTTCCAAAGTCCACCTAAAGTCTGTTTTCCTTCATTTTCACTCTTTCTGTTTCTTTTAAGTTACTATATATCGTACGTTACAATCCAGGTGTTTTGGAATTTATCCAAAACACGTGTTTGTATGTGCACCATGTTTCTGTCAGTGATTTTTGGAGTTTTATGCGGTGCTTTTCTGGCGGTTCTGTTCTTTGTTTTGCGTTTGTTTTTGGTCCTGTGTGGAGGATCAGACTGTAAACCTGGAAAGAAAGGCTCCGTGTGCGTTCTTGTAGTGGCCGGCTCAGGTAGGACTGTCATATGGCTTCTTGTTATCTTAGATGTACATGACGACACTCCAGTATGTACATACATACACATATCTGTTTTATCTATCTGTCTGTATGTCTGTCCGTCTATCTCTCTCTCTATATATATAGAGAGAGAGATCTGTATTACTTTTATTATTTGTATAGTCTACTTTATAGTACACTGTTGTGGTCATGCTGCTTCCACTTCTTTGTTCTGTCCACTTTGATGCTGCTATTTTCTCACCTGGGACTATTAAAGTTTTATCTTATCTTATTCACAGGTGGACACACGACAGAGATAATACGTTTGATGGGAAGCTTATCCCAAGCCTACACCCCTCGACATTATGTGATTGCAGACACTGACAAGATGAGTGAAGACAAGATACGCACATTCGAAGCATCGAAACTGAAAGGCGACAGCCAAGGCCAGGTAAGTCAAGAAGAGAGTGTTCTCTGTCAAGTTGACTCTGCATGGACCTACAGTTTAGCTCCTGCAATGTGCTGCAGCTAAATGCCGTAAGTGTAAATGCTGCCGATTCACATTTGGCCAGCAGATGGCACAGCATCCCTTTGCTCGCCCAACGTGCAAGAACGTGGAAAACACTGTGTAGACTGGAACCATCCTGAAGTTGCTTCAGAGTAATTAACTGCTAATATCTTCTTCTACTTTAAGCTGCTCCCGATTAGGGGCCACCACAGCGGATCAACCGTTTCCATTTCTTTCTATCCTCTGCATAATTAACTGCTGATGTATTAAAATATTTTATTACAATCAAATAATAAGTCAAGCAGAAGTAAAACCAACTGCGAAAAGCAACTTCCTCCAAAACATACAGAGAGGGATGTCTTATTAGCTCAATTCTTTGCTTTAATGTATAGTTGTGGTCTTAAAAATAGAAGAAAGAAAGCTAAAGTGAGAGGTTTGGGCAAAAATTTCCAGGTGATAAACTAAGAGAACAGAATGAAATTTAAGTTTTAAAAATCTGAATGCAGTAGACTAATATGTAATTGGGTCGAATAATTTGATAGACAGAAATGTATTAATTATACAGTCGAGTACTACTATAACATCTGTATTTGATATTGTTCTTTAATCTGCTCACTGTTTTAGTACTTCGGTTGTAACACATTTAATATGTTGCCATTCTTTTAAGTGTTTTGTCCACTGTCTTGCATAGCCATCAGACATTTTATTACTATTGACTAATTATGTCCATCTTATTGCTTCTATTGTCCTTCTTTTTCAGTTCACCATTCATCGGATCCCTCGCAGCAGGGAGGTTCGTCAGTCATGGAGCTCCTCGGTGCTCAGTACTCTGTATGCCCTGCTCTACTCAGTTCCTCTGGTCTTCAGACTCTGGCCTGATGTGGTAGGTTTGCATGCTCCTCAGCACTGCCCATATATTTCTCAGCCTCATTAACTTTTCATTATGCTCCATTCCTCAGCCCACCGAGCTCCCTCCTTGGCCCGCCTGTAATATGCTTCTAGACTGGAACATTCATACTATATTTATGAGTTTTGCCGTCAAGTGACTTTGCCTCTATTTTAAGGTTGAAATGGTTCTATTATTCATTTTCCTTGGCTTTCTATATTTATCCGGCTAATAATAGTAACACAGACTAAAATTATATTCTCATCAGGCCTCTGATTACATGGTTGTGCCCTTAAACATCAGTTTACCTCACATGCGAAACCATGTGTGGAGTGCATTTTCTCACATGACCAGATTCCAGGAGACTTTATTACGTGCATTGTGATTTTACATTCTTTGCATATTATGTTCTCTTATCTAAAAGAACCTTGTGTCTTATGTGTTATCATCACTAGATGTCATTATCTCCCTCTGTTTTATCTTTCTGTTTGTCTGCCATGCTTAAAATAGTGCTGTTGGTGTTGTTTGAATTGTCTTAATTACACAGCCGGAAACATCAAAAGGTTATTAAACAATAATAGACTAGTTATGTATTTATGATGATTTCATATGTTATCTGCCCTCAGATTTGATGATTTGTAAAATATGAGATATTCTGCATGTTCATCTTAATGTTCTTCACATCTTTTCAGTGTCGTTTCTTAGTCATTATCGAATCAACAATACATTTACTGAAACCCATAAAGTATCAGATTATATTAGAATAATTGTATGCGTAGCTTCAACAGATACATTTATTTTGCGTGCAAGCAGTGATTCCAAATTCGACATATTATCAAATTAAAGTCTAAAATACTTTGAGGTAATTGATGGGTTTATCTGTGGCCCCCCTTCAGTGGTCGGTGGGGTTACTGCTAGGGCAGTGGCCCCCAACCCCCGGGCCGTGGACCGGTACCGGGCCATGGGTCATGTGGTACCGGTCCGCGGGCTGCACAGAAAGAAAAAAAAAACTTGTATGAAAATGCTGTTAATAAAATTGCGAGTACACATTGGATTTACATTTATTATTATATTTTAAAGATACGCCATTATTATATTTAAAAAATATCCCCATTTTTGTGCGTATCATTTGTTTGTATAAATACGTATATGTATATTTATCTGCCACCCCTTAAAGGCTGGGCCGTGAACATAGTTTCTGATATTAAACCAGTCCGTGACGAAATAAAGGTTGGGGACCACTGTGCTAGGGCACTCAATCAGAACGTTTACAAAGCAATATTTATACATTAAGTCACGAATGGCTTAAAACTAGGCCTTCATTATTGTTGCAGTTTATGATTATTGTTGTTGGCCCTACATAAATGACAGAGCTAGGTAATTATATTATCAGCCTGGGTGAACTCTTTCCCTCTTTGACAATATGAAGTTCACCCATTGTAGATTAATGGCTGCAAACAAAACATTTTCAGATGTTTTTTGTTTATTATGTGATTCACATAAGATTCAATTGGCATCTTTGATCATTGTCCTACATTAATTTGTTTTACTTGTATTTTGCATTGAAATGGTTAAAGAGATTCCAGGAGGTACATCTACCTTCTGAGAAATTGTAAAATGTTTTGTCCTAGTTATTGTTTTACACAAGGCATGTAATTCTATGGCCTGTTTAAATTTGCTGCTCAGTTCTGCATAATGTTGAGTACAATGTATAATCTGCACAAAATATCGTCTCCAGCACTGTTATCATAGAAGGCTGTAATATGTAAACAAGCCTCTGACCAATCAGGGTTTTTTTTCACAGATTGACCAATCCCAGCTCCATTTAAGTGTAACTGGGTGTTCTGATGAATCAAGATATTCATGTAATCCTACATAAATCAAAAAATGTTTGCCAGTATTTAACCCAGCATTTAAGACACAGATTGGCCAAGGTGTTTTAAAGGGCTCTTTGTTCCTTCTACTTCATTGTTCTAGGATATATTTGTCACTTAAACTGGCTGTCACTTAAATTGGCTGTTTTTGTTACTGTGCCTTCATGACAGAACCCGAGGACAGATGGGCATGTCAAATCTGCTGTTGGTTGAATATAGAAATATGTGAAAGTGTTGGTTTTGTGACTTCACAAAAACTATTATTTGAAAACTGGCTGCGGCTTAGTTTCTGCATATAGACTGAGCGGATGAGGGAATTAAGGAGTGGTGTAATGTCACCTACATTATGTTTTTCTGTGTTAGTAGCTGTCTTAGCAGAGATTTTTTCCTGAGGTTATCGGGTCCTCTATGAGTGAACTAGGCAATATTATGTACTCGTTAGAATAAACTGGATTTTAAGTACATTCCTGCTGAGTAACACATTGTCCACATGTGTTTGGTCTTTTAGCATAAACAAGTTTAAAAAGCTATTCTGTGCTCTGTGGCAGCGGTTGTTGGGCTCTCCACAAGTGTCCACAACACCACACACCCTGCCCCCTCTCCTCTACTGAGGCAGCCAGAGCCATGGTCATTCATTTACAAAATTAGCACCTAGAAAATTCACTTTCCTGCTAAGAGAAATAAATGACAGGGTAAAACTCCTTAAACTGAATGTTGTTGATTGTAACAAAATCAAAAGTGAGTAAAATGGCATCTTGGTGTATTTGTGGGATTCGTGTGAGTGGATCATTGTATAGCGAACTAAACTCCAAAGCAGTTTTAAGGTAATGGGGGAAAGGGAAATCTCCATTCATGTGAAATACACTGCATGCTTTTACTCTTGGTCTCTTGCAGAGGAATACATTTAGAAAGATGGAATTACCACAGAGAGACTGTTGTGCTCGCCTCAATTAAATAAAACTTTTTAGCCTCTTGAAGAACTTATTAAACTTTCCAGAGAATTCTGACCTACTAATTAACTTCACGCAATGTCTTTTCATCAGTAATTGCCACACATTCCACTCTGAGGTTTTTTGCAAGTCCTGTGAAGGTTAAAGCAGTTGATGGTGCCATTTTTCTCCCACCAGATGATAATGCTATCGTATTAAAGGGTTATCAGTGGTACAGGCAATCAAAACATCTGGCATTTCTCTTCCCGTCTTTAGCTGAATGAAAGTAGGGAGAAAAAAGCGAGACCGTGGAGACGGGAAGATAAAAAGGAGGGAAAGTGCTAGAGGGGTTGAGTAGGAGTGACACAGGGAGCCTTCCTCTCCCCCCCTCCTCCTGCAGTTGTATAAGAGAGAGAGTGGGAGCGGATCTTGTTCTCAGGATGTGGCACGGCCTGACTGGCTCCTCGGCCCAGCTGCGAGGCCGGCCTTGCGTCCTCAGAGAGGAGGGTCAGACCGAATCGGGTTTCTTAGTTGCCAAGGCGACTGGCCAGGATGGGGCGGAGCTTGATTAAGCAGGTAGTGCTGGAGATCTCTAGTGGGAGGGAGGATGAGTGAGAAACATCATGCACTAAGCATGGTTAAGAAGCAAACTGACATAAGTTCTAATTAGCAACCCTTCAGTCACTGCCATCATTGAATGAATGGCAGTCGGGTGAGGAAATTTACTATACAGTGATTTATTATTCGTAATTATCTGTGCTCACACAGCGGTTTACTTCAGCAAACATGTCTCTGCATTACCATTTCGCTATCTTATATATGTAGTGTGTGTGTATGTATACATAATAATAAAACATGTATACATAAATAAATAACATAACAATCCTCCCCAGATCGTTAGATAACGTTAGATATTGCTTGTAAGCCAGTTGTGCAACTCTGTTGTCTTCAGGCACTGGTGATTTAGAAGTTCTTCATTTTGGGCTTCAACAGTTATATTTCAGAGGCTTATGGGGCTTCTTTATGGGGTCCAGCACCCTAGCTCTGACGTCTGACACCCAGGTCAGGGCTGTGCAGCTGCATTCCTCAGTGTGACTTAAAGCTCTCCTCTTGTTTGTTTTTACCAAACTTGAGCATGTCTGTGAGAAGCAGGCAGCTGCGGGGGCTGCATTCCAGGGAGGAATCCGAGGGAAATGGGGGGTCAGGCTTGGGAGCCGGGAGCAAAGAAGGGGTGGTCTCAAACCTCTGTTTGCCATAAAAGGACATGTGTAAATCACAGTACCTCTCAGCACAGCCCACCGCCTCCAGATGTGTCAGCACAATCCAAAAGCCTGACAGTGTCTCATCAAATCCAGACTAATGCAATACAGCCTTCTCTGAAGCTAGCAGAATACAACTCATGCTGAGCACTACTGTTGGTTTACAGCCATCGAGAAGCTGGATTACATAAGGGCTGCTCTGAACGACACTTATTGCCAGAACAATGTCTTTAAAATCTGAACTGTGAAGTTTCTTAGTTTGCATTCATAAATTAGTTGGATCATTAGGTGTTTGATGGACTAGTGTAATTCCAGAATATAATTTAAAAACGATTAACATTTGAGAATCTTACCAGAAACTTTGGTAACAGGTAAATCGACACTTCTTTTGACTTCTGTCAGGCCACTGAGTGAGCGTTTGAATAACCAGTGTTGTATTTACTTACAGAATTTAAAAACTGTGCAGATTTGTGATTTTACAGACATGAAATTCCTCGGTTCTCAACTCCTGGAATTCAGATCCACACCTCCAGATGTAATGAGGGAAAAGTACTTTTTCTTTGTTCCATCTTTAAAAGTCACTCAACTTTTCCTTGTGTGGAAAAATGGGGAGCGAGAAGAGGAGGGGTCATCCAGGTCATATGATTTACAAAAACAAATGACGGCGGCTTGAGCTCCGCACGGTGAGCAGGCCGTCTCGTGGCGTTCCAGCACGGCTCCTCGCTGCTCAGCCCCCTTCAGCTCCACTTTTCACTGCTCTCAACCCCATATGTTTTATCTTAACCTTATTAGGAAATTGTTAGAGGATGGAATGGAATGGCCTGTTGATTGTTGTAAGGAAGATTCCAACATGGAATATGAGATTTTGGTCCTTTCCTTGTGATGCTTGGAGTGACTGAAGGATTCCCTAGGCAGCCGTTGAATAATGGGGCTTAGCTAAACATGTCAAGTCCTGGACTTAATGTTATATCTGGATTTATCGCACATGCAGGTGTGGGCTCATTTTCTTTTACTTTATTGTTCTCTTTCAGAAATGGAGAAAAGTGATGTCCCAGGAATCAAAGCGCTTGGCTACATTTTGTCAGAATTTTTTGCTAATGCTAAACAATGACGATAATGGACATGTAGTTTTAATTCTGGCTGGGCTTAGTTTTATGTGGACAACCATCTGTTTAAACAGAGCCGCAGAGACATCTCTCTGGTAATGCGACCCAGAATGTATCCAGCTGTCAGAAATAACAATAACAAAAAATTTGCGTTCGCAGACGTCTGCGAAAAACAGCTGTGCAAATTCTGTTTCTGTCAGTGCGTTTGGAGCTTGAAGCAGAGAGCGATTGTGGTGAACTAACTCAGATCTGAAGAACTGAGATTTGCCTCTGTCATAATGAATTGCAGGACCTTGCCTGGCTAGCTTTTATTCACATGTTTAAAATGGTTCGCGGGCTGGTGTGTTTACATAGCTTTTGTGTTATCACCATGCTAATGTGAACACACTACCTATATGTATGCCTGATTATTAAGAAGATTGATAATGGGTTAATTAGTAGCTCTGAGAAAGCATCTGACTATCCCTGACTCTTTTATTGTGTAACTGCAGGTCTGATAAGACAGTTTCCGTCTTTTATGGGCCTCAACACCTGCTGTCTAGTCAAGTGTGAGCTGACTCACCCTACCTGCAAGGCATGGAAACAACAGTTGCCGACAGACTCAGTCTCACCTGGTGTCATTCCCTCTGACGTGAGGGGTTTGCATGCTGAAGGGTTGAGGTGACCTCATCACTGCCCTCGGACTCTTCACATTCTAACCTGTGTATTATAGTTGGGTGTCACGGTTTGGACTGTGTCAGAGAGAGACTGGCAAAGCTGGGTCTTAAAGTGTGCAAGCAAGAACATGTACACATGACAGCAGTGCTTAGCAATAAGAGGTCAGAAGCTGCTTTTCTCGAAGCGATAGTTTAGTGGCAATACAGATGTATAGTGTACACTGTTTTCTGCACTCCCTGAATGCAGGCAATTATTATTGATGCATGGTGTCTTTGGATCTCCAGTTAGCATCGCACTCCTCAAATAAACTTGTGTTTGTGGTTTCTGTGTGACATAAATGGGCAAAAGTGTCAACAACAACAACAAAAAAATGCTTCTGGGTGCTACTGGTTGTACAGGTGCCAGTCATCCAGCTCCAGGAAAAAAAACAGCTTGATGGGGTTTCAGACAAATATGTAATTCTTTAGGTTTGCACAACTGGTGGTCACTAACTTCCGTTACTTGTTAGTTTTACTATCCCCAGGGCTCCAGAAGCAAGCTTGAGAAATCAAACATTATTTGGCTACATTTGGGAGTAAGGAGAAAAGCTTTCATTATTGCCCAACTGCTGCTAAATGCCGTAAATGTAAATGTAAATGCCCAACTGCTGCTTTAATTTTATTAACCACACATTTCTTTAACTTCTGATGTAAATATGCAGAGACATTCTGAGTGTTTGTCTTAGATTTAAAGGCCTTGCTTGCAGATTTTCAGTATGAAGCATGCAGTAGCAGTTATATGCCTGTGATGAGACGGAGGTTATTTTGCCAGTAAATGGAATGTATATGAATGGGAGTCAGCTCATGTGAGTGTGTGTCTGGTGATCTTGTGTGTGTGTGTATGTTTTGTATTTATACAAAGTGTCTCACATTTAGATGAGTAGCGTTTTTTCTGGTTGTATGGTTTTAGTGTGGATTGGGCCTGAAATCTCAGCTGTGAATAGTCAGGTGGGGGGTTATGTGAGGAATGCTCTGTGCAAGTTTATGAATGCAGTGTGCTACAACAGGGCTTTAGACTCTCGGCCTCCCTCTTTAAAGAAGCAGAGATGCACCAGCCCAATCCTTCACCGCAGCAAGCCTCACATATTTTCCAAGGCAATGTCATGTGAAACAAGGGTGATCATGCAGCCTGTTATGGCAGCTCTACTCATTTCTGAGCTCCTTCTTTTCTGCTGTACCGATGCAAATTTCCTACTTGTGAGACTAAAGTAGGTAAAGTAGTGGTTATCTTAACCACTAAGGAAGTTTTCAGAAATTATGGAGCTGACTGTACAATAAGCTGTGCTAAGCACCACACAAATAGCAAATAGTAATATATTCAATTATTCTAACTTTTAAAGTTTCCTTTCTTGACTACTTACATGAGAAAATATATAAATGAATTTGATATGCTTTTTGCTGATGTGTATAAATTTGTGTCCTCTTCGCAGCAGAAATGGAAAAAAACTTTTTCACAGCTTGGAAATTACCCACAGCAAATGCTCTTAGTTTTGAGTACACAAGGTGAACCACATTTAGAGCTGGTGTCACCTTCTCACTGTTGGGTGACAACCTCAGTCCTAAAAGCAGACCTACAGGGACATGTGAAGTGCAAACACCTCAGAGTGGACCCTGCCGTCTGCGCTCACTCTTTCTCCGTCTTTCTCTGACAGTCCCTGCGTCTCCTGATGGCTGAATCAGAATAGATTAACCTGAAATCTTGTAATGTGTATTTTGCATCTCTACCTGAGAATACCACAGAACTCTACTGCCGTGTTTACATCATTTGAATTTTTTATTTACTTCATTAGTCGCTTTAATTATTTTAAAGTTTGCCCTTTTGTTACTGGCTAATGCCTATCTTTCCGTCTTAGCTGGCTTCAGAACGAAGACGGGATTTTTCCAGCATTAATGTGAACTCAGCTCTCAGGTCCACGCTCTGTATGGTGATGGATTCTGCAGAAGCTGTGGCCTCTTTCCACTGCAGTCTGACTGCCTTCCTGTGCCGCTCCTTTTCTCAAATCGAGAATCTCTCATATTTCTTCTCATTCCTTGAGTTTAAGGCAGTGTTCTTTCAGTTTGAGTCCAGAAATCCACAATTTTTTAGTTTTGTTCAAAAGAAATGAAACGTGCTCTATCTTAGAGTGTGTGTGTGTGTGTGTGTGTGTGTGTGTGTGTGTGTGTGTGTGTGTGTGTGTGTGTGTGTGTGTGTGTGT
>JBBPDC010000007.1:11520950-11546366 GCA_037974485.1 Hemigrammopetersius urotaenia | reverse complement strand
GTGTGTGTGTGTGTGTGTGTGTGTGTGTGTGTGTGTGTGTGTGTGTGTGTGTGTGTGTGTGTGTGTGTGTTTCAGGTGCTGTGTAACGGACCTGGTACGTGCATACCTCTGTGTGCTGGCTCACTACTCTTAGGAATGCTGGGGCTGAAGAGGGTCCTGCTGGTCTATGTGGAGAGCATCTGTCGTGTGGAAAGTCTGTCTTTGTCTGGGAAAATTCTTTACCACCTTGCTGACCACTTCTTTGTGCAGTGGCAGCCTCTGCAGACCAAATATCCCAAATCCATCTATATTGGGAGAATAGTATGAGTGAAACTTGACTGGAGAGACTATTGCCATTGTATTATCCATGTGACACACACACATTCACATTGTCATATTTTAAATATACAGTCCTATGCAAAAATTGAGACCCCCCCTTAATTTATTTAATATCCAGTACACACAATGCACATTTTACTGTCAGAAAACAGTAAATTGTATAAATTACTGTCAGATAAATTACATACATTGCAGTCAGATAACAAAATATTACATAAAAGCCTCCAGTTGCACCCTCTCCCCTACGATCACATTAAGAGTGACATAACTACCTCAAAGCAGTTGAATAATCTTCTTTTCTTTCTTATTTAGTTACTTCACCATGCTTGAATAAACTGAATACAGAAGCTGACACTATCAGATAAACTGCAATTAAAGCCTTGTGTTTTTAGATTTTGGAGAAAATCCACCAGTGTTTCTCTCCATGCTCCCACTTTGAGAAGACGACAGGATGCGTCATAACGCCATTACTGAGAATGGGAAATAGACAAAAAGCTGTAAATTTGCCCAGACATGGACTTGAGTAATGAGCTAATGAGTGTAAATTTGTTACTGGAATAGCTTGGATCGTGAGGAGCAGAAAATAAAGCCAGTTTCTAAGACTGGTCTTCAGAGGTGTTTACAATAAGCATGGAAAAATACCCTCAGATTGTTTCTAGAGAAAAACTGAAAACATCAAAGTTTATGAAGTAATAAAGGCAAAGGGTGGACTCCGCAAACAGATTTTATCTTTAGTTTCGTTGTTGAAGTTTTTTTCTGATCCTTGACAAAGAATAGCTTGGACTTAATGGCAGTTTTGACTGGAAATAAAATAAAGGAAATGGTCTCTGATTTTTGCAGTGCTATAACTGCTATAATCTGTTACTTCTAGGCTGTCTTTTTTGCTGTTTTTTTATGTTATAGTGAGGCAAAGAGTTACATGTTTGTTTTTGTTTTCTTTGGTTTATCTGCTGTACGTTTAAGAGCTCTCACCATTCCTGTGTGGTTGCTCAGTTATGGTTTTTTTTTTCAGGTGCTGTTGAATAAACCGTCTGTTATAACCTGGTTTTCTGGGCTTCGAGTGAAACTGAGAGCAGAAGTGATGGGTACAAGATTTGCTGTTGAAAAGTGCTGTCACCGTGCACTTAGAAAAAAAAAGCAAGAATCCTCTTCACATTCCTCTGCAGTTAAATTAAACGCTGTGTTGTGTCATGCCAAGTTAAAAACAAATGACAAACTGCTGTGGTTCTTATTCTTCAATTATATGTTGTACTTAAGAGAGGGAGGAATGCACTAGTTAGTCAAATACTAGGCCAGAAGTGCATGGCAAGGACCCCGCATTAAAACACTTTATTCAACATCCGTTAATGTCCAAGCTTAATATGGCAATGAGCCAAATTTTCTGAATGTTTATATCTGAAAGAATCCGATTAGATTGTAAGAAAACTGTCACTGACTTCATCTAGAGGTGTGCCAGCCTAATACTCAGTATTGATATCAGTCCAATATAGGATAAAATCCCTGAATCTGAAATCAGAAAATCCTAAATGACACACAAATACGATCTACTCCCTACAAAGTCCCTGCATATATATGAATACAAGTTTCTGCACTGAAATAGTAAGAATATGTCTTTTGAAAAGCCATTTGCGGTTAAGATGTGTACACAGAATTCCTATTTGTAGGTATAGAAACGCATATACCTTACACAGCCCTATAGAGTGGAGAGCCATTTTGGATTCCAGACAAATGGATTATTAACATCCTTGTTGAGAGGAGAAAATGGTATCAAATTGGTTTTGGTATCGGCAGATCCTCAAGGCTGCAGTGTCAACAGAATTTAAGCACACATTCCCTTTTATTTGTTCGAATAAAAAGAGAAATTTGCTGCTCATATTTTAAACTGTTTGGAAACTATTCTTTGACCATTTTTGATTGACATTGTGCAAAGGTCGCTTTGTTCCTTGGAAGTGCTGCTGTGCTTTCCTTCGCAATTGTGTCCTAGCAGAGCTGTTAAGAGCTGACTTTGGAAAAGCTGGAGCTGCATTGTGAAGCATTTCCTGTCCACACTGCTGCTGCTCTCATACAGACACTGAGGAGGGCCAGAGGAAGTGGTGTGAATAATTGAGATGTTTTGTTTTCCAGCAGCCATAAGAAGAGAGGGGAAGGAATAAACAGAAGCTCTGCTCAAATAATTTCTTTTTATAGCATCCTAAACATCAAATATGCTCATTCTACCCCCACTCACATTTCTGGAAAAATGGAGAACGTTATTCCCATCTAATGTCATCATGGCTCAGATATTTGTTTCCCTCAAAAGCTCATGCAAGTACGTCAATTGTAAGTTTCCTCTCGGTTTACAGTTAGTTTTCTAGAGCGAAAGTCACACCCTGTGGGAAATCTACAGAGGAGTCACAGCAGGGCTGTTAGCTGCAGAAATCAGACATGCATTTGTTTTAAGTGAAAGCCGCCACAAGTTTTTAAAAAAAAAAGGTGCTTTTAACTATCCTAAGACTGTACATATGGATGACACAAGCACGCAAACATATAGCGATTTTATTGACCTAAGTTCATATGATGTTTGGTGGATGGATAGCTGGATGGTCTAGTGGTTAGGGTGTTGGCCCTGCGATCAGAAAGTTGTGGGTTCAAATCCCAACTGCTAATTTAACCACTGAGGTACCATCACCACACACTGCTCCCCAGGTGCTCCTCATTGGTGGCAGCCCACTGCTTCACTTGGTGAATAATTAAAATGCAGAGTGAGAATTCCACAGTGTTCACGCATAACTGCAGGGATTAATAAAAAATGATGATACTGGGAAAGAAAACTCTCAAACTCTATATCTGACCCATCTGGCAATGTATTTGAAACAATTTCATGTAACAACTTACGTAACAATGTGTGAGAGAATTGCCTGGTTCACTGTGAGCAATTCTGACTTGGTAAGCTTCTCTAGAACTGTCACTTTTTTAACATCTTAATTTAATTATGCAGACAATTCTGAATAAAATAAATCCCTCCAAAAAAGTTTCAATGAAGTAAGGACATGTTTTGTTGAGAATGGGCTTAAGCTACTCTGTCCACCCCTGGTATTGAATGCTGTCTTGGCCGCTGGTCCGGGAGCATCTTAATGAAGGTTGACTGTTGTTATTGGCAGCTGGCTGCAGTGATTAAGTCAGCAGCAGTAGGATGAGGAGGCCCAGACTGCTGGTATGGCAGAGCTCCAACGCCCACGGTGAAGTGATCCAGCTCAGACTGATTTAAAGTTGTCTGGTATGTGTGTGATGTGAAAGAAATCAGGTTTATACATCTACACACTAAGTTACAAGAATTCTCTTCTAAGAGCTGCTGGGTCTGTACAGAACACTTTAGCACATGTATCTTCTTAGCATCTGCATTAATGTGTCTTCAACACTTCTCAGATCCAAGATCCACTGAAATGTACCAACATTAATCTTTTCTGAACTCACCTGTGTTTGCGGAGTCAGTAAAAAGCTACTAACTCTAGATCTTCAGAACAGTGGAAAGAATTGGGATGAGCATATTGCGCATTCTTTAACACTGTCCCTCTATTTAGAAAGCAGAGTGGAAACAGATGTGCGTCTCACCAAACAGAGCCACTTTGTATTGTATGTTTTTTCATGTTGTTATACCTCAGTATAGCCTCAGTATAAATGTGACTTCACAGTCAACTCAGTAAACAGTATATATGCGTGGCCAGTTAGTTAAGCACCTGACCGAAGCACTTAATATACTTAATATGTTTTTCCTTGTGGTGTCCTCACTTGGATCAATATACAATGCCCTCTACAATGTTTAGGACAAAGACATATTTTTTTTATTTGTCCCTCTGTTCCACAGTTAAGGATTTTAAACTATTCAGGTGTGATTAAAGTGCACATTCCTACATATGCAAAGGTTTTGCATATTTGGTTGAATCTCAACATGTTGAAATTGTAATACTTTATAACCAGCCCCCTACCCCCCTTTCAAGGCACCATAAGGTTTGGGATATAACCGTGTATCTTAGCACTTTATTGCATATTCCTTGCAATGACTGCTTGAAGTCTGTAATTCATAGACATCACCAGGTGCTGAGTATCTTCTCAGGTGATACTCTGCCAATGCAGCCCTACTTGTCCAAACCATACCACTCCCACCACCATGTTTCACATATGAGATGGTATGCTTTGGATTTTTTGCGGTTTCTTCTCATCTTCACACTTTGCGTTTGCCATCACTCTGATACGAATTCATCTTGGTCCACAAACTGTAGGCTTTTTGCACAAACTGTTATCTGACCATGTTATAAGCTGATGCCTTCCTCCTTAAGACTGGTTCTGATCTGTCTGACCAGCGTTTGGAGATTTTGCTGTACCATAATGAGAATTCTTATGCTATTAACAGTGCAGGTCTTCCCAGGCCTATCAGTCCCTTTGCAATTGTTGAGCTCACCAGTATGTTCTTTCTTCTTAAGTAAATTTCAGACCATTGATTTTGGTCATCTTAAAAGGTTTGTCTAGTGTCTCTAATAGCTTTATTCCTGGTTTTCAGCCTCATAGTGCCTTCTTTGACTTTTACTGGCACAACTCTTGTCCTCATTTTGAATAATAGTAATTACAGATTCCAAAGGTGTTTGGAAGCATAAAGGCAAGTCAATATTTTTTATGTCTGCACTAATAAAGCAATGAAACACACTTGATTCATCACAAGCACCTGTGAAGCCAAATGTGCCAAACAATATGGTGCCATAAAATGGAAGTACTGTCTGTAAAAAGTGTCGTAATGTCAACACGGTGAATCTGAAAAGCCCTTAAATTAAAGTCTGGAATTTGCACTTAAATCACATTGGAACTGTTTGGTTAAAATTTTTAAGCTGTGGTGCGAAGGGGAAAACAAAGGAAAATGTGTCTTTGTCCTAAAGATAATGAAGGACACTGTATATACTGCTGCATTTTCTTAAATGATTATTGTCATATTATTTTATTGTAATTTAAATGATTGTTGTATCTCAAGTAAGAATAAAATATCCATCAAAGTTTTATTGTTTTTTAAAACAGTATCAGGTCTCCTTAAAAGTATCAAATCTTAAGTGCCAAATACCCTATAAAACTTTTGTAGAACTTCCTAGTACATCCAGCATCTGTCAGCACAGGAACTGAAGTTTGTTAAGAGCTTCTCCTTTGGGGATCCTTTTGGTCTAAAATAAAGTACAACAGCTTGCAGTGATGGATGTGAGGAAGAGTGGTTCACAGGCTGTCAACCAGAGGTGGGTAATAATTCATTACATTTACTCAGTTACATGTACTTCAGAAAGCTTGTAATGGATTTATGTTTAATTAGTATTATTTTTATCATATTTATGAGACAATTAATTGTACTTTTCAACACAGTTTTAGACCAAGACTTCACTTTCTGTATTTATTGAGGCTGTATGCACTGAGAAGTTCCATTGCACTTTTGAAGGGGAGCTCCACCAACTTTTGGAAATGATTGCATAATTACATTGTTTCAATGTAAAAAAAAGTAATTGAGGTCTGATGTGAAATTTATACTTTTAGATAAACTTGCAGAGTCAGAATCACTCAAAGCAGTGGTGATGGGAACCACACGTCTCAGATTTTAAAGTGTGTTTTGTCAGAAATTCTGCCCATTCATTCTGCAGAGCATTTATGAGGTCAGGCTCTGATTTTGGACAAGAAGGACAGGCTCACAATCTCTGTTCAAGTTCATATCAAAGGTGTTTGCTGGGGTAGAGGTGCGGGCTCTGTGTGGGCCAGTCCAGTTATTTCTTACCAAACTCATCCAACCTGCACAAAGCAAGGTCATGCTGAAATAGAAAAGGTCCGTTCTCAAACTGTATCCACAAAGCTGGAAACATGGTGTTGGTATGCTGAAGCATTAAGATTGCCCTTCACTGGAAGTGAGGGGCCTAGCCTAAACCCTGGAAAACAGTGTCCCAATACTTTTGTTCATTTAGTGCATGTGTGAACCAGACCATACAGAGGTTGTGTTCTCATGAAGACCTGTAACAATAGACGGCTGTGTATGCAAATCTGCGCGCTGTGATTGGCTGAAAGAAGGCAGTCAATCGTCCGGCGACACTACTGTTTTTTTTTCTCCTCTCTCTCTCTCTCTCTCACCAAAAAAATCAGTTACTGAAGCGAGAACTTTCGGAGCAGGAGCAGGAGCAGGAGCAGGCCAACAGGGATTTAACGTGTTTGGATCGAGCAGCAGCGGCAGTGGATCTCTAATTTAGCTCCGAGGTGGTTTGAAAGTAAATCAGAGAAACTCTTTGTTGGTTCTGAAGCTACTTTTGTTTTGAGACACACGGACACAAAGAAAGTTTCAAGCATCATGACCCAGTTCAACAAGGGACCAGCTTACGGATTATCAGCAGAAGTTAAAAGCAAGGTAAGAGACTGTTATGCTATAAAACATAAAAAAGCTTCCCATGCTTACACTCCTCTGACTCTTACAAACATGTAGGGAGATGTATCATTTCACAACGTGCCACTTTCACACTTGCTTTGAAGTAATTGGATAATTTGTAACGTTTTGGACCGTGTATCTTATAAACGTTTACATTCTGTCCAGTTTTCAGTCCAAACATTTCCATTAGGGTCCTAAGCAAAAAAAAATCGCGAGGTGGATTAACTTTGTGAGTGAGGAGCACTAACTTTAAAACTGAAGGAAACTACAAGGAGAAAATTATCGTTTCTGTAACTTATTTTCATCAAAATTTTTAAGTGTATGCAAGTACAGTTACATAATCTCGTTATTTCTGTCGATTTTTAAGGCTCGGGTTCTATTCCAGGGCTCATAGAGCTTCACTATCGACCCCTCTGTCGATTTTTCCCACTCCAACTCTTAGGTACTTCTTTTATATGTTTCCAAAGCCTGTTCACTTTATTTCGTAGTGCTCATGGTGATTTGCTCACCTATATGGCAGGTTTGTTTTCCTTTTTTGTGGATGAATGGAAGACGATCCAAAGCTTGGAAGGTTTGAGCTCATTGTTCGTGGCCATGGGAGGAGCCGGTGGGTCTGCCCCCCTCCCAGTATCCCCAGTTAGAACAGTAGGTCAGAAGAAAAAGCCATACGTTTAGACAATTAACATACGCTGAGCTTCATTCTTGACTTCATGATAGCTGATCATTCTCTGTTCTATCAGGGTGAAATGGAGCTTTGCCATGAAATGGATCTTTTACAAAATACCCTGCTGGCCTGATGCTGCTTAGACTTTAGTACAAAAATAGGATTATTTAGTTACCACTTTTGTCTAAAAGGTCTCTGGGTTTGCTGAGGGAGTAGAAAAAATTCTGGATTCTAATGTCTAACTGTCCTAGCTTTGCTAACTGTCTTAAACTGTTTCTTGAGGAGCCCACCCATTCAGTATTTTGCGGTCATTGTTCTTGCAGCTTCCTAACAAAAGTCTGGTATTTTAAGCTCAGGAATTCTTAGCATTCCTGAGATGTGACGTTTACCAAAGTCCGGAGGTTCATGACTCCATTGACGGAGCTTACATTTACATTTACGGCATTTAGCTGAGCTTCCACCGACATTAGGCCACATTAGACCCGAACTAGCAAATCTTTATTTATTCATATGGGGAGTTGTCTAGAAAGTAAAGTCTTAATGTGAAGAACTGTTTTTGTTCTAGGAAGTCTCTGGAAGCTCGGTTAAGCTTTGTAAGTGGTGGCTCCACTGGTTTACCTCATGTGGCCCAGGGTGTCTTTGAACCATGTGGTCCAATGTGTGCTGCCAAGCTCTGCCTTCTAACACACTTTAGTGTTACATAATGTTAAGTGGAAGTCTGTTGCTTTTTTTTTATTAAATGAGAGTTAAAAAAACAAAAACCACTGTTAATAATGTTATTGAACACCAACTAGGTCAGATGTTTAGTGTAAGTGATTTTTCTTTCTGATTCTTCACTGGCTTTATTGATTGATTTGTATTGTGAAAAGTGTTAGCCTTATCAGTACTCTACATTTTGATCAGCCCCACACGTCAGCAAGGCATGTAGATGCTTAACTGCTGTTGCAAAACAAATGTTACAATTCATGACAAACCTAAGGAAGGGATACAATTTCTTACTAATGGGTGACTGGTCAGAGCCATGGCTCACTTCACTTCAGATTTTTTAGGCATTTAAAGGCATTAAGAGCTTGGAGCTTGGTGAAAGCTGGGTTCATCAACACCAAGAGGACAGCCTTCTCAGGAGCATTTTGTTTCCGACCTTTCTTTGAGTCAGAAGCTTTCTGAGACTTGTTGGTCTTGTTCTTCTAGTTGCAACACCAGCTTGCTTTGCTGAAAGCTGAGCATTCTGTGTGTTGTGTTTTCTGACTCTTTGACATGTGGGAAGTAAGCAAAGGAGACTTGGAGTGTTTAACTTTTTTTTTTTTTTTTTTTTTTTACATGTCTTTCAAAGTTTTTTTTTTAGAGGTGCTAAATCCAGTCACAGACTGAGCGTTTCTAACGGTCAGTTAATCACTTTTTCTTATTCTGCTGTTCCCCTCATTACTATGAGATTTCAAGGATGACTGAGATGGGAAAATGGGAGAGGATGTTTTCAGCATGATGATGACCCCCTGCTCCCCTCTTCGGTTATGCAATAACTTACTCAAGGGTCAGTCATTACATGTTTATCTCCAACGCATCATACCACAATCGCCACTCACCACATCACCACAACTGCATTATTCTAACCTAAATTAGGAAAGTGTTTATCTAAATTTCACAATCGTCTTTTTTACACACTTTTGGAGTGAAGGGGTGGCGTGTTTTTTGGCTCTTATTTGTGCTGATGTTTGCCTTTGGTTGGTGAATTGTTGACACAACCAGCACACAGTCCAGAGCAATGCCCTGTGTCTGTCTGAAATGGTAATGTTAAAACAAAAAAGCTGGACATAAGTGGTAATTGTAATGTTAATTTACTTCTATGCTTGATTTTTGTAAATATATTGGTGTGATGACCTTTTTTCTGTGCATGGTTGTAACCACCATTTGTTGATAGTAATTTAAACACTTAAATATAGTAGCAAATAGATTTTAATTGCTACTTAAGGTTTTTAAAGATCTTCCCAGAAGCACAGTGTCTATCCACTGGAATCTCAGCTAATAGGTTTGGAGTGGTCCCAAAAATCAAGATATGTTGGTTTTCTCTGGCCTGGGAACCAGCTCTTTCTCACTGTGGTAAATTCATATTTATCCTGACGTGCACATCTGACTCGCTCTCACCGTTCTCTGTAAACTTGTTCTGTTAGAATCTGTGGGGCAGAGTAAAAGCCAGATTAGTACTGAATGGACTCTGAATGTTTGTATGGTTTTCGTGTAACCACACCAGGTTAAGCGGGTGGCTATGGCCCATTTCTCCCTAATACCACATTCCAGCCAGAGCTTTGGCATAACCCACCTTCGTAGACACACTGTTCATGCAAATGGGGGGGGGGGGGGAACTGAAGGGTTCCTGCCTTTCCCACAATGTGCTGACGAGCAGTCTTTCAATGGCTCGTTTCAAGCAGTGCAGCTGTTAACCCCGTATTGCCGTTTTGGGTTGGACAGGAAGGTCCGTTTCCCGAGGCTATTGTTGTACTGTTTTCGTCTCCTACACTGCTTTCAACTCTCTGGAAGCACCCCCGTGCCTTTAAAGAGATCTAGAGACATTAGCTTTGAAGGCTAAGCACACAATGGTATCTTCAGTATGTTCGTTTTTGAAATGCCTTTTTATCTTCTCACATCTACCTGCTTTGAGACTGGCATTCTTTTAGATTTTTGTTTCTGTTTTCTGGTGTCGTCATTTATCCACTGACGTTGCTGGTCACATTCCGTCTTTGAGCTTTATTCATGTGTAAACGTTTTCTAGTTGACCTCACATGTGTGGTACGGCTAGACTCCTGCTTTGCATGCTCTACTGAGCATTTTGCCTGCTAACTGGTGGTTAAATATTAATGAATACCAGCTGGGCTATTTCAAGCTTTTTACATAGTTTCCATGAAGGGTTTATGCATATTGATCTACATACTCATATTTTTATCATATTTTTTTTTTAAAAAAAAGGGCAAAAATTAAATATTTCTTTTTTTCCACCACCTCTTTTCCAAATCTGTTTTATCTGTAAAAAATACCTGATCACCCCAGGTGAGGTAGGTTCCTGGCAAAGTGCCCGTATATTATTGATCTCGCAGGGCCTGTTTGTTGAATTGCTAATGCTGCAGGCAGAGACCCTGCACTCCCTAGGCCCTCTTTGTGCAGATGTTTGCTTTGTTTTACTCTTTCATCAGGAAATGCTTAGGATTGTGAAAGAGGGAAAATGAGCAGAAGTTCAGTTCCTACAGAATTCAGCTGTAGGTTTCCAGAATTTTCTTTAGTAACTGACTTTAATGTGTTATCGTTTTTTATTTTAAACTTTTGACAGTCTTCCCAAAGGACAAACTGCTGGAAGAAGTGAGGAGACATAGAGAGAGTGAGTGAGAGAAAGAGAAACCCTGCCCTCTAATCTGTCCCTCTGCCACAGAGAGAAGCGTCTCTGTTCTATAGTGCTGTCTCTTTACCAATTAATTTCTGAATTCTCAAAACTTGGCTCTCTATGTGGAGTATAATTGTGTGAGAGCCAGAAATTCATGTTAACCTTTTATATTACAAAAAAGGCTGATCTTTTGAACTTTGTTACACAACTCCATATCTGCCCTTTTGAAAATGAGAGTTTATAAAATTTGCCCTTTTTGTCCATCACTGCATATGAAAGGCCTTTTCTGATTGACCTCAAATTGCGCAGAGGGAGTGACAGTTCACTACAGTGCATTTTTTCCTGGTGACTAACCTCACATTCCAGCTACCAGGCTTTAGCAAGGGACCAGAGATTCACTGCACTCCAGCCAAAACTGACCTGCTCCCCACTGAAAGGAGAAAAATGCCATTAAGGTCTAAAGACTTTCTTAATAGGTTGTGTGTATAAGCATTTAAAGACGTATGTTTTTAGAAGCACTTGAGGAAAGATATTTTAGGTTGCTTGATATTACTCTCTCTGTATTCTTGTCTTAGCCTAATGCCAGGCAAGCATAATTAATGTCATGGCAATAGGCTGATATCTTCGTCAAAAGGAATGAGTAATGTGTGCGGAACTAAAAAGACACTGAACAGTGAGGTGGAATGGAGGCCAGATGTTTTCTTTCAGGTCTTTATTCATCTCTTTTATCTTTGAGATAATTAAGTAGTAGAGAAAAAAATCCTGTTCCAAAGCATCCCTTTAGAAAAGCCCTTTCAAAGGCATCATGGTTTCTATTGGCAATGTCTCTAACATCTGTATTTACATTAAAAGGCTTCATTGCAGTCTGTGTGTACAGTTAGTTGATTTAGCTGTACACTCCTAGGTGTGCATGGATATGCTTGGTGTCTCTGTAAATAAGTGGAAGCTGGGCGGAGCTGAGTTCGAAAAAAGCCGGTGACAGCAGGCAGCAGAGTGCTGATGGCCATGTGGAGCGCTCCATATTTAATGAAGGCTCCTGCTTATCATGTTTTGGCTGTGGGGAGTGTATGGGAACAGCTCCAGGGCGGAGGGACTTTGGCTTCATCTGCTTTACTCCCAGGATCCAGATCTAATGCTTCAACCCCCACGGGCCCTCCCGCACTCTCTGATCTGAGGCCTGATAGCTGTTTCAGCTTTGTCAACGGAGGAGCTGACTAAAAGCTGTCCTTGAATAGGCACACCAGAGATAAATGTCATTTTCTGGGTTTTGTCTTAAGGCTGGATGTAAAGTTATATTAAGTTTTATTTAGCATGTGTTTGCGCAGGGCAACACTGGCCTTTTTCTTTGTTTAGTGAAGTGATTTAACCATTTTGTCGAACATGAACACACCACAGCACACTGTACGAACAGCACAAATTCTTTCTCTGTTTTTAACCCATTCACCAAATGAAGCAGTGAGCAGCCAGGAACACAGCGCCCAGGGAGCAGTGTGTGGGGACGGTACCTCACTCAAGTGTACCCCAGAGGTGCCACTAGCAGTCCTCTGATTTGAACCCATGACCACCTTATTGCAGGGGCAACGCCCTAACCACTCGGTCACCAGCTGCTCCAATCCCTGTTGGAGTAAATACCCGGCATCAGTCCACCTTCTGTTCATGTCCTACTTAAGAAAATCATAGCACTCACAGATGAATTGCAAATCTTCATGTTTTGGAGCACCGCTGATCCAGTGTGCTGTGCATGTGAATCATGCCATTTAGTGACTGAAGCTACTAGAAACAGAACCCAGAGAGTGTCAGTGCTCTGATTCACTGTAGGAATTCTGTTAGTATAATCGTGCATTTGTGATGCATCACATGACACTTGGCTAACACAGAAACAAAAGAAAAGAAAAGGCCAAACAATGCCCGAATTTGATGTGAAAATGAACATCTGAAAGGTGTAAAAGGGGAAAAAGTGAGCTTTGTATATAATTTGTCCATTTATTTCTCAAAGGCATCCGTGTCCTGTTGAGTAACATCTGGTGCCAAGCAGTGGATGTGATTTGACTTAGTTGACCATTGCGCAGCTGAGGATGAATGATAAATTAGAATTGTGCAATTGCCATTTTCAAGCTGCGGATGAATACCAAGGGATACTGTCTTGGACGCATTCCTTTTTAAAACAGTGTGATCAAGTCTGTATGCCTAATAGTCATGCTTTGTGTCACTTTCACATTTAGATTGCACAGAAATATGATCCCCAAAAGGAGGACGATCTCCGCTTCTGGATTGAGGAGGTGACGGGCATGCCCATTGGAGACAACTTTCAGAAGGGACTGAAGGATGGTGTCATTTTGTGCGAGTAAGTCCATGTGCTCTTATGTTAAATGGTGTTGAGAGAGAGAGAGAGAGAGAGAGAGTGTGGAGAGAGTGTGTTTTTATCCCAGTGCACTTGGTGTCATATTATGGCTCAGGGGACTGCAGCCCCACTGAAATGGTGACTGTGCCTACCAGCTCAGCACAGTGTAATCTGGCCATAGTGTGTGGTATGTAGAGGTTGCTGAGTCAGCTTACATGGCTGACAGATCGGTCAGTCAGTCATGCTGCAGTGTCCCCTGTGTTTGGAGTTAAAGGACGTTGAAAGAATAATTATTTCAACGTCCTTTAAATCTCTCTCTCTTTCTCTTTCTCTTTCTCTCTATATATCTATATCTATATATATATATATATATTAAAAATTTCCTTCTGTATAAAGAAATTTGTTTGTCATAAATGTAAAATGATTGTAATAAAGGTTTTTCTGTGTCATTACTTCCTTATAGGTTAATAAACAAGCTTCAGCCAGGTTCTATTAAGAAAATCAACCACTCGCAGTTGAACTGGCATAAGGTAGAGTTACTGATGCTGTTGTTTTCCATCGAGTGGTGAGCTTATGTTCTGAAAGGCATTCTGTTTCCTTGAAAGCAGATTTAAAACCAGTGTGGTGATTGTTTTGCAAAACCCTAGCTCACATAGCTGTTGCATGAAGATGGGAAAGTATTTTCCATACATTAATTCGTTTTTTGAAATCATAAATTCATAAAATGTCTTTCTCTTACACAGACACACCATGTATTTTATTTGGTCATTGCATTCTGCTGGGGTTGCTGAAAAAACTGCCATTATTGTTACTGTACTTCCTGCCCTTAGCTGGAAAACCTTGGGAATTTCATCAAAGCCATCTTAACATATGGCTTGAAGCCCAATGACATCTTTGAAGCCAATGACCTCTTTGAAAATGGGAACATGACTCAAGTCCAGACCACACTCCTCGCTCTAGCCAGCATGGTATGTTATGACCCCTGTCATTTCTCCATTGCATTCTACTTTCATGGGAGCTCACATTGGCTTTGTGCTGACTGCGTCCATACATATTCCTGTGTAATTAAAAGTACATTCATTGCATTTTTGTAGGCCAAAACCAAAGGCATGGACACAAAGGTTGACATTGGAGTGAAATACGCAGATAAGCAAGAAAGACACTTTGATGATGAGAAAATGAAGGCTGGCCAGTGCGTTATTGGACTTCAGGTTAGATATAAAAATTATTTATAAGAATGATTAGCCACTATTATGTCATGTTCTTGCATATATGTGGACAAAGTAATCATTAGCTAATATTTTTAGATGGGAACTAACAAATGTGCAAGCCAGGCTGGTATGACTGCTTATGGCACCCGGAGACATCTTTATGACCCAAAGACACAGGCAGACAAGCCTTATGACCAGACCACTATCAGCTTGCAGATGGGTACTAACAAAGGAGCCAGTCAGGTATGTCTGCTGAACCACCCTAGTTAAACACCTGCAGTGCAAGTTTGTTAAAATTGTATAACCCATGCATGCTCCCCCTAGAATGGTGGTGAATAAAGGGGATATCTCATATGTATTGTGCAAAAGTCTTGAGTTACCCCTCATTTCTCCAGCATTCTGTAAAGCTTGTCCAACCTGTCCACCAATTACTTTATTTGTTACCACTTTATATATTCATAGCTTTAATAGTTTCAGTAAAGTGATTAAGTAAATGAATAGGAATGCATCTGATTCATGGTATGTCTTCTCTCTAGGCTGGCATGTCTGCCCCAGGCACCAGGAGAGACATCTTTGACCAGAAGGTTGCAGTGCAGCCACTAGACAACTCCACTATCTCCTTGCAGATGGGAACCAACAAAGTAGCTTCTCAGAAGGGCATGAGTGTGTACGGGCTGGGCAGACAGGTCTATGACCCCAAGTACTGCTCCAACCCCACAGAGCCCATCATCCATGCCAACGGCAGCCAGGGCACAGGCACAAACGGCTCAGAGATCAGCGACAGTGACTATCAGGCAGAGTACCAGGAAGAGGAGTACCAGGGTAACTACCATGATGAATACAGTGGCCACTACAATGACCAGGGCATCGACTACTAGGGAGAGCTGCACTGTTAGTCGAAGCAGTATTAATGCAATATATATCAACAGAGCAAGTCTTTTGCTATCCTCGCTAGTCTTCCTTTTGTACTGAGGGGTAAGAGAAAGAGAGAAACAGTGTGTCATAGCCTTGCGCTTATCCCTGCCAAACCCTTCCCTGTCCCTTCCCTGTTTTAAGTGGCGGTGTTTTAAATCAGTCATAGTTAACTATAGAATGGCACGATATCTAAACCTGCTATTCAGAACATTCCTTTTTAAGTCTTATTAAATGTTTCTTATGAAGTATGGAAAACTGTGAAGAAAAGATTTCCCGTTTTTACTTTTACTGGTGTTTTTTTTTTTTTTTAAACCCCACGACTTTTTTTTTTAATCACTGATTTCCGTGCATCTCAGAGTGAACCAGTCTTAACAGTTCTAAGGTTCACAAGCCAAACTCTATTCTTCTACAGCCTGAAGGGACTGAAGATGATGATAAAGGTGTCGGAATAAGAGTGGGCAGAAAGAAAATGGTCCAGAAGCCTTTTTTAAGTCATTCCATTTGCCTTTTTACATCACTGGAAGTTTGTCTTTTTACCTAGCTCTGAAACAGCAAGGCATTGGTGCTTTCAAAGATTTGCTTCATTAGACTGGATGACCAAAAAGCCCTTTTAATTTCCTGCTTTTATCAAATAACTTTATTTGTGCCATAATCTCTGAAATGTTCCTATAAATTCCTCTCCCACTGTATTTATTGCCAGTTTTCTCATATAAACTGTTCCTCTGTCATATGGTTCTTTTTATGAATAAATTGTATGTTATGAATAAAGCATTTAATTCCTTGGTTCCCTAAGCATTGGAGAATTGTTCTATGCGTTTTTGATATTTTCTTGTCTTCGTTTTAAATCAAAGTCAAGACCCTCCATAAAACTGCAGTCGATAGGAATTGAATAAGTCCTAACTGGGTTCTTTTTTTTTTGCCAGTCAGTGAGTGCAGTACTCTACTGTTGCCCTGTAATGCTGAAGTATGACTTTTTGAAGGACCACTGATTTCATTAGCTGGCACAGAGCTCTTGTATATTTTATGAAGGCAGTTTGGAATGGCACTGAGCCTTAGATGTGCATTCAATCTGTTTAAAGCAGTACAGTTGAGTCATAAATCTTCTGTTTTGAGGCTACCCTCAGAGGACGTTGGAGGGCTTTTGGAAGCTGGCCCTGGAGTCTGTAGCCCATGGTTTCTGGAAATGGTTATATAACCTCTGAGTGGAAAAACAGAATCTCAAGTTTAGAGACTCTGAAGAGAAGTCATTGGAGAGAAAATTGCATCCTGTGCATATACATGCATCATACCCCAACAGTTAGGGGCTTAAAGTGAATAACCAAAAAGTTAAAATTTTGTCTTGTGTATGATATGAATTCTGGGGTGGAACTATACTTTCTGTGCTGCGGTTTTTCACAGAGTAATGTGCTCAAAATACTGCATTGATGGCTCAACAGATCTATGCCGATAAGCAGCTATGGGGGAGCTGGGTGCAGCCAATATCCACAACAGGCCCTGGAATGTCCCAGAAAATAGTGGATTTCATGAAGGTTGCCAGGCTTTATTCCCCAGCTGTGGTTTTGGTGTACTGATGAAAAAGCTCAAGGAAAATTGCTGAGTAACTTAAAGGAGGTAACAATACATTTGTCTACAGAGGAACTGATCATTTTGAGACATGTAATATCATGACCTTATACAGTGTACGAGCAAACCTGTATAGCCTGTAAATAAGGCCTTTTCAAGATCAGCTTAAATCCCTTGCTATTAAACAAGCTTGGAATGTTTAAAACAATGTTTACAAAACAGAATCTGATCTTAGAAAATACACCATGTACAAAAAGAGAACCCCACTTCCTAAAGAGAAACATAATTTTCTTCTATTAACATTTGTGTAAAATATAACACCAGCATATATCTGGTGGATTTGGTTGACTTGCCTTTGTGCAATTTCCCAAAGTGTGGCCATGTGAGGAGAGGCGTCGACTCCTGGGACAGTGAATGAAGGACCACTGGGTTTCACGGACAAGGCTTTGGCATTCATTCAAACACGGTCTCCCTCTTTTTTCTCCTGTTCGCTGCAGTGCCGAGGAATAATCAGTGCTTTGTGCAAGCAGTGGAATCCGGGATGAAAACGCAAGACTCAATTATAGGGAAGGCCCCGGAAAAAAAAAAGGCTAAGCACGTTACCGCAGCAACCACAGTGGGCCTTTAAAGGGAGTCAGAAACCTAACCAGTCCTGCAGCATAGCACACAGCAGAAACCATTCAATCCCAGTGCTCCCTTGTTGCTGTCAGAGCTCAGGGCCAAAACCATGTTCAGTCCCTGCTGCGCCAAAGCTGATATTGTGTACTGAGCTGTATTGCAGAAGAATCTTCCGCAATGCCAGCAGTGATAGGTGATTCTTGAACCCCTAGTATTTCTTGTGGTTTCTTAACAAATATTCAAGTAATGCCTTACCATTGAAAACGCCTTAATGTGGCTGAGCTAAGCTGTTCCAACAGTTCACTGAAAATTCTCCCGCACCCTCCGCAGATGCTGGTTTGAAGTCAGACCAATGGATAGTTCAGAAAAGTGTCTCCAATCTGCAGTCAACTGATTTCTCATTTCTCCAAGCACCCTCTTCTCTCTTGCGAAACACGATAGAGGCATTCAGCAGCCTAGGAGCACATCATGGGTCCAAAGACAATAGTGAGTGGGACTGAACTGTATCTGTGAAAACAGTTTCAGGGCGGCAGTCTGGACTTTATTAGCCGATCGCTCCTGCTCGCTGCTCCTCAGGCCGTAACTCAATGTACCTCAACCTAAGCTGAGAAGTGGGGATTTGGATGGGGAGAGGAGAGAGAGAAGTAGAGGAGAGGGAATGAGGATATATTTGGCTTCAGGCAGAGACACACAGAGGGTCTAGGGGGTGTGAGGGAGGGAAGCGGTGGGGGCGTGGGGGTGAATGGATTTCCTGGAGCTGACGGGCTGCTGATCACAGAGAGATAGAGGCCCCTTGCTGGCCAAAGCTGATCCTGATCCAAGGCCTGTGGAAATGCCTGAATGCCTGGAGGAAGGCTCTTTGTCTCTGAGAGACTGAAGCCCCGGTAGATAAAGTTTAGACACTCAATGTACAAGTATAGGCACGAAATAGTCCTGCTGGATATAGCCCTTTGTTAATATTGGTATGCTCTTAACCTTCTTTTGCTTCATCATTCAGCAATCAGCAGTGCAATTCTTCTCATGCCTCTGTAAGTGGAACCATTTGAGTCTCGTTTTTATTAGGCTTTGTGAGTGCAGCCATGTCTTCACTAATGCATTTTAAATTCTTTCAGTATTTCTAAAATCCTTGCTGCTAATGGTACAACTTTCTTTTTTTATCATAGCTGTTCAGTTAGACCCTGGATACCTGCATGTCCAGCATACATTTTCCAGAAGAGTACTTAAATTTCCACATCCCAGAAAGTCCACAGATTTCTCCATAAAATAAGATTGTCAGTATAGGTTGTCCTCAACTCCAAATCCAAAACAGAGGTCTGTGACTATCAAGGGAAATGGCATTGTCTGTTTAATAGGAGGAGGAGTTTCTGTACAGTAGAGTGGTATGTGAAATATGTTTTATTAGCTAAGAGGTGTGTCCTTATGCTTCATATTAACCTGAAACATCTGGGTGTTGAATGGGGGTCATTGTGTGTCATTATCTGAGAATTGCTTCTTGTTCAGGCCCAAAATTAGGCCTAATTATCCTGGCACAGACATCTAGACAAGGCCACATTCATGGCTGGTCTGGTCTCATGGCAGGGAAGTGAGAGGGAATGGGTTCACACTTAACAAACACCATGCCCTGAAAATGAGTGACATCAACCCAACCTGCAAACAGTGCCATGTTTCTTCAGAGTGATGTGGAGCTGCAGACATTTCATCTCAGCTACTAAAAAGGAGAGGAGAGACTTCCCCTCTTTTACAGCCAATTAGTTAACTAGCACGTCCTCTTCTCAGACGTAAAACCCACCAGCAGGCCTAAGACATAAACACTTCTGGAGGCTACGTCAGAATCCTGTAGAAGCACACAGTAAAACTATGGAATGCAACTTTCCCCTATGATTTAATAAAGACCTATTGGTTTCGCAAAGGGTTCAACTCTGTAATCTGTCGGTGGGTGTAATCGGATAGTGCCACTTGCACACTTGCAGGCGATATAAGTTCTGTTTTAAGAGCAAAACAAGTATTTGAGCCTCAAGGGATTATTGCAGGCACTCGATTCCTGTAAATGTTGTTGGGGGAACCACAAAACAGAGAGGAATTTTCAGGAGAGTGCACACAGAAAATTCATGGCTCTTGTCCAGCAAGAGAACCATAGACATATACAAAACCAGAGACCCAGTCAGTGATGGTTAAAAAAGCCATCAGTCTTAGCCCTTGCCAAAATAACCCTCAGTAAACAGTGGACCCACCACTTGTGTTTTCTTTCGACACCTTTCAACAGTGAGCAATGTGTTCCCTCACCCAAGAACCTTCGTGAATAGCTTTTGTTCAGGAGGAATTCTGCTGGAGTGGCCACATTTGTGAGCTGATGGGTCGGACTAACATTCTCGAAACATTATGTAACCTTCCTCATTACATTCTTTTCTGTCTCGTCCCCTTTTTAGATGCATGCAGTCTAAGCTAAAGGGGTTATGTAGCACCAAAAAAGCTGCAAGATTGTAAAGGCCAGAGGACCAAGCCCCAGCAAGCGTGCCCAGAGGAAAATTGTTTGTATTTAATGGTTTATTAGGTCTAATATCGTTTCTTCAGGAGAAATTAGACAAAATGGAAATGTTACTTCTAGGTCAAATAAAAATTAAAATAGTTGCTCACAGAAACAAAACTGAGAGGCATAGTCTGGGTGAGATATGGTTGAACTCATTTTGAGATTTCTTTCTATGATTCAGTTGCATATGAGAAATATCTAAGCAACAGATATCTCCATTGTCTTACTATTCGATCTCAAAAGATATTGCTCAAAAACAACATCCATCATTGGAGCTGCTCATCCTAACCAGAATCCCGTGGGGTTCCTGAGCCCATTCCAGTACTCACTGGGTGAAATGCAGAGAAATTCCCTGCCAGTCCATTGCAGGGGGAACACAGAGACATGCATACTCACACCTAAGGGCAATTTAGCCTCTCCATTTCACCTGGCATGCTTGTCTTTGGAGTGTGGGAGGAAACCAGAGCACCTGGAACAAACCCACTCATGGAAAGCACCCTCGGCCGGGAATCAAACCCATAACTTTTTTGCACTACCCCACTACTCTGTGTTCTCAGTGAATGACTCAGCATGCTCTGGTATGATTTGTGTGGCATACTGGAAATGAGAGGCATCGTCTATAGCAGAGTAATTATCTCAACAGCTTCCACTCCAACACCTCCAGTTCCACTCCCAGAACACAACCTGCTCTCATGATGAGCTTATTGAGTCTACTAGCAACTGCCTTCACTCTGCTTCCCCTAGTGCACTTCAGCACAGATGCCGTCCATCAAAAAGTGATAAACCATCTTCAGTACAGTTCCGCAGACATGGAACAACCCGAGTCTCCTAAGAAAATACAGGTCTTTCTCTTACAGAACCTTTGTGTTTTTAGTCTGGTCAGTCTCATTGTGCATGTGGTCATCCGGCTATTTGCATTTCTTGACGATGTGCATCTGTGCTCCCCTGATGCTAACTCAGGTTCATTTGTCTTGTTGGAATAATGATGTTTGTTACAGAATGTTTGGTTGGAATGTTCTTGCCTTAGAAAAGCCAGAGTGCACTGACAGAGCAAACACACAAACAGAAGCATTTGGCTGGTGTGTAATACCTGTGAATCTCTTTTCATTTTGGCTTATCTGGCTTCTAATCTTGTCCCCTAGTGTTCTAATGACTGCTGCAGACCTTACAGTGTTTGTGCTTGTTAGTGTTTGTTTGTGTACTCTGGCCTGAATAACAGTAGCAGAATCCCTTTTAGTGCTACATAGCATTTCAATATGCAATATTTTCTAAGATCTAAGTTGAACCATGTTTTCTCATTCTTTTTTAGTGCAATTTGATGTTTTCTTTTTTTACTATGATATTACTACTACAATCACTGCTATTACTGATAATAATAAATAGGTTATTTGTATGTGGTTCTTTAAGTTGTCATTCCTTTTATTAAGTTGCTGTTTATTTTTTTTAAGTTGTCATATATGACTAAATTGTCATATTACTAAACCCCATGAAGAACATTTTTAAAGTCTGTATATTGAAACACATTCACCAATATCCTCTCAGGGTTAAAAAAAAAAGTGCTGTGGTGTTAGACTAAACAGTATGCTATCTGTAACTCTGGGGCTGTTTCCTTTTTATAGTGGGGTATTCCACTGAACTAACAATGACACTTTAGGGGAGTTGTTCATTTACCAGAACCCTGTTTTTGAGTCACCTTCCCTCGCATGTCACTGAAATGTTACCACCCTCACACGTTACTGTATCAGTAAAAGGAGACAGATACAGTGCAAGCCAGTGAATCACTAATAAATCCATCCTACATCTTTTCAAAGATAAAAAAATTCAAAGGCGCATTGATTTAGTGTCTGAGCCATGGCCACGTATCCACAGATGTGTTGGAGCACTTTCTCGCCAGTATCTACAGCTTAGTGCTGTACAGCTTGCCTTTGGTTTAAGGTCTTTCAAGCTCCATTCAGTGAAATAAAAAAAGATCTGCTAAGCTATAAAGCCAACCATTCTGACTCTCACAGTGCCATACCTTCACACCCACACCAGTTACGCAAAGCCTTTACTGTGTGTGGAAGTTTTGTGTTTTACCAGACATGACACAGCAAAGCCCGGAGATGTAACGTAATGACAAAAGCCTAAATCAGAAAGAAGGAAAATAAATTGCAGAGGCTTTAGTCATTGCTGATTTCTGTAAAATAACACCATGCTCCTTGTATTTAATACTCAGTTTGACGTAAGGCAGGGTATTAAGGACAGACAATGAAAGAACGTTTACATGATTCAATATCTAACAAAGATTTTTTCCAGGTTTTTATATGCACTGTCCTGCAGTCTAGTGTTGGCTACTCCTTCTAGGATAAAGGAATGCAGTTTCCATTACATGAGTTAGAACAGAAAAAGTGCGACTAATGCAGTCCTAATGTTTCTTGCGTGCTACCAAAATCTCCATTCAAGAGATTCAAAATAGGAGTTTGGGGGAAAATGTTTGGAGAAAAATATAAAGATCTGAAATTCATCAAAAGAAATCCCAGTATCCTGTACTCACAGGCATGCTCCAGTGTGCGTGTGTCTGTGTGTGTGTGCTATATGAGGTCTCTGTCTGTTTCCTCAGGATGCTTCTGGATCAGGGTGTGGAGGAACAGAGGGATGGGTAAATGCAGACTACAGAAAGATAAAGCAACTGTGAAGATGCCCCCAGTTCACTGACAGCTGTTTCCCACAGTGTCTGGTCTAGAGGGAGGGGCCAGAGCTAATGAAACCCAGTTGTTGTCAAGTTTACTTGGAAAGATTGTTATCACACTGATTACTAACAGAGATATCCCCGTGTTACTGGGGACAGGTTCGTTTTCGAAAGGAGTGTTCTCCAGGCCAATATTTACATCACAGTATCTTCTACAGCTATAAGAAATTACTTTCTCGAGGAGACTGCGGACTGTCTGTTGAGGTTCAGCATACAGCATCAATAAGAGAACTCTCTCCTCCCATAAAGCCTGGAGCAGCCGCCTTGTGAACCCTAGACTCCTCCTCACTATAGACAAAGAAGCAGCTGACAAAAAGTCAGGCACAACACATGAGTGTGTACAAACATTATGAACTTCCAGATAACATTCCTGCCCTGAATTCAGCAAATACAACACTTAAGGTCTTCACTGCTGCATTAGAAGATTACAAAAAAGCAAAAGGACCAGTAAGATTTATGGCTCTGTTTGTGGAGTAAAAACACCAAAAACTACAAAAGGTTCTACAAAGGTTCTCTCAGAGGAAACTCAAACTTTTTTTCAGCCAGGTGTTCCAGTGTGAAAAAATGTCCACAGACTCTTCAAATATTAAACATATTATGGAAATGTGTAGCCGTTTTAAACAAATCACAACAAAACAGAACACGATTTTGTATTTCAGTCAAGGATGGGCAGTGTAATGGTGTTGTATCATGTATGAGCATGTAATTGTATTTCATAAGTGCTTACTTACATGCTTCATTACAAAGAGGTCATGATTATTCCTGTTTAAATTGTACAAAATGCAGTTTTGATGCTGTTTTTATGTTTGATGCTGTTTTACTCATCAAACATCAGAAAAGTGAAATACTGTGTGGTGTGAAGAATTGTGACACTACAATCTAAGTATGTTGCCAGCCATAAATTCAAGTGTTAACCACTGATGAGTGTACTTTTAATAAAGTATTTGCTTAGAAAACAGGTGAGAATAACAGAACATCTTTATTTAGGATGCATGAGTCTCTTTTGATGGCACAAATTAAATTGGGCAGCCCCCTAGATATACCTCACCATGGGCCATTTTTGTGAATGATATGAGTGGGAAAAAACTTTAAAAGCTATAAATAGCCTTCACATATGGGCCTTTACCAATGTAAGAGTTTTCCAAAGAATCTTTATATTATGTAGAGGATTTTAGCATTTAAAATGGTTCTTTACATTCACACTTGTGATTTACAAAGATTGGTTCTTTTGGGAACTACCCACTGAATGAAAAATGAAAACTGTGAATATAATCTTTCTGGCACCTGTATTTTTTAAGCCTCTGTGAGCCAGTTCTATTAGGCTACATACAAAAACTGACTGGAATATATGCACTTGAGACCGAGGTAGTTCCTTGGAATTGTGAATCTGACACTGTTGCTGAAATTTTAAACACTCACTCCATATCCTGTCAGCTGCAGCAGAGCGTCAGAGTGAAAGCTTGTGTAAGGAAAACAAATAAGCAACGTCAATACATGACATCTGATGCAAGAATAGTATGCTATTCAGAGCCACAGGAGCACCTCATTCTTCAGACTGAGTTTAATGTTTGTGAATGGAAATGTTATATGGCTTTGTTAAAGCCCTCGGAAACCTAAACCTGTTTTCTCTCTCTAATGGGATTAATCTTGCTTTTGAGGTCACAAAGGTCTCATGAATAACTTTACAGTGTTCACTAAAGAGCCAGTATATTTTAAATGTGTACATTTGTTTTGATGTTTACGTTGAAGCATTTCTTTAAGATTTGCAGGCTCTTTTAAATGGGCCCTGTCTGCCCTCTGCTGGACAGTAAGAGTTATAAAAACAGGTCCCATTGCTGCAGGATGACCAGTAGACTAGTGTTGCCTCTGGAGGGGGCCAAACAGGAGGACAAATAATCCCTGACTGTAACAAAAAATAGCAAAAAAAGTGTGAATAACCACAATAAGTGCCATATATATATATATATATATATATATATATGCGCCCTATAAAGTCTATAATTTAGTCTATAATATGATATTTCTATAGCACTTATTGTTCTATGTCAAACCATTATTTAGTATAGACATTTCCACTATACATGTCTGTAATTCTGACCGCTCTCTCTTTCTGTGTATTATAATCCCAAACCGTCTCTCTCATTATGTATTATATATCTAACCCCCACCCACCTCTCTCTCTCCCTAACCCTTCTCTTCCTACCCTTCTCGTCATATAAAGTAATAGCTAGAAACTGCGTCACCATTGCATAGCGTCAAAGCCAACTCAATCAGTGTTGGCGTTTCTGGCCCATGTACATCAACTCACATACACAGGCAATCAATCAGGCTACTATTATTGAACCTAAATGGTGCAGCTTGTTTAATTCCACATGCACACATGTGCGCACACACACAAACACACACACAAACACAAACACACACACACACACACACACACACACACACACACACACACACATGCATAATCTCTCTGTGCAGTGCTGTTGAAGCTGTACAGACTGTGGGTGCCTTTGGAGTTGTAGGGGCTGTTTTGGGCTTTTCGGGTTGCAGGCTCTTGGTGCTGTGCAAGCTGTTGGGGCTGTAGAGGTTGTGCAGCCTGTTGGAGCTGTGCAGGCTATTGGACAGTGCAGCCTGTTGGAGCTGTGCAGCCTGTTGGTGCTGTCGGCGAAATTTACATTTATTCTTCGCAATCATACATATATTCCTTTGTAATCACATATTGTAAGAGGAAATCGGTTTATTC
>JBBPDC010000007.1:11446239-11467795 GCA_037974485.1 Hemigrammopetersius urotaenia | reverse complement strand
TGTGTGTGTGTGTGTGTGTGTGTGTGTGTGTGTGTGTGTGTATGTGTGTGTGTGTGTGTGTGTGTGTGTGTGTTTCTGTTGGTACAAACAGTTCCTTCCTTAGGTTTGTTCCTTGTAGAGGATGCATTTTCACTTAAAAACTGTATAAAGTGTATAATACTTAACTGTGTATTATACTTTTCAATTACTTCAACTAAAAATACTAATGTTACTTAACAATAAATTGAAGCTAGTAGTAACCAGTTGGTATGATATAATTTGAATAATGGTAATACATGACTATTGACTTGTGCTCATTTTAGCAATGTTAGTCCTATTGACTTAACTATTCCGATATATGTTATTCCAGTATGCATATGTAAAGCATTGCATATTTGAAAGTGTACCAAAATCTCTGCAGCCAGATTAACCCACTGTGACACGGTAATTAAAAACACAGGGAGAGTTTCTAAGCAAAACCAAGCTCATGTCATTAGAATGAGGCATGCACCACCTCCGTCCAACTGGATACTGTGGAGAAATGAGCTGTTTGAATTCTTAACAAATGTAATTTGTCAGCATTTAATATGGTGAGCGGGTGGGTGGGGGATGTGGTGGAGGGGGGTGAGTAAGTGTGGTGTCCCATCTGAGCTCACGGCAGTGCTGCAGCTAAATAGGTACATCCACAAGGATTAGTGTTAGAGACACCACCCCAGGTCTTAAAGCTGGAACTGATACTGCCTTCCCACTGCCTGATTATAAACACTGCCAAACAGAGGGCTAGAGAAAGAGAGAGAGAGAGAGAGAGAGAGAGAGAGAGAGAAAGAGAAAAGGATGGAGGCCAAAGATCAGGGAGAAAGAGATCACAATAACAGAGTGAAACAGAAAAGCGAGAGAGAGAGGAAATAATACAGATGGATCAGTTAAGCTCATCAGAGTTGTTGTAGCGGGTAATTTCCATTTCCCTCTCACTCTCTCTAACTGGTCATCTGGCACAGAGATCTCCGAACAGTTTGAAACTTCAACCACCAGTTGGGGGGAGGAGGAGGAGGAATTAAGCCTGAGTATAATCCTTTTCTTAGTCGTGCATAGCTCTGTGTGTGAGAGGTGTGAATGTGTGTGTTTTTGAGAAGCTCTGTATCTGTCTGTGTGTGTGTGTAAGTGTGCTTGTGCATAGGGGGTGGGGGGGCGCGGGCAGGGATTACCACACTTTTTCAATTTCCTACTTGAAGCATCATGAGCTATTTCTGAAAGCACACATGGGCCGCTTGAGGAAGTGGGCTTTGGGGAGACCAGCTTTTGCCAGGCTGAATAGCAATCAGGCCAGGCCCCCCTCTGCCTGCTGCCGCTGCTGCATTAGGACTTCCAGGGGAGCTGGCTAGAGAGAACTGCTCATGTAAACATGCTGTGTGCTGTTCAGTTCCTTATTACACATTGCCTATTACCGCAGACAAAGCCGTCCTTAGGGTCAACACCACAGGAAAGCTGCCACACCGGAGCCGTGGAGAATAGAGCCATAGAGGAGAGGACATCGACAAGAGAAGGGGCTTTGGATTATGAACAACAAGCTTGAATGTCATGATAATGGTTTTATTTACAGTGTGCTTACACATACCTTATACAAGGCAATATGCTGTTGTTCCACGTGATCAAAGTCAGTAATGAGAAACACATTTAATTATGCTTTAAATGGGTTTCAGTGACCTTGATGACGGCCTTGTATGACGCAGTATGAAAATGGAAGTGGAAATGCTTCCCATTTAAATTATGAAAACGGTATCATTTTGCACATTTTTTTTCAAACACTCTTGAAAAATGCACGCAACAAAAGGAGACATGCCATAAAAGATCTACTTTTTATCCCATGGAGGACTCAAAATGGTTCAAAAGGAGGTTCAAGGTCTTCCATAAACTGATATAAGCACTGTAGGTTTAATTGAGATATTATAAGTCCCACAGCGTTATATGTACTCCCTTGAAAGAGTGGCAAAGAGAGGTAGAGAAAAAGAGGGAAGAGGGAGAAGGAGGAGATATTTGTGAACTTTATCAGTCACATTGGTATAAAAGGCACATTTTTTGCCAGTAACATCTCGCTGTGTGTGGGACTGAGGTTGCCAGATGCTGTGTTGGTGCATCATTGCTTGCTCTGTCAGTCAGAACACCAGTGCCTTGTCTTCAGGAAGTGGCCTCTAACTCCTAAAGACATAACAGAGATGAGAGTCAGGGTGACACAACAACACTAAAGATTCTCCTTTCTGTCTGAGGAACCCCAGCAACCTCTGGTTTTTAAAAAATAGCAGAGGCTGACTTTTGAAGTTTAGCTCTTGGCGGACTGATAACATGCGATTAACCCGCAGCAGGAGCTGTATACAACAAGGACAAACAGGACTCGCTTTGAAAAATGTCATTGTTCTGTGCTGTGATCAACGAAGGATATGTCTCACACTAGAGGGACTTTGATGAGTCAATGCCAGAGCCTAGATGTGTACGTGTACCTTGCTGACTATGATCAGAATCTGTTTGCTGCCCTCCCCTCAGTGTTTTAGCTTTTGAATGAGCCAGACCAGAAGCTGTCCGGTCCAGAAGCTGTCTGGTATTTCTGCAACTTTTTATTGTACATACTACACAACTCATTAACCGGTCCAAAAAAAATCTACATATGTTTATCTAAACCAGCATCCGTCCACGATGTCTGCCCACATGTACGAATCCTCTGGAAAGCACACTTTTGCCAATTTACTTAAAAACAGTCTTAAGTATCTTAAAAAATCTCAACTTCTAGGCTCTAGATTAGGCTGTAAGGCATATTAACCCTTATAATTAACTATGTTTACATGCACATCAGCGGTTGGATATTAGTCTGACTAAGGCTGCTGGTCTAACTAAGGTATAAGCATTTTAACTATGACTAAGATCTTACTTGCTTACTTGCTGTGAAAAAAACATGTGGTCAGGCTAATAATGTCAGGACTAATTAAGATAGCTTTTGACATGTAAACTTAAGAATTGCTTCAGCGACTCTGAAACAGAGTTCTGCAGCTTTTTCAGTAGTAATTCTTGTGTTGAAATCAAAACTAACAGTCTTTTTAAGTGGTAAAAAGGTTTTTTGAAAGATCATTCTTTGAATAATGTTAAAACAATGAACAAAACATTTTAGCTGTATTATAGCTAGGCACAAAATAATATTTACCACAGATGTAGACAATCAGTATAGATTTGTTTAGTGGAGTTATAAAGTTGCCAGCAAATACCAATGATCAATAGTCACTTAAACAGCCCAATATTTTCCATAAAAATGCCAAACCAAAACTTCTAAAGCTTCTCTGCTGCATCCATATATTTAATAAGGTGCAGATTTGAGGATGTGGTTTAGGACTGATTTGTGAATAACAGCTTCGGTGAATAACAAGTGATGTGTGAAATAGCTATAGCTGTAGAGTTGGAATACTTTGTAAGTCTGTGAGGATCTGGATGTGGTTTGAGATTGAAAGACATTCTGGTTCAGCATTTTAGGGAAAGCATGTGGGCTGTTTGGGTGATAATTGAATTATAGTGTTTGTAAGCAACATTAGCCTCTCAGCTGCAGTTCCAAACAAAAGAAGCACACTTTGGACACCAAAAATGCATTTACTGATTTACTACACATGATTTACATCTGACTTTGCAGAAAATGTATAAATGTGATTTTTCACTGGGCTATTCATTTCAGATATTGAACTTTAATATTAGATCGCAGACGATTAACATTTTTTATTGTTCACTTTCATGTCAAATCCGTGTAGGCTTGCAATGACTAAAAAATGAAATGAAAAATGACACACACACAAATAGCCGTTTCTACTTAAATATACAGGTCTGTACGATTAGTATAGTACACTATGAAAAAAATGAATTCTTTTTCACCCCGATAAATGAGCTCCCATTGAGAGATTGACTTTTGCATATGCACACAGCGAGCACATTCATGCGGCCCCAGCGTTCCTTACAAAGAGAGGCAGAAGCGCTTGATTTTTACACTGACTGGAGAAACTGTGTCATGGTCACTCTTTATAATGTGCTCTGACAGAGGAGACAGGAGAGAGAAAGAGAGAGAGAAAGAGAGAGAGAGAGAGAGAGAGAGAGAGAGAGATAGAGGGGGGCATCTATATATATATGTATACATATATGCATATACATGCATTATATATATATAGATATATAGATGTGTGTGTGTGTGTGTGTGTGTGTGTGTGTGCATATATGTATATGTGTATGCATTTATGAAACACAAAGAGAAAGATACACAGAAATGACTTTTCCAGATAATGAATTTGACACTTTTCTGTGGTCCATTATTGGCGCACATGCTGATCTATTCATGGGGGGTAGCATTGAGGAAAACTCGCAAGCTCTCTACAGAGGAGCTGGGGGTGGGTGGGGACTAGCGGGGAACAGACTGATTGCACAGATGGCATGGTCCATTCCCAGCACCAATTAATCCCCAGCTAAATGTGACACATCTTAACCTGCACTGGGTCCCATTCAGCACTCTACAGCAAAACCCATATGGCAAGGAGACACTTTCAGGCAGCAATTTGGACCTGGCAGAGAACCAGCCTCTGTAGGCTGCCCCCCTCCCACTAATAGACATGTTTGTTCTACACGTCTAGCCAGCATGCGTCAGGACTGTCTTCTTGCTTTAACGAGGGCCAGCGCTGATATCACCTTGTCTTACATTCATACGCGCGGCACAGGGAGCAGGGAGAAAGGGCTCTTCTCTGCCATGCTGATTGGATGTGTTATTCTTATCTGGAATGGAAAAAAAAGCTAACATTCATTTTAGGACTATTATGTTTAGCATTAAGTGTTGTATTCCATACAGTGTATTTCTGTATGCTGCTGTTACGCATTATCAGTGAGTGATGATTCATCTCAAGGTGGATTGGTCGAGTTGTCACACTCTCTGGGCCCAACTCGGAGCAGTGCTCTGAGCAGTCATTACCTCTGGCAGACACTCTTATTCAGAGCAAATACAAAATGTGTAAGAACAAGACCAAGTGTTTAATAAGAGCAGTGTTTATATACCATAAGGCAAGTGCAAGTGTGAGAACACAAAAACAATATTAGAGAATTTGAAGAGCTTAGCCTTTAAACTATGCCAGAAAGGGCTGAGCCAAGTGTGTACAACTCATCATTTACAAGAGTTTCAGGGAAAGGTTTTATGCTTTACATATTCCTCCCCTCTCCTTCAAGGCTGTGACATTTTCTGAAGCCTTTTAAGTTTGTTATGGGAAGCCCCTCCTCTCATGGTTTGCAGTCTGATGGAGAGGAAGTTCTGTTTTTGTAGAATTCAAGCTAAGACTCATTTATGAGCCGTATTTTAAACACTTAAACAACGCTTTGTTGAACCTTAAAGTGCAAAGTTGGTTAAATGTAACATAAACACAGTTCACTGTATGCTGCATGTAGAATAGATTCTAAAGGAATGCGTCATTTTTAGATTTTAAATGGGGTGTAACAGCTCTTTCTGAGAGTTCAAAGTGATTCTGTGTTCACTAATATGGGATCAGTTTCAAAATCCTCACAAACCCCTATAAATAAATAAATAAATGAATAAATACATAAATAAATAAATTTGCTTTAAAAATGTGGGACTAAATTTGGATCTATTTTTAGTTACAAGTTATCATAACTGAGAAACTCTTGAGTTCTTGTGCTCATTAGTCCACACAGAAATGTAAATGGAATGAGCAGACAGCTAAAATAAATGACACACACTTAAACGCAATCCTGTGGAGAACAAATTCTCTTCATGTATCCACTCAACAACATTACAGAAAGTATACCATATTTCACATGAAAAAACTCTCAACTTATTGCTGATATTTAATGTTTCACACTAAATGAAATGAACACAATATGGACATCAGACTCACTGATTTCTACAGAAGGAAGAGATGTAGAGGTCAAATTAATTTCATTTCTTCTGTATGTGACATTTTATCAATGCATTTGAATGCATATCAATGCATTTGGTATGCATTTGAAATAGTGACACTATAATTTCTCCCAGATCTGTGTACAAAATGTTAAAAAACTGAAGCTGTTTCTCAAACAAACTTTCATACTTTACATACTACATTATTTAATGCACTTCTGATGACGGTGTGCTTTTCCTCAGTTCTATTTAATGTGGCCGTATGTGTTTTGGAACACAGCCTAAACCTTCCTACCATGTCTATCAACAATAGCAGTTCCCTGAGAAACTGTTTAGCTCTATGTAGTCCTGCTAATTAATTGTCACAGCTTGTTGTCAATTATAGCAGTTAATGTTGCAATCAGTAATTAATCAGTTATTGTAAAAATAGCCCTAGTTAGAAAGTAGATCTCTAAGAGACCAGTAAGACTCAATATTTACACAGGTTAACAGGTCAAAATCATCAGTGATACATTTATATGGGTTCTGTAATGTTTGTGTGGGGTCTGTATATACAGTTTTTGTGATGAAGTTAGTTACATATTGGATCATAGTTGGTATAATGATCATATAATAATCATATGCTGAGCGTTTTAGAAAAAACAGTGGTAGCTGACTGACACTGATCATTATGTTTATGCCACAGTGTGCGCCTGTCTGACTTCACACTGAAAATATTGAAACAGTTACTTGATTGGTGCTGCGGTTTAATAAAAAAATGCATGCAAATCTATTGCAAATCTAATATTACCCATAATTCATAATATAATTCAAAAAGTTTATGTGACTGAAAAATGCTGAAAGCAGACCTGAAATCAGCATGAAAAACTGGTTTAGAAAAGTGTGTTGTGGTTTCTGATGATTACAAAAAAAACTGTGTTATTGGTTAGTTTGATCATTAGCTCACAATTAACCAGTTGATAGGCACCATTCGAAATAATCATAAGAAATCTGGACCCAAAGCCAATTTTGCGCTTAGTTCAAATGGGGAAAAGACTTGCATGAGCAACCTCTCCTACATGACTCCTCAGAATTCTTCTGTTTGTCCTTGGCTTGTGTCTAAGACTGTTAAGAGCTGTTGAAAAAAGATGGATGGAAACCAAAAGGAAATGCAATTTATGCACTTACTAGACACTCCAGGGAGCCAAATCTATGTTTTTCTCTTTTTTTTCTTAACAAAAGTTCAAGCCACAGTCAAGAACCTTTGAGAACTCTTTGAGACTTTTTCAGTTTTACATATTCCACCACCACCATGCCATCTGCTCTCACAGCAGAGAATTGTATAACATCTTAAAGTAGTGGTTAAAGTATTTTGGGGCTATTATCAAACTTATCACAGCAGTCTTGGACTGTTTACTCTTTATTCAGTGCTACTAGTGAAAGACAAAAACACCAACATCATTCCAGCATTCTAGCCCAAATAACAAACATCATTACAGTGTCCCCAAATCCAGACCGACATTGACCTTTTCAAGGATTTTGAAATGTTTATAAGATTTGGACTGAAGAAGATCATTTCTTTTGAATGTTATCTGAACTGTCAAGATACTTCAATTAAAACATTTATTCTCTTGAAAAAGCCCAGTTAAACTGCTCGTCACAATTAAAAACACTTTTTTAGGCTGAATGGCAGCATTGTTTTTGTAGTACACGACTGGTTCAACAAATCAGCAAGCCCTTCCTGAAGCTCAGGTGCATAAGAGGAGAGAAAACAAAGCAAGCAGCTCAAAGAGGTGCAGTGGCGAAGAGCAGTACTGTCGTACATCTCATGCTTGATCAGCTTCTACCGGCATCAGCCATTCACTGTGAGAACAAATCAGCCTTCTCAGCCAACCAGGCTCTTCTTGGATCAAAGAAACAAAACCAGTCTTAGATCTTCAGTTAAATCTCCTGGTTCCTAACTGAATACATTATTCCAGACTTCAACCAGCCTGACACTAAAACTGTTTGCTCTGCAGAGACTGGTCAGACTGCCCATTCTGTTTATACTCTGATGGATATGCCTGTGGAACTCATATAATGCAAAAAATATCAAATGCTGTGACAAACTCTCTTGTCTTTTGGTATCATAGGAACAGAGCGGCTTGTCTCTTATGTACGAAATCATTCTGATCAAATTTCCAGGAAAAGGTCCGCCTCATTCTCTCATTATATATAATAGGCATCCCAAGGTTCAGAACTGCGCCTTCTGTTTTTCCTCGCATCAGTCATTGATTGTAATGGCTTCTTGTACCACTCACATATAGGCTTTGTCCATCTAATCTTCTCATCTCTGGACATAGCAAGGTCTTCATATATGGCCTAAGTGTAGCATGCCTCAGAAATGTGTGTTTTCAGTCTGACTCCTCACTGAGGAAATAAGCTGCCAGGAAACATTCACCCTGCAGAGTGCATTTAAACTCATGCCGATTTAGAATAGATTTCTTGCAAATACTCTAGTGGAGAGGAAGTGATCTTTCATTGTTATTTGCTGTGGGACCCTTCTTTTCATATGTATTTAATTGCATGGCATTCTGGGCAAGAGTAAATAACAGTGCAATGTACGGTGTAATGTAATTTACTCTAGTTAATGTGCATGTAAGCTGTGTCTATTTGGAGGTGTACACAGCTTCAAGTGACCCAACAGAAAAGAGAATGAGCTTTTTAATCAGGGGTGTTGAAGCATCTGTGATTCTAATACCACCATCATTTGGAATGAAGGGAGATTATTTGCTCAGTGAAAATCTTGGATCATTAACCGATGTTCAGTGTACAGCGAAGACATACATGCATGAAAATGTAATATGTTTGAATGCAATACATTTTAAATGCGCCAGAGAGAGAGAAAAGAGCTCATTTACCTTTATAAAGAGTAACAAGTCTAGGTATACGCGTTGAAACTGTGCCGCTTGAAATGCCTGTCCTAGAATTCCAACAGACGAAAGAGAAACAAAAAGTGATTGAGGAATTTGCACATTTTCATTACCTATTACGCTAATTGCTGCCGACAGAAGAGTGTGCCTTCTACATATCAGGACTGATTTTATTTCATGTAATTCCATTGTTTTTAAATTGTCTCCCCTTCATTAAGAACCTAAGTAAACTACAGAGATGATGCCACAAAAAAATCTAATAAAACTGTAATCTCATCTATTTTAATCATAACTAATCATAGATCATCTAAGCTAATCACATTTGAGATCGTATTAACCTCTCTAATCTAATCCTGTTGTCATGGTGATATCTGGTATCTCAGTTTTTTTTTGTCCCTCTTTCAGATCACTCTTGGCATCAAGTTTATGCCAACTGAGATTTTATTTTCCCATGTAAGCCCTTTAAACTCCCTCTTTGGTTTTAATTTATTTGTACATTTGACCCAAAAACACTGTTGTTTGTCTGTATGTGTTTTGATGTTTTTAGCTTCTATTGCAGTACACACTCTGATAGGTAAGCAAACAAGACTCCACACCAGCACAGATTTAATTAAGCCAACACACCATGCTTGTCCTTGAGTAAGGTAAAGGGCTCCAGGACTGAGAGATCACTGCCTTTTAGGTGCCTGGAGTTTGTAAATACAAATGCTGATGATAGAATAAGGACAAATCAGAAGTGAGCTTACAGTTCAAAGGGAACATATTAGACAGTTATATTAGAATTACTGACACCCTTGGTAAATATGGCACAATAATTATTCGATCTAGTACTGAAATCAGTTTTTTTATAGTGTTTCATAAGCATTTTAATATATAGTTTATATCCAATTTGTGCTGACACCTGCACCAGGAGAACTGCTAGTATACACTGTACATCTGTTGCTTACTCTGATTTATATTTTTCAATAGACCCAATAAATTATATGTCCATTCTCCATAAGCAGCTATCTTTACAGAATTCTGTAAAACATCACATTTAACTCACAAGAATCTGAAGTGCCAAATTTCTGTTGAAATATCTAAATTTACAGTCTATTGTTACTGTCGTGTGTAAAAATGGAACTGTTGGGATTCCAAAACAATTTCTTTGATATAGTTTCCGATACGGTCCATAAAGAAATGATCAACTTATGTTTTAGGTCACTGTCACGTATGTCAGCATTTTTTCTGGTGGTATCTGAAATGTAAAATAGAAATTCCGAGTGATTTTGAGGGAACTGAAATCGCCACACATTGTACCAAGTGAATGCAAATATTTGAAAATATATCTAATGCTATGCAATGGACAGCTCCATACAGTTAAAAACAAAGACCTTAATGCATTTAGTGTGTGCTACTCACCACGTGTAGCCGAGTCAAGTTATGTACTTTTTCCCAGTCTATTTCCCTTGCACTTTTATACACTCTTGTTAACTATGAATGAATAAGAAGTTAACTGCAGCCCTGTTCAGGCAGCCAATTTTGGGTTGTTTATGTAGTTTGATGAAGAAATACTGTCTGAAATCATGTACTGATTCATGTCTTTTTTACCATTGTATATAAAATAAACTAAATCCACTATACAATCCAATAATGATGAGGGTATAGGGATCCACTTTTGGATATACAGGATCCACAGAAGCTTGTACATTCTGGCGGAAGTTGATACAGAATAATGCATCAGTGGCTGAAATATGGGTAGCTCACTCTAATAATCCCATAATTGCACATTCCATGAATGTTTCACATCATGCCTCCTTCCAACTCTCTTGTCCTTTGAAGCTGTGCAGCTATGTTTATAACAGCTGGCACAGGGGCTACATTTCTCTCTTTAAAACCCTGGGCAGATCCTGTTTTGCCTGGAGGTCTGCGAGGATGAGGGCAGCTGCAGGCCAAGGAGCTGCAACCATTGCCTCCAGCAGCTCAAAACCCCATCATCACTCCAGGTCAATGCTGCTCTACTGCATTTCCATCCTCATTGTCACCATCAAACAGAATCTGCAATCTGCTGGGAATAAAGAATGGGATTACGTGAGGCTCCTGACCTGGCCGTGGGGATGGCGAAGTGATGGGGTTGACGCACTTTGGGTGTCTCCGTTCTCTCCTTGAGAGTCCACTGCACTTCTCCAGGTGTCACTGACTGAACTCTGAAGGAGCAGTCTGCCTGCTGATGAAACAGAGAAGTTCGTGGGGGTCTTTCTTCTTCTGAATAAATGCTCTGTTATCTAGTTTGTTGCATGTTTGATTAACAAGGCTTCAGCGTGCCAAGAAAACAGACAGAGGAAATGTCACCTTGAAGAATAATGAAGATACGAGAGGGAATTTTATGACTTTGCCCCAACCTGCTTGATCTACAAAGCCCAAAGAAGCTCACATGAAATGTACAGACTGATTCAGATCTGCAAGAAAGGCTGGTTCCATCCCCCCATATGTGTTTTATCCTCTGCAAAATTTCATCTTCATTCTTGTAAATAATTAAAGTTTCAATAAGATGTATTTAATGCTTCCTGGGAAAGGATATGGAAATGTAATAACATTTGCATAATTGTGCATCAATTACATATTCTGCAGATTTTAATGAGTTAATCAGACTTCCCCATTCGACAGATACTATGCATTCAGCAATGATCTGGAACTGCTTTGCTGTGCTGTGCTGCCCGAGTGCAGAGTTTATACAGAAGTGATGTGATTTTTGGGCACAAACAAACACTCAAGCTGCTGCTTTCGAAGTAATGTTTGCACAGCATTACAAATGTCATGATGTCTCATTATGATGCATCATATTTACTCACAATTTACCAATATTATTCATAATGGAGTAAGAAAAAAAAACAGGACAAGCTTTAAGGAATACCTAGGCCAAAAACTCACATTCCCACCAGCTGATCGGCCAGGACTTATTTAGGGTCTGATTTTTGCTTATTAGTTTAAAACCCTCTGCATCCCGCTCAAACAACATCTAGCGGTAGTGGACTGATCTTGGGCCAGATTTTTGGTGATAATTGCCACTAAAAATGTTTCCCGGTCAGCCCTCCTTCTCCTGTGGCAGTTTGAGAAATTCTGTCATCTACAAAGACCTGTTCCTTTATTTTGGTTATATCTATGTCTGTCCTTTACCCATTTCTTCTTTGCACTGTGTGACTGCCTAAGGAACTTGGATGAAAATTGTTGGAATGGTTACACAAAAGGCAGTCTGGAGTGAAAGAGTGGAGTGGGTGCTAAAAAAATTAGTGACTTACAAGTGCTCAATTATGTATGGGCAACAAAATATGTACACCCCACTCCGACTTCACAGTGGAGAGCCGTAAAACATTTGTCGCCGCTGGCCGCCATCTTTATTCAGTGCCCTGTGAGACAGGCCCAGAGTGGTAATTACAATCATACCTTTCCCGCAAGAGCCCAGTTCCTCACCGCAGCTGCCTTCATATATCCTTGTTTGGAACATTGTTCATTAAATGGTAGCCTACTCCAGTTACCCAGGAGCCTTTGAAAGGGCCTTACTGGGAGTCATCAAACGGGAGCACATGGATAATGACACTGTCAGGTGTGAGGGGAGTAATAATCAGAGAGCCTTGCCCTTGCACATGGCTCTGCAAAGCGCCGCTCCGTGGAACTGAAGAGAGTAGTTTATATTGCTCTGGCAAAAGCAGCCATTTACTTTAATGAAGTCTCCAGCTTAAATGAGGTGTCATTTTGGAGCGAAGCCATTAGAGGTGAATGGTTAATAAAATAAATCGCAATTTACACATTTTTGACAGATTTCATATGATTTTCTGCTTTGAGTATTTTTCAGTGGCCTTGCTTGAAGCTGACTAAAATAGGGAACTAAAAGTGTCTCATACTCAGAGTAGCTTAATGAATACCCAAGTAAAAATATTATTACGATGGAGAAATAATGACTCTTGTGAACTAACCTTTCAAGAAAAAAAACAACTTGAGCTGAGAAAATTATAGAACAGTGGAACTTTTTATTACACTGAGCAGAGGAACTGAAGTTCACTTAGTTTCCTTCATCTCTTTTAGGATTGTGTGGTCTAAAATACCATGAAAAGCAATGTGGCCTAAGGTTCTTTGCACAATTCCATAGAAGAACCGCTTTTTGTTCGATAAAGAATTATGTTTGAAAAACTTTGATATAGAACCTTTACAATATGTAAAGGTTCTTCACCCTCACAAATAAATTTTTACTCGCAAACATTCTGCTTTAGGGAACCAAATGTACTTCTACAGTATCACTCAAGTACAGATGCTGTCACCGATGTAGCATAATGAATAATGAAAGAAACCCAACAACGGAAATAAGAACTAAATGTGTGTGGTATAAAGTAAAACTGTGTGAAGTCCATTTTTCTTTTCACAAATATATCTGGGTGTTGAAGTACTGAAAGAAGTACAAATCCATTAAAACTGTACTTGAGTACATGAAATCTATAACCTGACTCTGCTAGTATGCTCTAAAAATTGATATTCTTCTGTCCGAAAGTTTGTCAGAATAGACCACTGAATCACAAATCCTTTCAGATCTGCCCTGTTCCTGACTTTTAGCTCCCCACCTCCTCATCCATTTTATGTTTCACCTCTACCTTGTATTCTTTGGTGGACTCAATAGTAGGCACTTTCTATACTTAGGGCAAATATTACTTACCAACATTCTTGATTTTTACTGTTTCCTTCTTTTATAGTCTCTAGTCCATTGTTTTTCTAGTGGTTTTGACTTCTCCGTGTCAGGATTATGACCATGGATTTGCCTCTGTTGACTCAGCCGCTGTATGCTGATATGTTGACCCTTCTTTCAGCCTACAATTGCGATTCAAAGAAATTGCCTAATAAAACCTACTCCCTCTTACCTGCTGCTGAGAATCAACCTTCAGACAGCAAATGTATTTTCTCAAATCTTATGAAAACTGCAGAGATTATTGTCCCTCACAGAGAAGTTCTGCTATAGTTTTTTCTATGATAAAGTTTACTTTTCTTGAATTTTCCTTTATCCAGAGATCTGTAATACTGTCCCTCTCCGGATGTTATTATTTGCTTAGCTGTCCCACTGAACTGTCCAATATTACCAAGCTATCTGTCAAACTTTGTAGGATCTCTTGAAATCCGGGCAGAACTCAATGAATCGATGTCACCATCAGATGGCCCAGCTTATTGTTTGTATAGGATTAGAGCCTGTAGGCCATTTGTTATAACGGGGGATAAGAATGGGGACTTGATGGGCATCTCAGATGACCAGGGTTGATCTTTCTTATCAGGTGTGTGAATGAGTGAGTGTGTACATGTGTGTCTATATGTGGAAGGAAACATTATAGAAGAAAAACCATGTAACAGATATGTATGTAATATAATCCAATTTTATTCCAAGTAATTTTACACCACTTCTTTTGATCGATTCATTACAAATGGCTCAAAAATGCTATGAGATTTTGGTATGACACCAAAGAAGATAATATACCCTATATTTTATTATATGTTACGTACAGTATATAATACAGTGCTATGAAATTTGTGCTCTATTTGTTTATTGTTGAATGCTCTGTTAATTTTCCGCAAGATATAACAAGTCCCCTGTCCTTAAAAAAGTTCTACCTTCGGCAAGTCAGTCCGCAGAACATTATTTCAAAAGGCTTGGGGGATTGTCAAGGTAAGATGCACCTTTATGTTCCTCTTGGTTAGCAGTGTTTTGTGTCCTTGCAGTTATCCCATCCATACTATTTGTGCCCAACCGTAAAATCAAGAACGCTGAGTTTATCTAAGGTTGAACAGACATGCAGTTCCTTTGAGTTTTTTTTACTTCCCAAATGTGTCCTAGTCGACCTCTTAGATGAATCTTACTGGTCTGGGAAGAATCAGATTTGGAATTAATGATTCACTGGAGTCCCAGAGCCTTAAAATGGCTTCGTAACCATTTCTCGACTGATATATAAATATCTGTCCTGCTTGCTGAAACAATGTACTGTAGCTCATTTCACATTGCTGGAAAGGATCTATTTTAGTTATGCTTGGCTTCAGCAAAGTTGGCAGTAATCATATCTGGGTCTGAATAGTTGAGTTGATCTAAATGTGGTTAATTGGTTAAATGAGTAGCAACTACTTAAATTACTTACTGAACCTAATTTTGTTTTCAAAAAGGGCCAGTTAGTGTTGGATAACTTTTTCCATTCCTGGGATTTTGGGTTTACTCACATAGTCTTTGTCCAAATCAAATTTAGTTTGAAGATGTGAAACAGTGTGTACAAAGTGTAATATGCAAACAAAGTCAGCAAATACATTTTCAGAACACTGTAAATGTGAGACAAATAGATGATCCCCTTCTTGGTTTAAAAACAAGCCGAGGTTAATGAATAGGTTTGTATAAGTATTTATATATATAAGGTCATGATAATGATTACAGTGGTGATACACTGGGACTGTAAATGCACAGTGCCTGAAGCCGTGTGATTATGTGAATAATTCACTCTATATGGCACTCTAGTCCCTTTTGTAATTACAGTCAGACCATTGCTATTTCGCAGCACCGCTGATCTGTCCAACATCTGCCAACATGCCATCACCACATCAAGGACCTGTGCCCCAAATCACTGCCTGAGCATTCAGAGTTTTCAAATTTCATCTCCTCAGCATATGGCTGACTCCTTCTGCCTGATGGCAGAAATAAAAGTGCGGGTGATTGTTTCACTATATCTTTGCACCCGATGACTTCTTCTTGGCCCGTTTTACTGCGCAATATAACTTCAGGATTTCAAAGCGAGCTTGCCTGACTCATGCACTGCAGTGATTTAATGTGTGTACAGGAGCAAAAACGAGGACTAGGCTCAAATTACTCTTAAAATGGCGACCTTCGGCTGCAGCCTGCTTTAAGGAAAACAGTAATAATGGCGACAAATTTGCAGCTAGGGGAGCAGGTGGCTGAGTGAGGGCCTCATCATTCTTTTTGCCTCTTCAAAGTGTGCTCACTGATCAGAAGTCAACTTCACCAAGTCATGCAAATTCTGATACAAAGATCATGAGGTGCTTGAGCATATGCAGTCTAATGACATTATATGAAAATAAAATAGAAAACTGTAGCAGGCTTAAATTGTGCTGTTGTATGAAATAGACTCGCTTAAAAAAAATATGCTATAATAAAAAGCTCATTATGTCCACCAAATGGGTTCTAAGCACGCCTGCATTAACAGAATGTGATCTAGACATATAGGAAAAATTATGGCAAATGAAAAAAAAAAGATATAATTACTGAATTAATACATAAACATGACTGTCGCATCCAGCATAGCAAACACCTTTCATCATCAGTCGTCCGTGGTTCATTATCTTCCACTACAGTGGCCTGGAATATCTGATAGTCCCTGTCTATTTACACCGGAGACCAATTTCTCCCACCACTTCTGAGTTCACTATTTGCATTGACACCCAGAGTCTGATGTGTACAAGCAATTATGACAGGTTTCTTACTGAACTGTAACAGAGTGTTGTCTGCCTCCAGACTATGGCGTTATCCAATTATGGCCTCAAATCTCCACTTGGCTCTGTTCTGTTCATTACCCACAGCTAAAAAAAGATGAATTAAGATGGCCAGACTTTTAAGAAAATGTATTCATTTCATGATAATGTCCCTGTCGTGTTGGCAAATTGATCCTGTTTGGCCTGCATTCTAATACTGGCTACCAACTATCAACCCTTTCAAGTAAAGTCCTGTAGAAGATGCCTTGTAAAGCTAGCATTACTGGATGTAGCAGTAATGTTTTGACCCTGTGAATAACGATTCAGTTCACTTGTAAATGAAGCCCAGATTAATTTCAGCCCACAGCGAATTTCCAAAAATGATCCTATTTTGGGTTTACTTTTGAAGCCATGAATACTGATCTCTCTTTTTAAAATTTCTCTGACAGTAATTGAGTATTGGATTAAAAATCATTATATTTACATACATTTTTGGAACTGTTTAATTGAAAACATCCTTAAACCACACTACTAAGTTTTAATTTCTCCAGTCAGAGATGAGTGTGATAAAACTAACACTAGTGTTAAGTTAGAATCTATGTTTATTTAGAGGTCATGATGCCACTGGCCAGAGACTAGCAGTCTCAGCTACTGTATCTGAGCAAGAGGATGCCTCTGTGCTGTCTGATGTCTAATGATTGTTTATCTGACACTGTGTAATTATGCGAACCATTGATCCATTCATTATGGAAGAATTTCTTATCACTTGTTTATAAAATGTGTGTGCTGTGCTTGAGGTGCAGTATTGCTTGCGTCTATGTTTGTGTGCATACAACTTCCATTCAGTTTTGCACCTGTCCATCAAGCTGCTCGGCCTCTGCTGAGTAGTTAGATGAAACCATGGCTGATAGAGTTTGATTGGATGGATAAGACTACCAATGCTGTTTGTGTTTTTATACGCACCCATGCTGAATTGTCCTAGCCCAGGCAGGCAGAGGCCATCGATCAGCCTGCTTGGGCTGGGGGATTAGATCTCCAGATAGGGCGTGTTGAGGAGGTGTAGATTGACAGTGACCTCTTGCTTGTTGCTACATCAAATGACAGGATCTTAATACAAGTGCCAACTCAATGGGGGAAAAATGGGATTTGTCAATATTGAGCCGAGATAGATGATCCTGCTATTGCAAGCTTTTTACGGGTTCTGTAATGATAAGTCAGAATTATTCCCTTAGAGCTGAGTTTAATGAACCAGTCAGGTCAGATTTTAGAGACACTGATTAAAAAACTCCACTCTATTTTAGTGAACATGTTTCCTTGGCCTCTTTCCTGGAACTTGATCAATCTTATCTCAGGTTCAGTGCTTAGTTTCTGTGATTGTATATCTAGCTTAAGACAAATCAAAGTTCAGCTACCAAATCACGCAGTGGATTATAATGGCCTTATTTAATTATTCATAGTCAGATATGAATGATCTGTAAGTTTTATCCTTGCAGTCAAATGGACTTTATCCAAGCAATTAAACCATTAACCCAACTTTAGCCAGCAGAATCCCTTCTCCGCTTTATCTAATTGCTCTCCCAAGGTAAGTCCTAAGCCTCACAAGCCAATGTCATTGCCAGGCAGTGTTAGATTCTCCCAGATCCAATTTATCAGGGCTCCCCATTTCTCCTTGCTTTATTAAAAATGTCTCTGATCTCTGCTGTCGGCTATCCTAAGTGCCACTGCATGAAGTGAGTGCCAGACTGTCCCAGCTGTAAATTAGAAGGCTTGATGTCAGATCAAAACCAATGAAGCCTGGAATCACACTTTCACTTCTTCTGTCTCCTATCATGGAAAAGATACTCGCCATAGAGGGAGACAGTACTTGGTGATTTTTATTTTAAAAAATTATATACCGGTCTTGGTGTCACATGCGGTGTTCACTTTTGTTTTTAATGTTTTTAATTGATAACAAAACCTGAAACACACTTAATTTCCTGGGTGCCTCAGATCATTTTAAGAGAACAGCTTAACATACACATAATGCATAAAATAAATGGTAAATCTCCTTTCTATAAATGTGATTTCTGCCTAAAAAAAAAAGTTTTCTGTATGGCATGAATTGCACTGTGTTATATCGAAAGTAGCAGAACAGAAGAAAACACTCCAACCAAAGCAAGATGTTTGGAAGATTTTCCTTTAGCTTAAAGTACAACCACCCAGTAGTCATGGTTCATTTATTTATTTTTATAAAATACAATGTCACCCCCATACAAATCAAATCAAGGCAAGTAGTCAAATACTGCGATATGTATTAAAAATTTTGCCAATATTGCCAAGCATCCGAGATGGCATATTCATTTGTTACGATTTTTATTTTTTTACATCGTATGAGCGTAGCAGCTGCTCTTAATATTTCAAAGCTAATGGACCAACAGAACTGCTTGGAAATGACTTGGAATAAAATATCACTACATTAACTTACACAAAAAGTCAAGAAGGGTTTGACCCTCTTGTATGAAGTTACTATTTTGTTGAATTTATTTGGACAGCAATTGTATGCGTGTTTTTAATCACACTTTTCATTATCATTTTTATCTGCGAGTGTTTTGTTCAGGTGCAGACAGGTGAGTTGGGAATTTTGTTCCATTTTCAAAGGCATGAGCATACAGCCTTCAGCAGTAAGCTGTTTCTTGACTCTCCTCTCTCAGAGTGACATTTAAACACATTGACCGCTCCAGTATGCAGTACACGCGGGGACAGCAGCCCTGTCGCTGCCTGTCTGGGATTCACAGAGATGGGAGTGGAGCTCTGTAACCAGACTCATTCAGAGGAAAGCACTGCTTTCCCTCTCGCTCTGACAACCCACAGCTCCATTATAGGAAAAAGAAGAGTAGAGTCACCTCTCTCTCTCTCTCTTCCAGTATCTCCCTTTGGCAGCCTCCTCTGTATCTCTCTAACCCCTAATCTATACAGACCAAATGCATGCTCTCGTCCTGGCTGAGCTCTGCTATATACTGGGCTTCGGCTAGGACTCCGCTAGGCATGCTGCTCTTCCTGCCTCACGGCTCCGCTCTTGCCAGACCACCGTGGCATTTAGCAGGTAGTGGAGCTTGGGCTAAGCTTGTGGGGGGTTGGGGGGTTAGAGTGGATTGTCAAGTCTATTAATCATAAAGTAATATATTCACTCTAAGTCTGGCTGTCAGAGGCTAGGATTAGCCTGCATGTATTCAAGCAGTTTGAAACTGAGAGAGACAAGCAAAAGAGACTTGAGCCAAAAGATGTGAATAGGTCAAACTGCCCTTTAGTTCAGGGTTCTCCTCACGGATCTGGCAGTGCGCAGGGCAGGGAGTGCAGAGCGAAAGCACTGCAGGCTGGAGAACCGGACACAGACTCTGATTGCAGAATTCTCCCAGGCTGTTTCTTACCTGTTTCACATCGGAAAGTTCAGCCATCATGCCGACATGCTCCCCGTTCATTCGTCTCCTGTGAGCGTTTTTCTGAAAAAAGAACTGTTGAAAAAAATAAAATAAAAAGCTCACTGTACCTGTTTTTAGGTGTTTTCATTGCACCCTTTTTACTTGTGCTATTTTTATGACCATTTTTGAAATTCCTTTTGATAGCATTGCTGCATTCTTTAAAGCAACATTTGCTACAATATTTGTAATGTAACATTTACTGCATGCACTATTATCATTTAACAGAACAATATCTAGGTTTACAAAAACACATTTTTTCCCTCAAATTCCCAAAATGATCTTTTTATGTATGAAGGTGCTTTCAAAACAGCGTGAACATGAAACGGTCTCTGCAAGTCAAATGGAGGACAGGGAATAGCAGCAAGTATAACATTTTCTTCACTGACAGGCTTACTTTGCACTCTAGAAAAAAAGAGAGAAAATACCCATAAAATCAAAGAGATACATTTCCTCTGAAACAGATAATTTGTCTTCTGTCAGTGTTCTTGCAGTTACTCAGTGTTTGGCAGAGTTAGATGAAGGAGAGGGAGGAAAAGGCGTAATAGAAAAATGGGCCCAACATAAAACTATAGGACCCCTGGCTCTTCATTTTTCTAAAGGCACACCACCTTTCCCATTAACAGTCACACCTGTTTTCTTATAACTTCAGTCCCCTCCTGCACTCGATGCATCTTCATTTCCACTGCATCTGAGCAGATCTTCAGAGGCTGGTTGGCAGTGGAGGGGGGGAGCAAGGGGTTGTGGTGGTGAGGGCATTTTGGGGTGGGGTTGAGGGGGGCACCAGGGGGGAGTAATGTGACAGTGATTGGTGGCACTGTGCTGTCCTCAGGCTCACTCCATTTTTAGGCCCTCTCCCTAATGTTCATTGATCTGGGTGCAGATGGCACATTCTTTGTCTCTCTGGTCTGCCAAGTGTAAGCACTCCAGTAGCCTGGCAGGTAGCCTGACGCAACATGACTTTGATCCACTGCGACCTTTTAACAAATTCTCCATTTTCTCACTGGCGAGGGAGAAGGGTAGGAGTGGTGAAGGGGGGATCCATCCGTAAGAACATTTTTTTTTCTTCCTCTCCACCTTCTCCTTTATTTCCTTGGACCTGAAAGTGACTCTGTGGCAACATTTCAGTGTCTGCTGTTTATTGGAGAACTGTCTGCTTGCGTTGATACAGCACTTACTTAATTCACACTGGCTGCTCAATGGGAAAGTAAAAGACTGCATTTTTCACACGCATTGAAAGGGTCTAAATATAGTAGAACCTATAGCCTGCAAAGTAAATTAAGTCCTTCCTTTTTATAATGAGATGTTTTAGCAAATAAGTAATAAGGAATATTACACTTTTGATGCGTGTGTACATTTATGTACCAAAACAGTTACCATTTATTGTTACATGACCTTTTTACAACCTCTACATATCCCTGTTTTCGTTACTGTGTTTTGAAGACTGTATGTAAATTGCCTCTGTCCCAACCTGCAACCTTGTATTGTGAACCACTGATTGTAACTTTGACATAATTAGCGGGGGCTGTGGGTTTTAAAGGTTTTAGAGGCATGTACAGTCAGCTCCATAATTATTGGCAGTTTGGAGTTCAATTGAAGTAAATTTCGTCTAAGAAAAACCATGTTACATTTATTGCCAGTTTTTATCCACACATTTCTATGGACAAAATGCAAGCAAAGCATGTTCCTCTTTATATTTCACTTTCTTAAAAATCCATAATATGACATCAATGACATACTGTGTCACAAAGGTGTGTGATTGTCACGGTCTGGTCAGTGGCTGTTCAGGGCCACTGCTTTTAGGTTGCCGTTTCTGTTTCGTTCATGTTTTGTAG
>JBBPDC010000007.1:11425848-11438968 GCA_037974485.1 Hemigrammopetersius urotaenia | reverse complement strand
AATATTTTCAAAACATTATTTCTCCCAGTTGATTTGGATTTGGTCTAAGGACTAGTGAAACTTACACAAAACTTCATAATTATGTATTTTGGAGATAGTTTACTTGAAATTTCATGGGTGGGAAACGTCCTCCAATTCTGGAATGACATATATATATATATATATATATATACATACCTCTGAGTATTTTAACAAATTGGCCAAGGGGGTTAAGCTTGTGGGTAAAGTGGAAATGTTCATTTTTGAGAACAGGATAACCCAGCTCAAGTTCAAAAATTTAATTTCAAGTATTTTTTTATCTGGTGAGGGCCTTGCACAGATCCCATCCTGCCTGCTCCCTCGGCTTTGAGTCCCCCTCCTCCTCTCTTTCAGAGATGTCACTCTGAATTGCTTTTACGTTTTCCTTTCGTCTGCCCATAATCCCACTCCCTCCATTATTGTCTTAATATCAAGTACAGCAAGAGATAATGGAGAGACACGGTAATAACAGTGTGGCCTAAAGGGGGCCCTCCAGGGAAATATCTTTGATGCCGGAGGAATATTAATACTGCTGAGGTCCCTGCTCTCCCCGCCTCCCTTCATCTAACATTTTTCACAACTACATAATAGCCCTAATATACATAACAAAAGCTTTGAGGGGGAAAAATAAGTACTTCTTTAATGGGCATCCAGACTACATTAGACTGCAATGTGTAAAATTCAGCTCTGTTGAAAGAAAAAAAAATATTTGCTCATCACAAGTATTCCAGTTGACCTGAGATTTAATGTGTTGCATTTGCGTGTGTATGTTGTCAGTGTAATGCTTTTGATGAATAATTCCCTTAGAATCTCTTAGATAAGGAAGCTCTAAAACTTCTCAAAGAAATAGCATGCATTGTGCAGTTTGAGATTTTAATGTTGTCGCAAACCGAATGTGCTTTTATCGAATTACTGCAAATTGTCAGTTATGAATGAACTGCGTGGCTGTTGTTACTTTACCAAAGAACCTTAACATCCTTCTTGTAATACATAAATCCATATGTATGTGTGCAGACATGCACATGTTTTCAAAACTGGATACAGTTTTATCATTTGGTAAAAACTACAAAAAGATTTCAAGGATGGATTCATTCTGGTTTCCTAAAGAAGATGGAAAAATACTTTTAGTGGAAAGGAAAGTAATGAAACTCCTACATAATTCTGGACCATTTCGTTTGTACCACTAGTCATGAATTTTATATGTTGTCTGAGTAATAAGTAACGAATATTAATTTAATTTAATTGAGGGGATATCTCATAAATCCTGTATTTATCATCTATTTTATTTTTTCTTTAGACGTCCATTTGCCACTTTTGTGTATGTACCAAAACAATCGTGATTCATTTTTAAATTATTCTTTTCCAACCTTTTATTTTTTAGAATTCAACACTGTTCATGTTCCTGTTACTGTGCCTTTAAGACTGATATGTAAATGTCATCTGTTTTTATTGGCTCCCCTGTATTGTGCCTCATTTAAAAAGCAATTTGGGATCACGCTTTAAAGACAGATACATGGCCTGTCTGATTTAAATAAGGAGAGATGTGTAAAAGTGTTGGTTTTTGTGTTATCATGAAAATCAGAATGGGACATATGACCACATATGAGGAAGTGAATTATTCAAACTTTATGGTTTGCATATTACATTAATATTTAGTTTAAAGTGTTTTATTTTGCACTAAACATTGGCTCTCTAAGGGACACTTTTTTGCATTCCCTCATTTTGAACCCTGGTTCCATCTTCTAGAACACACTTCCTTCAAGCTCTTCTACTCTTGCATTTATTTGGCTCTCATGTTGTGACATGGATCAATGGCGTCCGCTGTGGACTGAACTGACGTGAACCCGCCGGCTGCTCCGCAGGAAGAATGGACCTACATTCCCAAATCGCCTTATGAAAGGCTGGGGCTACAGGCAGGTCAGCACAGCCACTCTGCTCCGGGTGTGTGTGTGCGTGTGTGTATGAGTGCGGTTGAGGGGGAGCCGACCTCCACTCAGTACATGCAGGCTCAGGGCTGAATCTATGCTGATCCGACCACAAGCTGTGCTGCTGAGGGCTCCGCACCTCCACAAAAAAAGACACACAGGCTTAAAAAGAGCCCAGATACATGCATTGCATATGAATAGACTGGCTCCAGCTCTGTACCACTATCCCCGCCTAACCCACAGACATGATAACTGCGCAACGGAAATTGGCCGGTTAGGAGCTGAATTGGTTTGACGAACATGGCTCTGTTGTGGGGAGGGGTGGAGGGGGGTGGCAGGGAGGCAAATTAAGAGATAGTAAAAGTAATTGGTCTGAGAATGCTAAATTAACATGCAGTGCATCATGAAGCATTAGTAGCTCGGCTCTGACAGCAGGTGCCAGTGTTTCCTTAGGCTAAACATACACCACAGTATTTTAGCCAGGAATTTCCAGTCCCAGAGGATTTTTTAAGATCATAAGAAACTGGTTAAAGACAAGAGCGTGCACCTGCCACCAATATTCATTTGATGTGAGATGACCAGAGACCCTTGTGATTAAGGATCTGGCTTATGTGGTGTGTTACACAAGGACAAAGGCTGTGTGGGGGTGAAACAGTCATCAGTGAATGAAGAGAATAATCATGGTCATTAAAAAGAGTAGGGATTCACCGAAATGATTTTTGTTTTTTTGGCTGAAACCGAAACCGAAACACTGAAAGAAATTATTATTATTAAATTATTCAAAGAATAAATATGCTACAAAACTATGAAAATATTTTGTAGTATGCAAACAATGCACAATATAAAATATAATTTACAATAAAATAATTTACTTGGCTCGTTTACATTTACAGCATTTATCAGACGCTTTTATCCAAAGCGACTTCCATTCCCTATCTACAGGGGGCAGTCTCTCCCTGGAGCAACTTGGGGTTAAGGATCTTGCTCAGGGACCCAGTGGTGGTGTGCTGAAGGTAGGATTCGAACCCATTACCTTTTGGTCCAGAGGCAAGTATCTTACCACTAAGCCATCACCACCCCATGAATAGCCTAAAAGCAAGATACAATTAAATATCTTCCCTCATAAAACTAGTGAATTCAAGTGCATTTTGATATTCTGTACGAAGTGCGTGAACAGAGTGCATTCAGAACAAGTGCTTTAAAAACTGTTGAAAGATATAACAACGTTCTCTGTAGGTCTATTACAAAATACTGTATTAAACAAAGACTGGCACAGCCAGTATATATAGTATAGACATGCCTAAAAATATGCCTGTGTGCTTATATATGGCTGGTGGGGCAATATACACAAACAGCTTGCTTAATCATTGTTTTGAGAAGTATTTCTATTAGCTCTGGAGCAGGTGCTTAAGGTCACTATGCCCATTGCCAAGGACTGAGTAGAGAGGTATATAGCCCACTGTTGGATGAGTGGGTGTCTACAACCCTTTGGGCATGTCGTTTATAAAAGTCTCAATCAGGGCACCCAGGATATTTTGGATGAAGGTTGTTATGCAGTGCTGTTGAAATAAATTTTTTCAATCTTGCAAGCAATCATTCGCACTGTATTACTGGTTTATAATCTCCCTATCATTTCCTTGTGTGCACCTTTCTTTCTTGCTTTTTTTCCTGCATGAATATATTCACACACAAATCTGTTGACCATCTTCCACTATTTTACCACTTCTGACTTTGCAATGCTGCACATACCACTGCAAACTGGACACAGAGAAAGCATTCCAAAATGTGTGATTCCCCATTCTCCATTAACTCAATTGTGCATACAGTACTGGAATGAGAAAGAAATCATTAAATGGGTAATGCTTTCTGTTGCTAGAAACCTAAAAGCTCGACCATAGCACAACAGACACTTGCCAGCTAAAGCCAGCCCTCAAATAGTCTTTATCCTTTTCATTTGGAAAGGAAATGACAAAAACAGAACAAACAATAGAAGGGAATTCAGGCAGTGACTTGGCCTTGGAGCTGCGTCATATTATATGATGCATTTTGCACCCTCTCACAGCTCTCTGTCAGTACAGTGCCATGGAGGGGAATGATGATGGGGCTTTTCCTGCTTGACCTTCACGGGGAGGTTTGATTTGGGCAAGCAGCGGGTCCCATCAACATCAGGGGTCCAAACAATGCATTCGACCATAGAGGCGTTAGTGACAGAAAGACAGAGTGTAGAGGACTGGCAGAGACCTCCATGTGGTGTTTGAAAAGGTCACTAGTTATGCTGGCAACCCTCATCACCTGAGTCTCCTTCACTTGCTATCTACAGCCTATGCTAAATAAACAGTGTTGAACCGTTCTGGCACGTTCCAGGATGATGCTATCCTCTCAAAACATCCCAGACCTTTTAGAGGACAGAGGAAGGCAAACATTACTTGAACTTATGGCTTCAATTGTGTCAAGTGAATTAGATGAACAAACAAAGATTCATTTTAAAGGTGAATTCTGATCGTAAGGTTAAAGCTTTTGGAAAGACTTTTCAATCCTCTACAAAGCTGTCTTATTGGTTTCATTTGCTGCTCAGCAAGAAATGGATAGCAGAGGGAATTTATCATGCTATCCTCTTTAGTTCACTGTATTCAAGGGTCAGTTTCCCCAAAGTCCTTATGTCTTATCTCCTATCAGATCAACTTGACAGTGATGTTTCCTGTGATAACGAGGATCTTAGCAGTTATCATGTTTTAAAGACATATCCTTGAGCCATGTCTCATTGAATAATTTAATCTCTATATAACTGTACATTTAGGGATGTCTTTACAATCCTTAGCCGGTCTGATTTTCAAATATTTTTCGGTCACCTGGTAATTCAAAGAATTCAGAACGTTAATGTTAATGTTTTTATTCCCATAAAATGCCCGCTGCAGGTACACACTAAAGTGCTATCTAGTCATTCAGAGTGGTTTGATGTGAAATGCTCTATTCTAGGGAAACTTTGTAAGTTACTCACAGCAGTGGTGATGGGAACCAGACATCTGATGATCATTAGCCATTAAAAGCTTTCTCACAGAAATATATATATATATATATATATATATATATTACGCATGTCTGGTGGAGAGGTACCTACTGACCCTGTGCAAAGAGTATAACAACTCTGAAGACATTGTGATGGATTGTAACTATATTTGCACTATAGACATTAGGGCCCATGATAAAGAACTAAGTCTCTGCGATACACTATTTCAAACCAAAAACACTCTGAATGACTTTGTTCAGTGGCAGAATTATACAGCAATTTAAAAATATACAGTGGAATTCCCTTTTCAGGTGCACTAGAACACTACCTGTCTTTTCCAGGCTGCCTGATCTTATCTGTAGTTATGTTGTTCTTACTGATTTGTTCCACGGTGACAAAGGCTGAGTAGATTGCAAGGCTGCACACCTCTGATGCATGTTCTCTTCTACCCTCTATTGAGAGCCGTAAATTGATTTCACACTTCACTAATAACCTGACCAGGGTATAACAAGAACTTGGATTGACTGTAGGTCATGCAAATTAATTACAGCAATTAGACCTGAAAGGCAAGAGAGAGTTGGAGAGGAGAAAGGGCTCAGAGAGGTTTTGCCAGGACTCGACATTTCAGCATAGACACTTTCCACCTGGAGAATTCACGGGAACATGCTCACACTGGGGGCAAAACACACCCTGAGAGATATGCTAAGCTCTTTTATGGCTCCTGCGTATTGTGCCTTATACTGGAGGGCTCTGAGCCACTTAGAAAATAAATGTAAAAAAAAAAGTAAATAAATAATAAATAAATAAATAAATAAATGAATAATAATAATAATAATAATAATAATAATAATGATAATAATTAAAAAAAGCATTTTACTTCAATAGAATATTATGGGCAAAATAAAAATTGAGGGCTACATTTAAATGTAGGCCTACAAAAATCATAAGCTTTTGTCATATTTCATGTTATTTAATGTTGTGTACTTGGTATTGTTTTATTATCATAATAGTGTTACCATATCAACTTGAGATTAGATTTTTAAATGCAGTGATGCATTTAATCATTTCAGGCTACAGACAAAAGTACCATGAAACTGATGGATATTACTGTACCAAGCAAAAAGATTTAAAAGTCTCACTGTGAACGAAACTGGAGATCAAAGTCAGATCCTGATCAAATAACTCATTTTCTTATTCTAGTTCTTGTTCAATCAAGTCAAAAAGGCTGTTGCTTCTGCTAGAGCTTGAGCTGCATATTTAATACATTTACTGTGAGAAATGTCAAAGAGGTCATCTTTGCAGCTTAAGAAATGAACTATTTATTCCTGCTAAAACCCAGCATCTTTAAATGCCACAAAGAATAATAAATTCACTTCTGAACTTGCAGGATTTGTGTGCCGCTGTTTTCTGGCGTGCACTGAGTCAAACATCACCTGGGCGAGGGAGAATGGAGCAAGGTTAGCGTTGTTGATCAGTATCTGTCATTGTGCGCACAGAGGATGAGGCGCAGACTATGAGACATTTTGAAATCAATGCACCAACAGCCATGTGGTAAATAGTTGGAAAATGGGTCTGTTTGAATGGGCTTTAGAGGGAGAAGGACAGCACTAATAGCAGCATCTGCAGCCGTCCCAGCACAGACATCCAGCGCCCTTGAAACAGTGTCTGCAAATTGAATTCCATAGACAAATTGATACACTGATAAAATAAAGGGGAACAATGGACTCTTTTGAATTTAGATACTCAGCATAGGACATTATTGGTCCAGAAGACCGCATAAATGTTTCGAGTATGCACGCAAACAGTCAGTGAAAGAGACAAAGTGAAAAGATGCATAATTGCAGACTAAAACAGAGCACACTGGGGGGATTTCAGGTGAGAGCTCTGTTGTATACCTGCACATAAATGCGCATTGAAAAGGTGGGTGATCTGAATAATGACAGGGAGAATTGAGAATTTCCTATTTATATGTATCATTCTATTTGTGTATGAATTCGGTTTTTCAGCTTGTTTAGTAGACCCCACAATTTTGTGGTGCAGCTGGGTGCTTATTAAGCGTCTGTGAACAATTGCCAGTATGTATGTGATTGCTCTGCATGAGGTACAAATCTTACTTCCCATGTCAAATAGTAATTGCTTATGCTTTTGGTTGTATACAGAAACATCCCAATGGTAGATTATGCTGATAAGGTGGCTTGCATTGTTATGTGGAATGCGTTTTTAAAAAAATGGATGTATGCAAATGCTGTTAAGGTTTAAGAGTTTCTGTTCACTCTTCAGTCAATATGGTCATTCTATGGAGACTAAGCTGAAAATAAAGTCTTTTGTGATGTCACAAAACCAACACTTTCATAGGTATATATTCACCAATTCAGTCTGTAGCAGTCAAGGTATAAGTAGTATTTCTGGCATGACTTCATTAACGTCAGTCTGAAAGGCACAGTAACAAAAAGAGCATGTTTTATTCTAAGAGGTAAAGAGAGCTTGGAAAATGGTCATGTAAAAATGCATGATGACTGTTTTAGAAACATACGACTAGACAAATGTAATGAGTGGACAAGAACCTTGGAGGATGAGGGTCTGTTAAGGGTCTTTTTTTGAAAATGCCACATTGAATGGAACACCAGAAATTCTTGGGGAATTTTTTATTGCTATCTATTAACTGGTCTTACTGGTTCTATTATCGTTGCACTTGTACCATTCCCATTTTATTAATGCTGTTAACATTTTTGACATATGATGCTTTGTCTCAAATGCAACAGGATGTTTATTATAGGTTAAACAAATCTATTTATTCATAAAAGATATTTGGAACATGCAATAAAGAATATTTTCTTCTTTTTTCTATGCCTTGCTTTACTTTTAATAGCTAGAGCTGACTTGGGTGCTTATTGGCCTTCAACATGTGGTCTCTGCACCTGTGGCGTTTGCACAATATACAACAGCATAAGAGTGCTTTCATGGATTTGGTGCCAGCTGAGGCCTTCACTGTCAAAATATTTCAGACCATTTATAATAACTGCTTTAATGGTGTAAAATACTACATATTGGATTGTGCTGCAGTTCTTCTGAGGCCATTTATCACATAAAACTGAGTGTATTAAATACGAGAGATCCTCAGCAAGTGGTCTTGTTTTGTAGCACTGCGCTTTTTAAATATTACCTTTTGTGGTAAATGAATGTCCCATGAACCAAGATTATTCTCTCAGTTCACATTAATGTATTCAGACATTAACGTACATGAAAGCGCAGATGTAGACACACACGCAGATACAGACGCATATTTTTTCATGAGCGAGTAGCTGTAGCTGTATCTTCAATTCTATTCAGTAAAAGCTGGAAAGCAAACAGCCACATATCACTTTGAGCACCGGCATGTGGATTGGGACACCGAATTCCACAATGGGTATTCTCACAGCTGAAAATCAATGTAGCCCGTTGCTTTTTAATACTGTTATTCTGGGGCTTTAAATATTCATCAAAAGCAAAGCCGGGAAGGTTCAATCCTGATTCATGACTTGTAGAACTTGCCCTGCAAAGCTAAACCTCACATCTCTGCCCACTCTATTGACTTTGCTTCAGCAGAAAAGTGTATGGAGGCCGCAAGTTAAGAGCAGACGCTATTGAAAAATGGACACTATCTCTCATCACAAAGACTCAAATCACTTTAGCTCCCCCCTGGGTGTCCTATGTCTGTGTGTGTGTGTGTGCATGTGTGTGCGTGTGTGAGAGTGTACGTGTGTGTGTGTGTGTGTGTGTGTGTGTCTGAGTGTTAGCGTAAGCCTTAAGGTTAAGAAATACCACCTTTATGGCCTTTATTCTACAAAAGAGACTGTGTTCATAAAAGAATCACTGACCTCATTTAGATCACTGTGGTAAATGTCACTTCGAAAAATAAAAGAATGGTATGTGATGAAATCATTTCACTTACTGCTGGATTTCACTCTGATGTCCTTTATTTAAAAAGTAGATGGGTATCCAGAGCCAGCTTTCATGTCTGTTTTAACCAGTGCTCTAAGAACAGTGAGTGAAGTGGATCCTCAGCTCAAATTATGAGATAGTGTAGCTATACGGTGTGATGAATGCTAATTTCCTCCACTTGTCCCGTTGTAGCTGCTCTCACAAACACATACCGCAATCTACACTACCTGCTTCTCATACCTGACTGAACACTTTATCGAGGTGCCCAAATTGGAGTTGACAAATTACATACTCAAGTTTTCTTTTTAATGAAAAATAAAAGTTATCGCACGCGAGGGATTAATGAGCATAGATAAAGGAATGTGGGGCTCGTTGACACTAACGGTCTGGAAATTAGAATACTCCATCTATAACTGATATTATTAAATTAGTCAGCCTTCATACATTTAAATTGTTTTCCAGCCATGTCATGAGTGAATTCCCTTCATGCTTTTTGCTGCATTCAGAAGACCTAATGCCAATAATATGCCACAATCTGCTGCCTTTTACTATTCAGTATGATAGCTTTTGCACATCTTTCTCTTTCTCTGACCACCTTTATGGTGTTCCACCGTTCCACCCTTGCATCTATTATCCTTCCTGAGAAAATAGCCCTTCCAGGTAATCCTCAAATTAAATGAAGGCTCTGAAAGACCATTGAGACTGGCCCTGTTGTTTAGGTCTGCTTTCGCTAAAGCCTCTGCCCGGAGAGAGCTCACAGAGGGCTCTGGGAAAAGGGGAATAGACGGCACTGCGGAGAAAGCAGGGTATTCTCTCAGCTTGCAGTTGTTAATTTCTCTGTTGAGAGACACAAATCTGGTCATTAGCAGAGTAATGCGGTCTCTTCTCGACCCCGCTGGCCTGCTATTAACATGTCCACACCTGAGACCGCTTCTAAATTCCCGCCACAATTCACAGTTACAACTTCTCCTTTCCAGCCAGTGGATTCAGAAGGGGAGAGAAGCGATATCTCAGCTCTAATAATTGCCGCTAAGCTGTTTCTGGTCGTCTGGTTATTCTGCTTGAGGAGATATGGGCCTGACTGCTTGTTAAGTGCATTCAGATGCACACATACAGAGTGAGTTATTGATGGGGACGCTAAGAGAATTGGTCATGGCAGAGTGATGTTTGTTGAAGCAGAAACGTATGGATACTGGTCAAATCAAGAGTTTAGGGAGCGTTTGCCTTTGTCCAATAGCAGCAGGCTGCATTAGACCACCGTCATATGAAGAACAATGATACTGACATATGTGACCCGCACACTTGATTTTTCCTTGAAGTGGAGGCTTAACCAGCAAGAAACATAATGCGATTTCTCTAAAAAAACTATGCCTCTGCATGGTTTTGGTGATTTAACATCTTATGGCCCATTATGAGCTTAAGTTATAGGCCCAGAGGGAAATGTTGCTCACTGTGTCCTCCTGTGCTTTGTGTAGTTATGACTCACTCAGCTGTAGTGTCATCAGGGTACCAGTGCTGAGGCAGACAATACAGAGATAAATCTTTATATAGTACCGGCCCCATAATGTCCCTACCTTTTTCTGTACCTCCTCTAACTTCCGATCTTCTGTATAATTTCTACCAAATGAAAAGTGTAAATTGCATAATGTGGCATCAGTAGAAAACTATGTATTTTTCTTGTGTTTTGCCGCTGTTCCCAACTCAGATGAGATTTGGCCATTATTTACATACGTTTTTAACATTTTTGTTCCAACACTATTTTCCAGCAGTAGCAATCCCCAACACAAGTTCAAGTGTTAAAATTTGCTGAAATTTGCTACAGCTTGCTTGTGGATGCAACATAACAACCAAAATAAATATATCTGCACTGTAAAGCCACATACGTTGGCAAAACTTAAAATTAGTAAGGCAATCAAAAAGTCACGGGTTTGTAGAGCCTACTGGTTGGCTCAGTCTGTTTGCAGGTAATTGTTTTTACGTGTTTGGGTCATTTGATCTAGCAGTATTATAAATAATAATATTATTATTTACAAAACAGTCGCAGTGACAAATATGGTATATGTTGCCAATGTTTAAGATGATCATACTTCCAAATAACTTTGTTTTGCAATGTAAAACAATTAAATAATTATGAATGCAAAACAGCAGGAAAATATAAGATATGGAAAGGCATAAAACACAGAACATAAGAGTAGCTTCCTAAAAGGAGTGCAGTAAAAAAATAACATATATTAGAGATGGAACATCTGGGCAGATAATACAATGTTTTGACCCCACAACTTAACAAAATTGGATACAATAATAAAATGATGAATATACTGTTTCATGAAAGCCTTTTTTTCAAGTCAGTCATCAATGAATATGGTAACAGCCCACTACCATACTGTTTAAAGAGACAAGATAATGGTTTAAGCCCATAATGACAATAAATGATGCTTCTGCTAGTGGTCCTAACAGCAGTGCCTGCTCTTATTATGTTCTGATTCAGGGCTCTGATAATATGGTGGAAGAAACTAACTCCCATCCAGACAGTGAAGGCCTACAGAAACTTTCACCAGACAGTGGGCAAGAGGAGAGAATGTTGGAGGGCTGAGTGAATGCTGGTGGCTTTGTGGGTGCAGTGTGTTTTGTAGAAGTCCATGACGGAGAGGAGAAAGACTTCAGTGATCTTGTCAGCTGTCCTTACTATTCACTGTGGGGTCTTGCAGTCTGAGGCGTTGTAATTCCCAAGCCAGGCTGTGATGCAGCTGCCCAGGATACACTCTAGCATCTCTTTAGAAAGTGTCAGGGGGCTCTCTTCAGTCTCTGCAGGAAATACAGACAGTGCTGGGAGAGGTAGTAAGTGCAGACTTATTGCCTCTCCCTTATGAGAAACCTGTGCAGTATGTATATGTACGAAAGGGAGGGAAGAAGGCTGCAGTGCTTGGCGGAGCAGGCTCATTAGAGAAGGTGGGAGTATGTGCCTGCTCTGATTAACACTTCACTCTCACACTGGTCTAATCTGCCAGCACTCCAGCACTGAGCCTGGGCCTTGTGCACACACCGTCACCTGAAAAGCCAGTCTTCTGCTCACAGCACTTTCACACACATGGGTAATTAGACTGAGAGAGAGGACAGTAAAACGTCACCAGTAGAACGGCTTCAGCTCAGATGCAAGTCTTTACTCATTATCTTGAATTTCATCTTGTACTGTGGGAAGACAGAAAGAGAGACGAATTCAGACATCGAGAACACTTCCAGTCCTATACAGATAAAGTAAGCTTCTTAAAGTTCAACCTGCCCATGGGCGGTATGTGTTCAGAACTGTCTGTCGGACTGTCTTCAACCTATTGACTTATACATTCATTTTAAGAGACTTATGCTGTCTGCCCTCAATATTTCTTGTTTGTGTAGGTGACTCAGGTGATGTAGAATCAGGTGGTGGGGGTTTATTTTGATGACAAAAATACTCAGGACAAGGATCTAAGTACTAAGGACTAAACAAATGTCTTGAGAAGAGCAGTGATGTAAGGAAGTATTTTCAATATTTTGCACATTCGTTTACAACTAGTTTCAGATCTTTACAAAAATGTAAACTGAGACCATTGGAAGATGAGGAAACACAAAGGTATAATTTAATTAAATGAAGGTAAAGTCTTATAATGACAATAACATTCATGTGAAAAAGCAATTGCCCCTACACTGAATAGGTTCTTGTGCCACCTTTTGCAGCAACAACTGGAAAGATTCCCTTCTGTTCCACATTTTCCCAGGAGATAATTGCTCTTGCTGGAGCTCTTTTAGGTGGTTAATATTCCCTGCACACTGCAAAATTTGCTCAAAAAGGGTTTGAGAAGAATGACAAAGATTGTAAGGTGTTGACGTGGCCTTCACATTCCCCAGATCTTTGTCTGGTTCATGTATATACTGAAACTGGAAACATCCTCCATCTTTTTATGCTTTTTTGTGGCAATAAATATATTTTTTCTTGATGTGTTCACACAAGGGGGCCCATTCACCCAGTACTTTTGTCCCGCGACTTTTAAATTCGAAAACGGGTTTACCTTTAATATATATGATATACACTCACCTAAAGGATTATTAGGAACACCATACTAATACAGTGTTTGACCCCCTTTCGCCTTCAGGTGCTGAAGATGCTGAAAGCATTCTTTAGAAATGTTGGCCCATAGTGATAGGATGCATCTTGCAGTTGATGGAGATTTGTGGGATGCACATCCAGGGCACGAAGCTCCCGTTCCACCACATC
>JBBPDC010000007.1:11409986-11421007 GCA_037974485.1 Hemigrammopetersius urotaenia | reverse complement strand
TGTGTGTGTGTGTGTGTGTGTGTGTGTGTGTGTGTGTGTGTGTGTGTGTGTGTGTGTGTGTGTGCGTGCGTGTGTTTTTGTGTGTGTGTGTGTGTGTTTGTGTTTTTGTGTATGTGTGTGTGTGTGTTTGTGTGTGCACATTATAATGAACTGTCTTTAAGGCGGAGGGTCTTTGGGTTCAGCTGCATGCAGACTCATTTGCTCTCATTGTCATAATTTGCAGTAGTGCTTTTGCAGTTACTAGCTCACACACACGCATACACACACACACACACACACACACACACACACACACACACACATAAGGCACAATCTCAAGGGAGCATCTAAATGCCATAGAGTATGATGTCGAGTTCACTGCCATAAGCTGTGTAGTAATGGGTGATTAGTGTTAATGTGCACTCAATGATATGTGTGCTCCGTGCTTATGCTTATGGTCATATGGAATGTGTTAGGTCTGTTTTATTCTGTTAGATCTCTTTTTGTCTTGATGAAATATCTGTGAGAGAGAAAAGAAACGGTTAACACATCACACAAATCAATAATATACTGTATACACAGCCACTACATGTTGTGCACTAATGACATATCTCACTCACATTTTTTATAAAAGTTTCATAAATAAATAGTATCAATAAGTTCAATGTGCACTTCATACCATACATATAAGAAGATACAATGAATGGATGATATTTTACGTTTCTTGGATGTAAAGCAGCGCGGTGTAACGTAATGGCCCTACTATGAATAGAGAAGCTGATATTTGGATGGAGTGTTTGTTAGCCCACATGCTAATTAGTGCTATTCAAGTCACATAAAATAATGAAGTAATGAGCTGCTGTTTGTGTGTGCTCTCCAACAGAGTGGCGTTCCTTTCCACCTCGCTCCCTCTAATTCCTCCATCTTTGCTGCTTCTGAGGATGTCTATTTGCGTGTGTTGTGTGTGTGTTTGTAAAGAGAAAGAAAGAAAAAATAATAATTGAGTGTGTGGTGATGTGTTTGTGTGTGTGGAGTGTTGGGGGTGGGTGATCTGAATGCAACTGTGTGAGGATTTTTTTGCACCTGGATCTGAAGAGTGAATATCTCCTAGATAAAGCCTTTGTGATTCAAGGTCAATTATCATACAAATCTGACTTCACACTTGCCAGTCGAGTGGCTCCCTCAGAGACGAATGTGCACGTGCACAATTTGGCGTGGGGCCCTGTCTTGCTTTGCTCCGGGAACAAAATCAAAGGTTATTCTGCAAGCGTTCTCATACTTTGTAGACCCCTGTAGCGTCCTGCAGCTAATGCCTCCATCCTGCAGACCTCCACAGCAAAGAAACGCGTACCTTCACAGACGTCCCTCTGTGGAAGAGCAAGAGGAATGGAACGAGTCACAACTGCTGCTGTTTTATCTACCTCAAAAAGCCAGTCATGGACAAAAGGGGGGGTTCAAGCTTTTGAAAAGACTAACAGCTGAGGTAAAATGAAAAACATATTTTAATTTCTCTAAGAAACATGGTGTCAAGCATCTGCTACATCTACAAAAACTTTGATTTTGTTTTGCACCTGCCCCCCCTTCAGTCCAATTGACAAAAGTCAACCCCAGGGTGAAGATCCCACTCCACAAAATGTATAATATCACACCTTCATTTGAACACGTCTAAAGGTCTCTACACAGACTTAGGCGGGAATAGCCATAAAATAGGAATGTATGTGTAGAAGCCGGACAGTAGTGCCTATCATTAAAAAATCTTTAAAGTGTTCAACATTTTGGTTTAAACCTTTCATATGTTCCCAGATGCCTGATATGCTGTTTTCTAATAGTTTTACAATAGCATCCATTTTTTTACATATGTCTACTCACAGGATGCAGAGCTACATAAAGCAAAATAATTCTCGAAGTAAACTTTTACCATTGTCAGCATTACATAAAGACTCAAGAAAGCCTGTAAGATGCAGTGTTCATGTTGTATTGTAACTTAAATGGCTATATTTGTGTTGCAACCACTTCTTCCTATCACCACTACTGTAATCTGAATCAATAGTCAAGGGTATTTCTCAACAACTGCTAAAATAAAAATCTGGATCCCTATTCCTGCTACTGCTGTACTCGCAGTGCTTTCTCCTTCTCTCTGCTGCTCTCTGTCTTTGCGATGTGTGGGTGAACAGACAGTCAGCTCTTGTGCGCAGCTCTCCGTGTCATTCTATGATGCGTTTTTAATTGTTGCAGTTTTAAAGGTCAGATTTACAACTATTACAGGTGTGAGTCATGTGAGCCAATTGAGTGGCAATTATGGATGACGCACCTGACTGCATAGCAGGCCGATTTCATCATCCATAACCCCAAATCGGCCCTCGCGCCATTGATTGGACTCAGATGGGCAATGTCTTAATAAAATAAATTGGGTCTCTGCACTCAGTCATGACTGCTAGAGCTCCATCCATGCCTCTGCGAACCAATGGAGCACGGTCGATGGCCTTGGAAAGCATTATTCTTTGCAGATGAAATATTACTCAGCGATTGCCTTTAACAAATAACGTCTTCATAATGATGGAGTGGTGCATTAGCCAATATGCTTTAGCCGACCATGGATGATCGGGTGTTCATTCAGAATATCGATTGGGGTGCGAGCCCAGGTCCACAGAGAAACATTTCTCTGCTGAAAGGTGTCTAAAAGACAGTGAACAAGGGAAGGGGGTGCGCATAGGAGGGCCACATCTGGTCTGTGGCAACAAGTTTGATGTCCTTTCATACATAATACTCATTTCATGTTTTTCATATTTAAAATGTTCACACTGTGATTTGTTTTCACATGCGTAATTTGGAACACATGTGGAACATGTTCAAATGGATTTCCACATCACATGTGATCACATACAGCTTAAGAATGACTAGAGTGGGGATGATAAATACCTGTAAAATGGCTGTTTTTGCATCGTAGATATCCCAACCCCTGGTTTCCATTACCGACACTGCAAAAATAAATGGAGTCAGTAAGTTTCTCTACAAAGTAGCAGTTGCTTTATGGCATTGCTACAAAGATGCACACCTTTGTTGCTGCCACCTTGGCCAGGACTCCCTGGAAGAAGAGATAATGTATCTCAATGGGACATTCCTGGTAAAATAAAATAAAATAAATAAAAAATTGTAAGAGGGTTGAACTATCAATATCTACTAATATGTTGATAGCTCATACAATGCAGAGGCATGTTTTAGAGCCCTTTCCCATCTACTGCAATAAAACCCAATAAAATGTGTTGTACAGAATATATTCATCACAATTAAAAGTTGATTTGTACTGTTACCCAACAAAATGTTGGTTGTAATTGTTTTAGAAAGGCAAAGTATGAGGTAATATTTTTGATGAAGTGATTGCACAACATGAACAACATGACTTAAAATTAAGTTTTTAATTTCTACAGTACCCTCATTGAGCAAATAATAATAATGGTCATGGTTTGCAAGCAACTTAATGTATCATCTTGTGGCTGAACTGAAAACTTGAATTCAAAGCAGAGTAAAAATATTTGCCATATGCATTGACAGCCTTCAGTGTTGGCCTTCGCCAGTGTTATGAAATGGTATTTACTGGTATATTTCCCAAAACCAGTCTAAATACAGACACAAGCCTTGTTTAGTTCCACTCTTTCTATACTATGTCCAACATTCAATAGGCACCTGTTCACTCAACCTTTCTTATGAAATTAGGATACATTTGCTCCCTCTTTGCTTTAGTAACAGTCTCTGTTCTTCTGGAAAGCTTTTACACTAGATGTTGGACTATTGCTATGTGGATTTGATTGCATTCATCCACAAGAGCATAAGTGTGGTCAAGTACTGAGGCTGGAAAATTAGAATGGCACAAATGCCACTCCTTCCCATCCCATAGGTACTGGATGGACACTCATGATTCCAATGCAAAGGAGGCCAATGCAAAGGAGACTTTTTGCTTTTAGCCAATTCTTATCATTACTCATGGTGACCTTAGGCTGACATGTGCAACTAAACAAGAGGACACCTTAAAGGAGCTGAATTCACTATTTAGGGTGTCAGGATGACGTGTAAATCAAACTTGCACTGTTAATATGTTGTTTCAGTAAAGTATCTGATTGTATAAACCATAGTTTTGAAGTAGTAATTATGTCGGTGTCTACATTCATTGTATTGCCTACCTATTTTTAAGCACTCTTATCTGACTGCATGAAATGGTGCTACTGGAATGCAATGAAATGCATAAATCTAGGATGCATGACTGTCTTTGATGGCCTGCTGAAATCCACAGTATTGTGGAGCTGAGCTCACCTGTCACTAAGAGTTATTTCCTTGTCTGTCACTCTCCAGTGTGTATTCAAGGCAGTGATTTATGTTCTGCTGAGTTACACTTTAATGAAAATTCATGTACCTCCCCCTGTCTGTCAGTAGGGGAGATGGCTGAGGAAAGGCAATGTCTGCCAGTCCCACGGTTATTCCATAGATCATTATAATTCTTGCTATGAATGACTTCTGGTTTATCATAGGAGGACTGAACACACTGAAAGTGCAGCATCTGTGATGTTTTGTCTCAAACTATAGTGTAGACACTCAACTTCAGTCTGATAAACGTCAAGTCATGGGAGGATAGACAGAAAAACTAAAGAATCTGGAAAACTATGAGACTTTGTAGAAGTGCCTAATTCTTAACCCCCTTTAGCTTTTTCTGTTTGACTTGAGTATCTTTGACCATATTCTTGTTTTCTCCAACAGTGTAATGTTGGAGTTTGTTGTTCTGAAGGATCTGCAGACAGAGTTGGAAAAACAGGTGAAAATGTGTGTATCTGTCTGTGTGCAATTGCAAGTAAAGAGGTGAGCCTTTTTCCTTCATTATGTCACTGCCATTTATAGGCCTTGCCTCTCTATCCATTTTCTTCCCTCATTCTTTGTCTCTCTGTCTCTGTATCTCTCTCTCTCTCTCTCTCTCTCTCTCTCTCTCTCTCTCTCTCTCTCTCTCTCTCTCTCTCTCTCTCTCTCTCCCATCTCTCTGAGACGATCTCTTTCTCTCACTCTGTCTCTCACAATGGTTCAGTTTCTCTCTCTGTCTCTGTCTCTCCAAGTGTATTTGATTGTGTGTGTGTGTGTGTGTGTGTGTGTGTGTGTGTGTATGTGTGTGTGTGTGTGTGTGTATGCTCAGGGCAGCACCGCTCAGGGTGAGTAAATCTCCATTAGTCTAATGTCTCTGTGCCTTTTTGGCTTTATGAGGGCTGAGCGTTTGGGATGAGTAATTGTGGGCTCCTTCGTCTCCTCCTGGCGCCGTTGCTATTTACTCCCTGGCACCTGCTCCTTTTTAATTAGCGCCCCAGCCCTGATCATCTCTTAATCGACTTGGAACATTAAGAAACAAAAGCCAGTCTCGGAGGGGGCCGCAGCGCGGGGGCCCCTCATCCTGGCGGGGGAGCGGGGCCACCCCCTAATGAGCAGGGGCATCTCAGTGTCACACTCAGCACAGCGCTTCATCTACTGCCATACAATCATCTTCAGAAGATGGCCCAAAACTTTGATTCCCCTTTATTATCTCATCAGCACGCACAGCACGTTAGCCGGCGGGACAGCTGGGTGGGAATGGTTCACTCGAGCTGTTTCTCTCTTTTCCTCTCTCCTTTTGTTCAACACAAATGCAGCAGCTACGGTCACTGTCAAAATGTTCAGAATGATCCTGTTCCAAATATCAGTGTCAGAAACAAAATGTTCAGCTCAGACTTTTCAAGATACTTCAGCTTTTGTATTATTGCTGAGAAATAGTTGTAGCAGGAAAACTAGTGCCTTTTGGACTAAATAAAATGTATTAGTGAAAGGTATGGATACAATTTTTGGAAGACATCTGTTCAGTACTGTGGAAACATTTTAGTGACTTTATGTAAAAAAAGGGATTTATCAGTACAGTAAGTGTATTGATAATAAGGGCTGTTATTATGCATTCCAGTGTTTTTGGCAAACTTTTTCCAGTAGTTTGGGGATGCATTTGTTGTAATGTTTTCTTTACACACAAAAACACACTTTTTTTACTGAGATAATGGTGGTTTAAACAATTCGCCTAGTTGCCTAAGACATTTGCACAGTGTTATGTATCTCTCATTATTGAAGAATCTCTCACCCCTAATTTCTGGAATGTCTGCAGCGGATGTTTTAGCAGGGGCTATTAGAACAGGGAGCTGTCCACACAGAAGGTGCTGAAACTGGACAGATCAGACAGGCTATTGAGCAGAGTCCCGGTGTGTGCGCAGGCCCTGTGTTCAACGATGTGTTTATCGATTGCAATTATTCTAAATCTTCACATTACCCTGGGTCTGCCGCAGGGACAAGAACATTTGCAGTAATGACTGAAAAATCAAATTGCGGTGATTGTTTTACTGTTCTTTGGTAAACAGAGATGTCTGTATTGTAATATCTCCCCATCTATTGATTGGACAAAGGGCATTATTAGCCCAATAAGGGGCCCAGGCACACGGTGGTAACAGAGTGCACATCAATCGCAGCAGTCAATCAGTCTGTCACTCATCTCATCAGTAAGCACACTCAGTAGCCCAGTGCAGCCCACCCATCTTCACCCCACACGCAATTTTGCTCAAGCCCTAAAAAAAATAAAGGCTCCTAAATGGTTCTTGGATTGAACATGTAGTAGAAAGTGTATAGAGCACATATAGAAGCACAATTTTCATTACATGGTGTAATGAAAGGGTCCTCACACTTACCTCATTTACACTATGATTCCTTTAACCATAGCACCCTATTTGAGTATTTTGTTTGTCAGATAGAAATATATTGTGATGTCCATTTACTTTATGCTGCCTAAATAAATTGAATTTTTGCCTGTTTTCAGGTAGATATCTTTTCAGGAATTGTTAGAGTCTCCCTGAGAATGAAAATGCAGGAATTCTGATGATGATTCATTCTTTGGCTTATGATCATGACAAATAATATGACTAGCTTAAGGTGACCACATTGTGATTGATTTTCTCTCTTCTTGGATGTACACTGAATGCTGAAACTCTGAGACAGAGCCAGATAGCGACGGTGTTCTCTTCATGCTCTCTTCAGAGCCAAGATTGCTTTAAAAGCAAACAAAAACAATTCTGATTGACTTGGATAGTTCATATTAATGTAATGTTTGTAATAGTCAAAATGAATGGAAATTATCAGTTGAATAAGAATACAACCTACTGTTACATTGCAATTAATCCATTTTTATTTACCTCCACCCTTAGGACACTTAACACTTCAGACGCCCAGAAAGCCCTGAAATCATAGTCCTGGGGGTTCTATTTAAAATGCACTTTAAGAACCTGCTGTGTCACCATAGTGTCTGATAGAAAGACAGAAATTTGCCTCAGTGACACCATTTTTCACCAGTTTCACATTGGAAATGTGTTTAACATTGCCTAAAGTTTCAACATTTTCCCGCCTCAGGGTGTCACTGGTACTAATGAATTATCCCTGTGAAACACCAGCTGCCCCAGTTATAGTGTAGAAATTGTTATTTAACATGAAAACTTTGAATAAGCCTTCAGAGTTTTGTTACATAGGTGTGCCATGTGGGTTATTTGTAAATATCCCAACAGTTTAAATTACACAGTTTGAATTACACAGTGAGATGTTCGTAATATCCCAACAGTTTGAATTACACAGTAACATTTTACTCATTTAGTAAGTATGCTGTGTTCAACTAGAATTTTCAAAGCAATCCCCTTATCTGGACATTTCTGCCTATAAAAGCAGGAGGATATGAGGTCAAATCAGTAAGGCTACTTACACTGTCCACAGCTATAAAGTACCACTCACTCACTAATTAACCTAAGATCAAACACTCTACACACACAGAAGCTGGTTAAAGTTATCAATCATATCAATATAATTAGTTGGCCAGGTTGTTGCTAGAAATACTTGCCTTCTGGAGGTGCCCACTTTTCTATAGGTATAGGTATAGGCTATATTAAAGCCTTTCTCACTTCTTAAATAGCCAAAATGGCTTTCTTGAATTTACACTGCCAAAGGTAGCTTTTCTTTGACATCACTCCAAAGGGTAATTTCTGACACATTTATTTTTGAGTGTAGTATCTTATTAGTATTTCAGTGTTTAAAGAGTCATGACCCCATGCTGTCTTCTAGTCCAACTGGTGTCCTTTCCATCAGTGCTAAACTCTGAGTGTCAGAGGTCCAGTCCAAACTCATCACCCTTTTGATGGACAACATCCAAGAGCCTGACTAAAAAGAAAGAGAGAGACAGAGAGAGAGAGAGAGAGAGAGAGAGAGAGAGAGAGAGAGAGAGGGATCTGGAAGAGAAATGAAAGAGTATTCAGACTTCCTCTTCATCTCTGTGCCTTCATCACCAAGAGGAGCAAATCAAGCTGATTAAAAAGCACTTCAGATGCAGCCAGGCACAAGCTCTTTGCACTAATGAGAGGCAACATCTCCACACAAGCAAAAAAAAAAAAGAAAAAGAGACAGGGATGAGATGAGACGATGGACTGAGAATCCATCAGTATATTAGCCCAAATGTAGCATGCTACATAGCCATCAGAGGAAAATACAAGCATTTGGAGCAGCTGTGTCCACAGTTTGGGCAAAGTCTCCACACCGAATCTCCCTCTCTTTGCAAGAGGGGATGCTTCTTATTCTTTGGAGTAAAACCACCAAGCACAAGGCAGAATGGGGCCCAGAATGGTGGCATAATGGTGTAATGACACAATGACAAGCAACACAGTCATTTACAAGCCCGACGAGACCCTAAATTGTCTGACCCATCATGGGGGAGCTGGGACTCATTTTTCTGCCAGTCATACGGATGGTCAATTCAACAGCCTACTGGTCAGAGCCTCATCTATTTCACCTCCCACTGTCATAAATTCTGCTCCTTTAGCTTCATATGAGAACACACACACACACACCACAATGCATGTGTTTATTTTTTTGGTCCCAAGCCGCAATTACATTTCATTGCTTTCATTCACTTGGTTATGCATGACAGCACCTTTTCTCTTTCTGTCTGCTATGACTACTTGTGGCCTAGCAAAATGCCAGAGAAAATGTATCTCTCAGAGAAAAGAAGGCAGTGCCTGGTAACCCAGGGGCAATTTGTAATCAACACTATTTGCCATTGGTGTTGTGCTAAACCACTGCTGAGACTGAGATGCTTCAACAAGCAGATGCTTTCCTGAATTCCACCGAATGCTTTGCTACACTACTCCAAAGTTCCAGACCTGAGAGGCAAACAGCTGGAATACTATCAGACACATAACTGCCCAGCCCATCAAAAAAAATTGGTGTATTCCATAAATGTAGGCATGGAAATGTGAGGCTTCTCAGATATTTTGCAATGTAGTAGTAAAATCAAAACAATTGCTTTTTTCAACGTTCATATGCTGCATTTATAAAACAGGCTATTGACGGCTTCTGTCAACATTCAACATTTTTTACATGAGATAATAACATGTTTTAAAATACGCTTGTCTTAGAGGGCCCATGTCACAGACATTTCATTAACAAATAATAATAAAATAAAGAATAGCATGATGTAATACATAAACACTGTTTAAGCTTTAAAAAAAATCTATGTTTTTCCCCATTTCACATGCTCCCTATATGCAAATTCATCAGCAAAAACAGCCTGTATCGAATTCATTGTTTTCGTTCAAGTCAATTCAATTCAATTCAATTCAAAGAAATTGTCAATTCACATTTTATGTGCAATGGAATAAAAATGCTGTTTCTCGCTCTCTGGTTTGCATAGCCTCTAATTAGAACTAGAAAAGTTTAATCTAGATTACATCATTTTAATCAAATTTACAATAGACATTCTACAAAAAGACAAGACATCTAGACACAAGACAAACAATTAAGGCAGTAGCACAAATCACAGCAGATAAGACAGTTATGCAAATGGTAACAATAGAGTGCAAATAGTAGCAACATATTAGTCAAAAGCAACGGAAATGTATGAAATGTAAACAGTTTTTGAGACTATAGTGCTGAAAACAAAAACAACCCCAAAGTGTTCATGATGTTACATGTACATATATCTGCTTATTCAGTCTGCAGCAGTGTAGCTGCATCCACAGTGACGTAATAAGGGGTGTTTCAGTTCAGACTGCTTTTTTAATGAGACAGAATACAGGGCAGAGGTCATATTTATGGAAAGTCAGAGCTTGAAATTCAGAAGTATGTCATTTTCAACCTACAAAGCATGGACACCCCCACAAAAGTGAGTATGTCCAGCAGCAACCTAGCCATGTAGCTACTTATCCTAACATGAGGGATAACTTTAATGTTCATGATGGATTTACATTCTCAAAGAAAAAATACAGGGCAGAGGTTACATTTAAAAACATTTAATCATCAGGAATAATGAATGGAAAATGATCATGTAAAATTAATTTTGAGTTGGTTCTGGAGCATAAAACCACATACATATCATAAGTATCTCCTGGAAAAAGAATAATGCTAAATCATGTAGGATATGAACCCTTTAATGTTATCTCTTGGTTGCATCCTTGTGTCTTGTGTTCTAACAGACTGGGTAGACATACGGACAAGTGGAGTGCAGGATTGAATGCTTTATTGTGGGATTAAAAAATGTATTGCACAGTGATCAGAGCAAGGCCATATGGACTGAGTTTGATTACATTATCCTTAATTAACATTTCTGTCATCTGTGGGTGATTAGTGGCCAGCTGCTGCAGAAGACCTGAAGGCAAGGAAGAGTAACTGTAACAGGAGACTTACGTACACACTCAGCCTTGTACTGGTATTTTAGGTTGTAGACCCAGCTAGAATTGTGTCTTTTCTTTTTCAGTTATTTTTTTCTTAACTGGTAAGAGGGAACCTATTTGTTCTGCTGTTGTCCCAGTGACTGCATGGATGTCTTACACCACCAGAGGGAGCTCTGGGTATTTGTCCATGTCCAAAGAGCAGTTTGTATGCGTGTGTGCCTGTGTGTGTGTGTGTGTGTGTGTGTGTGTGTGTGTGTGTGTGTGTGTGTGTGTGTGCGAGAGAGAGAGAGAGAGAGA
>JBBPDC010000007.1:11401791-11404548 GCA_037974485.1 Hemigrammopetersius urotaenia | reverse complement strand
GCTGGGTGACGAGCTCACACAACTGCTTTTTCTCCTCGAGGCTCCAGGACACAGCCATTCTGTCACGATGGTAGGACGATAGGTCTGTGAACTGTGCCCGCTTTGTAGAGTGAGGGAAGAACTCAGACGTGACGGGACACGAGAGAGTAGGTTACTCACGCAGTTGCTCTCAGAACGCTCCAGATAGGAGTAAGAGTTCACACCAAATGAACCCGCGTTCTGAACACACACACAGACAGAGAGTACTCACGGTACCGGAGGGTTGACTTCGAGTCAAGACAGGACTGAAAATGACACACGGGCATGAAGTCAGCAACTTCAATGGCTGTGTGAAGACCATGACCATGAACTTCCTGTTTATATACTGTTCGTGACGTCATCTCCGTGACCTCGTGACGACACGTGATCTGGTGCGTGTGACATAGAAAAGTTAATATATTGTATAATGTCTGGGAAACCGTGGGTCCAGTCATGCATATGGATGCATGTACTGTATGGATGCAATTTGATCTGTGCTACAAACCTAAACCTTTTATGGCAACTATATTTTCAGTGGCCGAGGCTTCTTTCAATTCCTTGCCAATGCGACATTATTTTGGAATGGTGTGAGGAATATGACAAGCCGTTTAAGGGTTAAATTAGGCAGATCTACATCTGATTGAGCATCTGTGGGATGTGCTGGAAGTCCATGATGGCTCCACTTCCAACTTACTTAAAGCATCTGCTGCTACTGTCTAGGTACCGGATATCAAAGCACAACTTGTCCTGCAGAGACTATGCCTGAGCAGTTTGGTGGCACAAGAATAACCAGCAGCGTATTAGGCAGGGGGTCAAAATGTTTTAGCTCATTAGTACACACACACACACACACACACACACACACACACACACAAATAAAGTTAGACTCCTTTCGCTTTTTAACACCCACATGCTCATTTTCATGTGTTTACTAGGGTGTGTATATGTGGTTAATATTTACACATAGCAGAAAATCTTTCAAACATAATGAGATATACAGCTAAATGATACATTTTACAAATGTTCCCATGCTTTGATTAAACTATACCTCAACAATAACCATTGCAAGCTTTCTGGAGGACAGTTTAAAAATATTATTTTCTTAAAGAATGCAAAACTTGAATGCAGAACAAATAAACTAAACTTTCTCTGAATTAACACAGACTGAGTGCTGACCTTCATACTTCTTTACTGTTGTCATGCAAAATGTTGCTCACTATAGTTTTTGCTTTGTCTTGGGGGAAACTGCTCTGGCCCACACCCCACATGGACAGTTCCTATCAGCACCTAGCCTTGCAAGGCCAGACCTTTTAATTAGTATTCACACCCCAAAACAACTAATGGTTAAATTAATTGTGTATTGTGAAAAAAATATGCTACAAACTACAGTACGTCCATTATAAAACTTGGCACTCTAGTCTGTGTTCTTTTAACGTTACACAAACTTTCAGTAATGACCACATTCTGTTCTTTAGCCCTCAACTACAGAGAGGTTTTACATTATAACCTAAAAACCATCCTACATCATGAAACCATATCTTTTTTGGTCATTCATCCGTTAACCTAAACATAAAGTGTAGCCTAAAGCTCTTCTCTCATTGCATAGAAATTGTGCTTGGCACTGTAGTTAGCAGAACAGATGGTGTGAATATGCAGGCCAGTAACTTTCAAATCAATAGCGCAGCACATGGGAGTAAGTGTATGTGCTGCAGGAGGGATGCCATGACAGGCCCAAAGGAGATCTACTCAAGACACAGTGAAGAGACATAAAGCCACTCTCTCTCTCCATCTCTCTCTCTCTCTCTCTCTCTCTCTCATAGACAAGAATTCCCTGCTCTTTATCCCACATGTTCAGTCCTTATCTCCCAAATTGTCTCCATCAACATGTATTCATCTCTCTTTTCCAGCACTTACCGTCATATTAGTGTTCTCAGAAACAATAAAATAAGTCATTCATTGTATTCTGCACTTACAAATGATATATATTCCAAAGCGGATGGCACCATGATTCATGACTGGCTTCTTGGTGCTTTGAAAATAGCCTGCTGACATTATTAGCCCTCTCTCTGGGGTTATGGGTGATTGGCAATCTGTAGAGGAGGTGTACGCCTGGCGATCTGCTGGAGTCATGCTGGGATGCGGACCCCCATTAGAATGTACACACATCGTCAGAGCGTTTCTGAGAACAGCAGAGAGCTGTACACGATAATAAGCCCATTAGTTATACTAGCTATTTCTGAGCCTAGGTTCGAAGCCCTGCATTCCATAATGCTTCACAGGGGATGTACGATGTACTAATTCTTGGAAAATCTGTTTGCTGTTGTAAACAATCAGCGGATTCATATAGGGCAAAGTGAAGAAACAACATGTGGCTCAAACAAATTGTGGAGGAACATATCATTGCTGTCACATTAAAACCTTGTAACACCATTTGAAAACACCAGCTGCCCTTTGCATTTAATGATGACTGAATCAACAGAAATGGTGATGGTGGGTGGGAATAAAAACTCAGCATGTCACTACATGCATTATATACGTATAACTACCAACAAGAATGAAAGAAAGTAAGTAAGAAAGAAAGACTGCTACAGTAGCCTGCATTTGATTGAAATATAAAGACTGAAAGCTGAAGGCTATGTAAGAGCAAAAGGGGCAGAGAGAGGGAGATGGGAACAAACAGCCCCGGAGCTTATTTTCCTAGACAAGCTGTTGTTTAACATGACTGAGGCACAGGTGCAA
>JBBPDC010000007.1:11391791-11396791 GCA_037974485.1 Hemigrammopetersius urotaenia | reverse complement strand
GTACAGTAATGAGCAAGGAAAACATTCTCAATTGCAAAGAGCAGCTCCAGATTACAGTGAGGAGAGGGCTGCTGACATAATGATCAGTTATTCAGCATGTGCTCTCTGTAAGAAATGGCTTATGACTACAGGCCATATCCACGCTAAGAGTGATTGCCCTCTGCCGAATCAATGGGCAGCAAATGAGATGGACATTACGCGTTTCCCTTTCCTCTGCCCCTCTCGCTTATTAATCATGTAGCTGTCATCTTTCAAATATACTTTAAATGCACCTCTTGGTTTTACTACACTGACACTTAAGATCAAAAGCAGGAGTTGGCATGACCTCCCCCACCCCCACTCTCACCGCAAATGTATACACATGTTGATCTGTAAAGACAACGTCATGATTCTCTGAACCATGAAGGCATGTTGGTACTTACGAACAAAAGTCTACATATTCTCAGAAGTGTCAGTCAGTCTGAACGAGTGCTCTAAAGTGTAGATGGCTCGTATTCGCTAGTCTTAGTGAGTTTTAAAAAGGGAAGATATCTTAGCCCCCTCAAATAAATCTGATGCTGTCAAAGCATTATCAGGAAGTAGCTCCTCAGATCACGGCTGCAGGGTGATGTGCTGGAGCCTAGTGTCGGCTAATGGCTTAGAAGCAGCTGCAGGAGAAAGAGGAACCCATATACAGTACATTTATGGAAGACATCATCTAAATACGCAACAGAAGAGCGAGAGTTCAATCTGAGGTTTAGAGAGGCACCATAATACATTTTATAGGGCACCTGCCTATTTGCGCAATATGGGAAACTTTGAGTGATACCATTTCCAGTTTAATTTGGGGCTGTGGAAACAAAGCCATCCGTCATGCGCTTTTAAAAGTCAGTGTGCGAGAAATGACGGCGAAGTTCAGGACCAATGCTCTGAGCAGAAAGGCCACCCCATAACTAGGCCATAAAGTGGCAGGCCCACAACCTGCTCCTGTGGCCACATGCTCAAGATGGCTCGATAAACAGGAACACTTTCACTTTGACATTTCCAGCAGCGAAATCATAAACTGAGAGGTGTTGCTTTAAAAGGCCATTCAGTTAAACTAAGCATTTGTTTATTGGGCTGCTTAATGTGGCTTGTGTGGTTGGACTCCCCTGTGGAAGCCTCCTGTAGTATACCTTGAGAGAGCACAACCCTGGCTATGATGTATTTATACCAGGGAATCCAGAATGCTCTTCTCTTTTATCTGCTTGCCGTCAAAGTGGGAGTAAAGTTGGAGTAAGCGTAGAAAGAAATTGCACAGGCTTTTCAAAATGAATTTGATCTCAAGGTTTTTTATTCTTACATCATGTTTTCTTTGTGAGAGTGTGTGTTTGTTTTGTGTGCCTGGGCTTTTGGAAACACTTGAAAATGACCTTCACATTCAGTTGTAAAGGAAAGAAAAAGATGTGGGGGGCGGGGGGTAGTTGGAACTCTGCTGCTTTCAGGGAACCCATGCACTAATGGCAGATAACTTTGAGCTCCAAGGTTGCAACTAAAAAGTACTTCATACATTTAATCGAAAGGGACACCTAAAACTACCATTATGGCAACCAGCTTCCTGCTACATTTTTTCCAATTCTGACAACACACATTAGACACATTTAAAACGCTTTAAATTAATATTGTACTCTGCAGCAGCAAGGTTGTATAAGAGTTATACTATAATATTATTCAGTTGAAATCAGGGGCCAGTTGCGTCTCATGATTCAAGGCATCTGAGCTTCAGACCTCGTTAATTACAAACAAGCCTGCATTTGTGCCGAATAATTGATTAATCTGATTTAATCTGATCTAATCATGATGATCCTATTATTTGGAAAGAAGCCTATTTGGTATTGCCTGAATGTTACAGAAAACCCCTCGGTCCAACAGTGGACCTGGTTGGGTAATTGAGATATTGAAGAATATACTTCATTAACTGCTTGTTCATTGTTGATCTTCCACAAGTCATTGGATCCTTTCCCTGTTTGAAAACGAGACACAGAGGAAAAGATGCAGGAAGAGTGAAAGTACGCCGTGCAGCTCTCAGTGTTTCCTGTCCACATGGTGCCAACACATAAATCACTGCAGGAACTGTCTCAGCATGATAGAGTCAAATTATTACGGCTAAGCACACAAGTATGTGGAATGATTAAACTGTCTGGGCTCTTCCAAGTGGAGATGGATGTATGATTAATCACAGGCTTCTGTTGAACTGGACGGAAAAGTGAAACGCTGAGCTCTGACTTCCAGCAGTCTATCTCCACACAGGGGAAACAGAGGAGTGTAAAAGCACCGCTGTGGAGTTGGCGAGCTGTGACAGCAGCATCACTGGAGCTCAGCAAACACTGGTGTTGCCCGAAACATTTAGAGATAGCCTGCTCGGTGATGTCAAGTGTTTTGAAGAACATGCTAGAGAATCCCAGGTTCCATAAACCTTCCACTGAACTTGTAGTGATGTGAAAGAGAGGCTTCTTAATTAAGCTTTTAAATATGCCAGTGTCATGCGTCCTCTTCTTTATCTTATTTCAGTTTCCTGGCATTGAATCATTAGCTGTGTAAGGCTCCCTGTGGGAGATACTCAGCTCCTCGCTATATTTACTCATTTCAGCACATTAATCAATGGGACGTTTGCGCCCCCACTATCCTCTCCACTTTATTGTAATGGTTTATGAATCACTTAAATCGTCTGTGGAGAATCCAACTTCAGAGTGGCTCTTAATGGCTTTTTAACTTGTATTAAGACAGGAGTAATGGTGTCAGTCTACACATAAACGTTCATAAAAGCGTCATTTAGACATTTCGTCTGTCTTTTGGCACTTTGATGCCATTGTTTTGTGTCTTGTAAAATGTATCAGTGATGAGTGGTCATAATATCAGATAGCTGATAACAATAACTAATACCTAATTACACCTATTGATAGCTCATGCACGGCAGAGCAATGTTTGAGAGCCCCTTCTCAACCACAGCAATGAAACAATGAAATGAGCTGTTAACTGATTACTGGTCGCATTAAAATGGTTCAAGTTCATTTGAACCACTGCCTAACAGCTATAACAAGCTAACAGAACAGTTACTATGTATTTCACAGCAAGGCTGTGCTTTTTAAATCAGCTACAACATTAGCACAACATGACAAGTCATTACTGAAGAACTGTGTAAAAGTGTGAAAAAAAATCTTACCCGAAGGCCTGCTACAAGCATTTACATGCTTTAGATTTCTTTAAATTAAATAAATAATTTATTATTAAATAAATAATAAATAAAAAAATGCCATTTTTGCAATAAACGCTATGTAATGTGTAACATACTTACAAACTGGCTATATTCAACTCTAGTGTAAATAAAACTGAAACATTCGTATTCATGTGTAAATGTAGCATTTTAGAATGACTTAGAGTAGCCAGTCAGATCCTAATGGACCACACCTAGTGAGGCAAAAAAAAAAGAGCTTAACAAAAAATTGGACCTAAAGGAAAATTACTTTTGGCGTTTAGGGATGGGTATTGAGAACCAGTACTAAATTGGTACCAGTTCCTGTCTGGTCAATACAATAGAATCCTGGACAAACCAACTAGTTGTAACCAACTAGTTAAACAATGTGGATGCAAATATTAAACCTTATTTTGATGTTTGATTGGGAGGGCTTAGGTCCACTAACCCATTTATACAGGCCAGCCATGCATGCAGTGTTGAAGAAACTCAGTGTATCTTCACTCTGCTCTACCTTCATTTGGCCAGGAAGGGAAATCACAAAGCTGACATAGCCACAGTTTAAGTTAGACTCCTTGTCTGTCTGAGCTGACCATGAGTATGTGACAATAAAGGCAGGAGATCATCCACCCATCTATCATTCCACCTCTCTATCTGTCTGTCCATTCATCAATCAACCAAAACACTGTCAGTTCCAAAACAGTGTCTCCACTATACGCCAGTTATTTCCTCTTCTTTCACCTCTGTCTTTGAGATTTTTAATTCAGTCCAACAGCTTTAAACGTCTGTCTATTTTATTGGCAGCATTGTGCAGTAATGTCCTAAGATGCATATCCAATTTTAAAACACTTGCAGCTCATGAAAAATGAAATACTCCTTATTTTGTGACTAGCAAATCTAGATTGATTTGATTAGACAAAGGGTGGTCAAATTTCCATCTTCAAAATAAGAGAGGCTCATCACATAATTTGGCATGCCCTTGAGGCCCCTGCCTTTTCTTCATCTTCTTACTTCAGGGATCACAGCAACTTCCCGCATTGTCAATTAACAGGATCAACTTTCATTTCATGTGTTTTAGTAGCAAGTTCAACATTAAGGAATTAAACCTACCAGTTAAAGCAATTAGCAAGAGCATTAATTAATTCTCTATTGGCATTCTGATACACCTGCATATTAAATTCATGGAAATGGCCCTGATTATTATTAATGGGATGCATGTGTGTCGTGCAGGTGGGTTCACCGGCCCTTCGCCATTTCCCTGATGAAGTTAAGAATTCCGTTAATCTGATTATAAATTGTGGGGCCCGTAGTCTTTAAGGACTGCAAGTCAGTGGGGACAGAAATGAAGATTATTAAACCAGATTAATTTTATCTCTAGTACTTTTTCACACTTAGCTACAAAGATCATTTACAATCTCCCTCTTATATAAAGGTAGAAATGTACTTTTTTGCCTGTGTTTCCTTATTACGATGCTCTTGCAAATAACCTTAACTTTGGAGCCCCTGGATATGTGCTGTCTTTTGGCACCATGTCGATGCAGGTGAAAGGGCAAGGACTGCAGCCTTCAGCTATGCCTGATATGCTTCAAATGCAGCGGGCTAATCAATGGTCTGAGACCAACATACTTTATACCTTTAAGCGTCTATGCAAATCATAAACAGTGTGGAGTCCCGCAGAGAAATCGTTCAAGTGCTACATTCTCTCTTTAACTTTTAACTTTAACTTTATTAGATTTATATAGCACCTTTAAAACAACAGAGTTGACCAAAGTGCTGTACACTGACATAA
>JBBPDC010000007.1:11375027-11391691 GCA_037974485.1 Hemigrammopetersius urotaenia | reverse complement strand
ATGATTGGTTTTAGCAGCTTTCACAATTTTCTGATAGCGGCGCCAGCTGTCTCTCAAAATCTGCAATGAAACCTGCAGCCTGTCCATCTTCCACTTTCGCTCAGCCCTCCTACATTTACGCCTAGCAATGCGCGTAGCTTCATTTGCCCAGGGCTCAGGTCGAGATCTAGGTAGCTGTAGCTTCATTGGGGCCACGGAATCCAATATATTTAAACAAATTGAATCAAAAAAAGAGGATATCATCCCAACATCTAAATTAGAACACAGAAGTTCTGTGTGGTCACACGCTGACATAAAAGCTTCAGAGAACTGAGTAGCAGTGGAAGAGTTAATAACACGCCTGCGTTGAGCAGGCGCGCGAGGTTTAGCTGTATGAGAGGGGAGGGGCACATCAAAAACAACAGGCAGATGGTCAGAAAACAGTGCATCACAGACATCAAGGTTACAGACCGTAAAACCATTAGTTAAAACAAGATCAAGAGTGTGCCCTTGTTCATGAGTGGGGCCAGATACCGATTGTATAAAATTAAAGTTGTCGATAAGGGTTAAAAAATCTTTAACTAAAGGTTTCTCAGGACAGCACACATGGATATTAAAATCCCCAACTATTAAGACCTGATCATATCTAGGCAGTATTCCTGCCAGGAAATCTGCAAAATCGCTGATGAAGTCCTTATTGTACTTGGGTGGTCTATAAATAACAGCGCATAGCACAGGATGAGCAGAACCCAGCTCAAACAGGTTCACCTCGAAGCTGGAATATGGCGTTGATATTATAACCTGTTTGCAGACATAATTGTTTTTGTACACAGTCGCAATACCTCCTCCACGACCTGATGTCCTCGGAGAACTGAAGTAAGTGCAGTCAGATGGTAAAAGTTCACAAAAGGCACTGGACTCACCTGCGGAGATCCAGGTTTCTGTTATGCATAGAAAATCCAATCCTTGTGATATAAAGAAATCCTTCAGGATAAAAGTCTTGTTGGTTAGCGATCTCGAATTGACAAGGGCCATCCTGGCGTGAGCTGGGGCTGGAATATTAGCCGTCGGCGAAGCTCTAGCAAGCTGCCGCAAGTTATGATGGTTCACCCCGGACCCGCTCGGGTAGGAAAGTGATAGGCGCTGTGACCGCCGCTCCACAACCGAGCCGATCAAAGGAACCAGACAGGAGCCAACCGGATTGATGGTACGCCACGGGATGAAGCGTCGATGTAACAATCCAGTATTTCCAGTAAAAGGAAAGGGCAACAAACGAGCGTTCAGTTTTAGTTTTACCAGCATGCCACCACGCTTCCCACGGCGTCTGCGCTTCAAGCGCACAGGTGGACCAGAAACACGCCAGAGATATGCCGGTATGTCATCGAGAAAACGAGGGTAGGACGTTTTTTGTCCGTCCTGGCCAAACTGGGCCAAATTGCCGAAAGCAGGTCGGAGGTCGAGGAGTGTTTTACGATCGTAAACTATTAGTGATTTTGATTCTTCCATTAAGATGAGTAAAAATAACAAAAACACAGACAGAGTACGGAGAGACAGACGGCAGGCCGCACAAACTGGCGCCATCTTGTGATTCATGTTGAAAACCCAGACTTATCCCTTTGCACGAAAGGAACAAAGTAAATTGATTATAATGATGTATAAAAACATGACAAATGTAACTCTGATGGTGAATTATATATATGAAAACTAGAAAATCCCTTAAGCTGCAGGGGGAGTTATTGTAGCCCTGGCTCTGCTCTGATTGCTGTGTTTAGTGTGGCTTTGAGAGGTCACTGGCCCCATCTCCCCTACCTCAGTCTGTAATAGCCACTCTTTGGGCCTGCTCACACTCAGCCAGGCTTCACTCTCCTAGTCCTGAATGCATCCAATTTCCCCACGGTGACATGACTGCCTCACACTTACTGTGGCGCAATCCACTCACCCATCTGCACTGTGTCTTTGGGTTACATTAGATTACTGCACGAATCCCCCTTTTAGCCTTTTGAACCCTAGCAGAGCCTGCTGCCACTGCATCCACCAGAACATCACAAGTCACTGTTCCTGCTTACCTGCCTCTGCTGAGGGCAGGTTTGTACTGCCTGGCAACCTGGAGACCACGATTGAGGATTCCTGAGCTGTGAAATGCGCACATACCATTTTGCACAGGAGGCTTCTCACACGCAAATGAGTTATGAAGCTAAGGACCATGTGGAAGACTTGGAGAAAATGGTCGAGAACAAAAACACTGGAATACATCGGAGCTGGATTTAGTGGTTGTTGTCGGCTGCTGTGTCTCTGCGACAGAGGTGATGGGCCACGGGAGACTGGAGACAGCTTGCAGCTCTCTGTTTCATCTCATTTTCATAATCATAAGGCATCCTGGAGCTGCAGCTGTGCCAATATCATGTGGGCCACATTGGGGGAAAACATGATTATATTACTCTGTAAGTGTCCAGGCTTGGCTCTGACTGGCACGGAATGGCCCTCTAAAAGGGAGACTGGAGAATTATAGAAATTGGATCAAATTTAGAAAAATGGACCCAATTCCATTTTTCTCCTCCCTATCCCAATGATCCCATGGCTAGACTTCACAGATATAAAACAAAACAACAAACTATGCAATAATGAAAGAAGGGGAGTGCTTTGGGGGAAATGTATTTCAGGACCAAAAAAAAAAAAAAGGAAGAAAAATATATGTTTAAATACATTTCTTTTATTCCCAAGATGACCTCATAACATGATTTTATTTCATGTCCTTCCTTCATGTACAGAGCAGTGGCAGGTGCATCTCTCATGTGTGGATTGAAGTCCATGATGTTGTCCTTCAACTCAGCATAGTCCCTGGTGAAACAGCAGCACATGAATATTTGATCATACATGACCTTGCATTGTGTGACTATTCATTAACTTCAATTGATGCAAAATTCCACTTGACAAACCAATGTCACTGGCAGAGCAAACCACAATAAAAGCAAATCAAAATTGATGCCATTTGAGAGCATGTCTAATCTTTCTTTCATTTCACATTTCTTCTGAATATCTTCACTTCTTGAATTCATGGCAGATCATTGTGCTTTGAATGCTCAATGGTCTCTTAATGATTGTATATATATATTTGAGGCATGTTTGAAACCTAGCAGACAAATAAAATGCGTGTTCTAATACTTGATTCAGACACTAAATGAGGTAATACACTTAACCAAATAGTTCCAAATATAATTAGACATCGAATTTGTTTTGAAAGTGGAGCGTTAATGCAACAGGGGAAAGAGGGATGCAACCTAATGTGTGGGTCATCATTATTAGCTCCCTGTCCAAAATTAAACAAATCTGCTCATTTATTTAAGAAAAATGACCAATATTAAAGTAATTGCTTCCAAAAGTACAAAACCACAATTTCCAAGAAGTCTGATGATAATATTTTACTGACGCAATTCATTAAAACAAGGCAAACACAAAAATAGCATGTTTAAAATGATTAGCCCTCGAAAAATTATTAGCCACAATAGTGTACCCCTGCTGACTCACAATTGATGACAGCCAACTGATGTTTCTCACAAGGGTTGCACCTGTCTCCTGAGGGATTGAGCTTTTGCCAAAGATTCTCTACAGGACTGAGACCTGGGCATTAAGATGGCCACTCCAAGACCTTGATTTAGTGTTTTTTTGATTTTAGTGTTATTCAAAAAGTTCTGGACCAATCGTGATGTGTGCTTTGGATTATTATCTTGATGAAAGACCCAGCGATGAACCAAAGCAAGACTATATTATTTCAAATGTCAACATAATCTTCTGTCTTCATTATGCCATGTACCTAAACAAGGTTTCCTGTGCCTGAAGCGGCAAAACAGCCCCACAGCATCATGTCCCCTCTGCCATGTTGAACTGTATAGCCTTCCCCTCAAGATGAGCATCCACTATTTTCCATAGTTACTTTAGTTTTTGGCCTGCTGATTTTTTTTTACAACCACTAGCCCTGCTTATATCAGTCCATTTATTAGACTGTGGTGTTACCTGATTGAGCCAGTTTTGACACCACAGCATTTAACTTTACTGCAATGTTTCCTGACAAATTCACATGGGGCTAATAATTTTGACCACCCCAATTCTCAATAAAGCTGTTATACAGCAATATAAAAGTTTGAGGTTTTTACATTAATTAATGTTTTGCTTTGTACATTTTGGAAAGTAATGTAAAAATGGATCGTACATTTAGAGAATGTCCCATGTGTCATAAGGGGCTTATAAATACCTGTGCATTTTATGTAATGAAACAGCAGAACAGGGAGTCCTCGAGTTACGACACAGATCTGTTGCTTTGGCAGTGATGTAACCTGGCTTTTGGTGTTAGTTGAAACACACACTAGCCTCAGTCACTTATCTATCCAAACACAGTTGCAAAATCATAAAAACTAAATCATAAAAACACATCTTCCACCGCACACAACCAAACTAGTTCACCCACATAAGTAAGTATGAGGCTAACGGTGTAAGCCGAGTGGGAGTGGGTGTGAGCAATGTAAACTCAAAACGTTGTAACTCTAGGACACCTCCTATTTTATGAGTTATATATTTTAGTATCCACGGGTGGTGGGGGTGTTTGTTGAAATGCAGTTTAACAAATAATGGTTCCCTCATTTACATTCACACATCTTTTTATTTATATAGGGAAACCATACACAATTGAATTGAATTGAATTGAATATAATGTATATAAAAGTGCAACAAGTATCTATTCCCAGATCATATTTGCTGCATATATTTATTATTTTAGTAAAGTAATTATTCAGTAAACAGCAAAATGTGTTGGGTTGTGACCTGTTATCCCATAGATAATCCAAAAACTAATCAACTAACAGAACAATGGGCTGTGCTGTGCTCAGAGTATATAGAGCAAAACATCAGCACAATATGATCAAATGCACAGAGTGGGTTTTGTGAACACATATTTGTACTCACCAGGAATCAGCAGCAAGATAGATGTAGGCAATCAAGCACTAAATTGGAACTGTAGTGGGTAGCATAACAATCAACACATCGATTCAGTACTGTTGAGCAGAGATAGCAGGCCAGTGCTCTTTGAGGGCCTCTGGGACCCAGAAATATACATTTGCAGAAAATTGGAAATCAATGCAAGTTTATAATCATAGTAGGAGCAATTCTGTTTAAGCAATTCAATAAAATGGCAGACTTCATTTTATTAAAGGTTGTCTTATGCAAGTGGATGATTACATATAACAATTAGAAACCATGAACAATGGAGGAGGGTCTCACAGCATGTTCATGTTACTATCACTGGACCCGTAGTGGCGTCAGAATCATTATGACCCACTGACACGCAAAATATTAGTTGATCGATACCTTGAACCGACCGGCAATGTTCTAAAGTTATTTGTTGTCACTTCTTGACCCTGCAAAAAAAAATTCTTATATGTTGACCTGAACCTGCCAAATTTATAATTCAACCTGTGCATCATTTGGGATGTATTATTTTTTGTATATGAAGATGGCCAATTAGAACAGAGAGCATTGGCATATATCAATCCTCACAAACAGTATTGTAAAATGAATGATGACTGATTTGTGATATGTGGTCAAAAATAAAATTAATGGAAACTGTAACTTGTGCCCTTTAAACCATCAATGTGCTTCATCAAACCTGGCATAAACCTATGGTCACATTATTCATATTAAAAATTCATGTTACATTTCCATGTTACAAAAGCCATTAATACACAAACAATTTGGGGATGTTTTTCACCCCAGAGATGTAAAGTTGTAATAAGGCTTTTTCACAGAGGATATGACCAAAGCCTCACATTTGGATGGCTTCCAAAGAATGCTGCGGTTCAAAACATAGAAATATGCCCAGTACTCTGTCACTTATTATGGAAGTAGATATATTGTTTCAAAGAGTGACAGCAGCTCGGCCAGCATTCGTTTCAATGTGAGGCAACTCTGGGAAAATTCGGGATACAAGAAGACAGCTGACATATCCTCAACACCTTCTATGCATATCAAGGCAAAATCGGACTGCTCTGGGTCATATTACATTGACATCACTCTTGAGTACATCAGTCAGAATCCCTTAGTGATGTCAGCGGAATGATATCACTCCTGATTAGACGTGCCAGGGACATGTCTGCATTTGTGCACCTCATACTGGGGCACTTTGGCCTCTTGGTAGGGCAAGACCCTACAAGACTCCTGCATTCGGTTATGGGTCATATCTTTGCTCTTATAAAATGTATGTGCTTGATAACAAGGAATAAGCAGGAAAAACACTCAGCATTAGATGTGTAATAATACACACAGTTCACAATTACATATAATATTTTTTATCATATTTTAGACAAAATGTGAAAAAAGATGTGTTGATGCAGTAGTAGTGTTGGGTTCAGGTATATAATGAAGCCAGTGTTGAGAAAAAGGACACAACAACCCCTAAAATGCACTTCTAAGGTCCTTATAATTTAGGCAGGTCAAGTGTGCTAATGCGTACTGTTGTCTTATTTCATACAGGATTAAATTTGGCTGCTGTATAGGAAGCTTTAGCGGATAAATGGTTTAGATCTGGTACGCAGCTGACAGCTTTCTTATTTGCCTTTTGCTCAAAGGGATCTCTTAAGCTAACTCAAACATGTCAGTCTTGGAAGCACAACTATGTGTTTGGGGAAATGTCATTTTTAATTAAATCCCAGACACTTAAAGATAAGCAGACATTAATTTCACCTGGGACATGTAGATGTGCAGAGCCAAAATAACATGATGTATGTCTGTCATGGCCAGTGATATGAACTAATAATATGAACTCTGGCATGCTTCATATTTGTCAAACTAGAGAGATAAAACTGCTCATGACATTCATTCAGAAAGTATTAGGAACAACAAACTGCTTCCATATTACTGAAGACATTTTTAGCAATTATATACACATTCTCATTTAGACGGTATCACTGTTAATTGTTTCAACCGCATTGTGTAGAAAGCCAAGTTTAATTTGCCAGCATTTTATTGCCACAAATTTTATACACAACACATTCACATAGATTCGATTTTTTCATTTACTTGTGTGCAATTAGTTTTCATGACACACCTGTCCTCCAGCTTAGTCTCTACACACTCAAGCCAAGAAGCACTTTGATTACACTACACATTTCACATTGTTCCTTTTCAAAATAGGTTTGACTTTTTCCTTGTTGTGAAGGCTAGAGATGATGCTATAATTTTAATGGAGTTAATGAGATGTAAAATAAGCAGTCCTATGGGGGAATTACACTGTTTATCTTGAGTTGGCCTCCACAGGTTATTTAGTTTAAAAAGACTTTGTTTCAATGTGTGCATTTTAAATTGTTTAACCACTTAATACATACTTCACACACAAAAACAAATGAAACTATACCTAATATCAAATTGGGGTGATGGGATGCTGGTGGCCTAGTGGATAGGATACTTGCCCCTGGACCAAGAAGTCATGGGTTCTAATCCTACCTTCAGTATACCACCACTGGGTTCCTGAGCAAGGCCCTTAATCCCAAGTTGCTCCAGAGAGACTGTCCCCTATAGTTAGGGAATGGAAGGCACTTTGGATAAAAGCGTAAACCGATTTGCATAAACTTTGTTGCCTGTGTGTCTGCTCTCTGATGGACTACTCACCTGTTCAGGGTGTTTCTCCACCTTTTGCTCCAGGAGCGCTGGGATATGACCCTGATCAGGATAAGCATTTAAAAATAAAATTAAGTAATTAATGATGTCTTATTTATTTTCAAAAATTGAATCATCTGAGGGTCAGCACATTGGTGCAGTGAGTAGCACTGTCACAGAAAGAAGGTCCTTGATTGCCTTAATTTTATTTGTTTCTGCCCTGTGATGGACTGGTGACCTGCAGGATGGGGGTTTCTCTGCCTTGGATAAGTGGCTTGGATAACGAAGGCAATTATTTGTCAATCAAGGGCCTGCTTCTATTAGTAAAGTTAAAGAGACCTGATCCTAGATTAGCATTCCTATACAGGGAGGCTTTACAAATATGATCACTATTCTTCCTTTAAGCCAACTTTACTGTATATTGAGATCTTAACTGAATAGATTGAAGAATGAAAAAAACTCACAAGGTTAATAATGAAATTATGTAGACTTTTAGGATAAAGGCTTTTTCTGGAGGTTTGACTTGCCTTGCAATATTAAGAAATTTACATTTTTGATTACCTGCCCTTTATGGCACAGTTCTGTGACCTGATCAAAGGCGTTTTCAGAGGGCCATGGAAGTTATAGAAGATAAAAGACAGAAAACTGTTATAAAAAGACAGTTTAACTGAAGAAATTTAGCATCATTACAACTTCCCATGTCTGTGGAAGATTAAGTTTAAGAAAGAAAAACTGAATAAGAGTGGTGCTCCAAAGAGTTTACCAGAGAGGAAATGGCTTCTCTTCTTGAACTCTTGTCTGGTCTTAAAAGATGAAAGAATATTCCACCTGACTTCAATGTTCTGTGGACTGTTGAGACAAAAGTTTAACTTTTTAAGTAAATGTACATGGGTGCATTTGTGCACCAGAGCCTCATCGCAACTATAAACAAAAGGAAATAAGTAGCTGGAGAATACATTAACATCCAAAACAGTGTGTTAAATGAAAATGCTGTGAGTGAAATGTGATCAGTAGAGGGTAACCAACGTGAACAAGAGGTCTGTATGCCGGTAGCCTGGCGCTGTTTGACCTGTTAGCTTCAGGCTTGATTTAATGGTCTGGGCTCAGCCCCGTCTGTTCTAGGCTTTTGAAGCACACCTTGGTGACATATCTTTATTTTTTATGCCATACATTTCAAATGTAAACATACACTATACACTAGACAAAAGTATTGGGACAAACCCCTTACTTCCAGTAAAGTGCAATCTTCAGCATACCAAGACATTTTGGACAATGTCTTGCTTCCAACTTTGTGGACACAGTTCAGTGTGGCCTGCACAGAGCCCTGACCCTCATCCAACACCTTTGCAATGAACTGGTATAGATTGCGAGCCAGGTCTTCTCATTCAGCATCAATGCCTGACCTCATAAATGCTCTACATAATGAATGGGCACAAATTTCCCACAGAAACACACAGAAATCTTGTGGAAAGCTTTCCAAAATGAGTAGAAGCTCTTTTATCAGCAAAGGAGGGACCAACTCCATATTAAAGTCAAAAGAAATGTCATTAAAGTCCCTGTTGTCCCGGTGTAATGGTCTGGTATCTCTGAGGTGTTGATGTGTTTTATCCTTGTACTTTAGTGGGAGTTACTTTATACCTGAACTCTCTTATCAGCCAGCTTGATGTCACAAATACCTAACAAGTCAGTTTTTGAAGCCATTTTCTGAGGATAAAGCTTAAAATAATAGGATTAAGCATTGTTTTGTGCAGTCATGCTGGAATAGAAAAGAGTCATCCTGAAACTGTGTCTGCAAAGAAGCATGGCCCGGTCCAAAGGTCTTGATGAAGCACTAAAATGGCCTTTCACTGTCTTAATATTTTTGTTCATATAATGTATCAATGATTTTTATGCCATGAATTTAAAATGTAAATCGCCAGAATGCAGAAGTTTTTGAAACCAGCGAGAATAATGTAAGCTACACAAAAGTACAAGGATAAAACACCAGCCCTCCCGATATATACAAAAGTATTGGGATGCCTGACCCTTACACAAACAGGGACTTTACATTCAAATACTGTACATAGATTTTAATAAGGAGTTGGTCCCCCTTTGCAGCTATAACAGCTTCCACTTTTTTGGAAGGCTTTCTGCAAGTTTTTTTGTCGGAAATTTGTGCCTCTTCATTCTGTAGATTATTTAACTTAAAAATGTTTTTGAGGTATTTGACAGAAAGGTGACTGATAGACTTAGAGCATACAGTATTCCTCACTAAAGCCCGGGGTTATGCTCCCCAGCCCCCAGAGACCCCCGGCGCGGCTCCTTCTCCTCCTCCTTGTTGTGATGTGACTCGTCGTTTTTCCGCGGTTTTTTTTCTCCTCCATTTTGTCCTGTGTTCTGTGTAGTACTGAGGCGGCGGAGCGGCTCTGTTGACCGGGTCGAGGAGAAACATCTGCAGACATGGACGGGTACGATTTGAGAGCATTATTCATGCTTCTTTTAACTGAAACTTAACGTATTGCATGATTTCACAACAAAGTTGTGTTTCTGTATTTGCTTTTATTCTTTAGAAAGCCATCGTTAATCCCTATTGCTAACAAGCTATGCTAGCTGCGTATCATCCCACACTTTCTTTGTGTTTTACACATCTCTTGTGATGTTTGTGCCTTGTTTTAAGCATTAGGTAGTAGTATGGTATTATATGATGTGGTAGTATACAGGTGAGACAGATCTAAAACGAGTTAGCACAAAGCTAACTGAGTCTGTTTCGGTTAGCCATCTTTTTTTCATCCGCATGGCTGCAGAATGAAAGAGGGGCACCAGACTAATGTGTCTGGAATTACTACAGCTACTAATGCTATATATTTATTTGTGAAACAACGTTCCACAAACTACCATTCGTGACGGTAGATTTCACTCAACTGTGTTACTTGTCTATAGTATTTATTCATAGCGTTTTCGTATTTTGCGTAGTGTATTTTCATATTGAAGTTTTTTGTATAGATTTTTTAGAATTTGTTTGAATTATTCTTGTCTGTGTCTATTTGCAGTGTTTAGGTAAGAAATTTCCTCCGGAAATAAATGAAGTTTTCTGAATCCGATTAGCTCACTCGGCTAGGTTCTATCTGTGTATTTGCTGTTAGCTAGTTGCTGTTGGACGTGAAAAGTGTTTCGCCATTAAGGGTTTTTATTGTTTGTTGATGTGTGTTTAGGAGTTACCTTCACGTTTGGCTTCACATAAAGTTACAGAAGCTGTAAGCAACAATACAACCACATTACTTTGCCTCCCTTTTGTTCCAGGCGAACAGTTAGCTCACTAGCTGAGTTTGTAAACTACCATTGGTTACCTCTGGCTAACACTTTAGGCTAACCTATAGGAAAATGAACATAAAAATGGATATCAAAACGAGGGGAGATGATAAAGAACTGCAAATGTGGGCATGCCTTTGCCTTACTCTAGTCTGTTTTGTCTTAGATGTTTGGGAAATATGTTACGTTTAAGTTAGTAAGATTTTTCTCTACACATTAGCATTTGAGGCGAGGCCCGGGCCTACCTTGAGCTTAGGCCTTGAGGTGACGAGATACTTTAAGGGTTGTATTTATGTGTAAATGTGCATTTATTGCAAGCAATTAATGCTCCACTCATTTTGGTTTTTTTCCAGCATTAGTGATGTTGCAGTTGGTGTGAAGGTAAGACTTGTTCTTCTTTGTCTCAATATTCTATAGGATAAGATAACTCTTATTAGTCCCACAGTAGGAAAATTGTTACAACAGTAACGTGGACAGGAGAAAAAGAGAAGAACGCAGTAGCAGCATAACCAATAGAGAAAAAAAATACATTGTTTATGTGGGTAAAGTGTATGTGTGCATGTACATACACATACACAGCTTATACACGGTTCAGCAGTTGCAGCTTCTGTCTTTCGCTGACTTTTTCCTGATAACCAAACTAATAATTTTTATTTGCGGAAAGTCCAACACATGTGCGAAAACCGCAGATATCCTCCGCATTTATATTCTTTTTGTAATGTCCGGTCATTGTGCTGGTTGTTTGGTTGTGGCGCTTAGCGTGGCAATCGCACACCTCAACAGAATGCGCCTGCACTGCTCAGTGCCATGCGAAAACATAAACAACCAGCACGGGGACCAGGGGGCACGGCGGAAGAGGCCCGGGCGTCACAGTCATCTGTGGTTAGGTTGTTTGCCCTGCAATCAGGAAGTCATGGGTTCGATTCCCAAGACTGCTAGGCACCACTGAGGCACCCTTAAGCAAGGTACTGTCCCCACACACTGCTCCTGAGGTGCTGTGTTCCTGGCTGCCCGCTGCTTCACTTGGTGAATGGGTTAAATGCAGCAGAAGATTTTTGGGAACTCCAAATATTTTCAAATCAACTTATCCGTCGACAAATTTGAAGTCGAGTCGACTAGACGTTTGATAACATCACACATGCAGCGGAGGAACACAACATTGAGCAACTTTTATTAAAGTTCTTTTTAATATTAACATGACAAACAATTAAACAAAACCAAAGCTAATTTCTTGAATTTTCTGGTAAATTTAAGTGCACAACAGAAAGTGGGAACAGCTCATATATATATATATATTTATCTGTATGTATAGGGTTTGACTAGGGATGCACTGTTTGTGTTCTTTTTTTTTTTTTTGTGTGGCTGAATCCGACAATGGGGAAACACTTAGCTGAAAACCGAAACACAAAGAAATTATAAAAAAATTTTTGTAAAGTCAAGCATTGCAATTGCATAAATTAATATTCATGGTTAAAAGAATAAATCTCTTAGAATACCATATACATATTTAGCATTCAAACAATGCACAATATGAAATTTGAATTAAAATATTTTACTTGGCCTAACTCATAAACAGCCTAAAAGCAAGAAAGCTGAATTATTATACAATTAAATGTCTTCTCTCAAAACTAGTGAATTCAAGGGCATTTTATCATTCTGAATAAAGTGCATGAACAAAGTGCATTCAGAACAAGTGCTTGAAAGATATAACATTCTCTGTAGGCCTGTAACAAAAAGGTGTATTAAAACAAAGACTGGCATAGCCCATATATTAACTGTAATCACTGGAAAACTTTTTTGCCTTTTCAAATACACAGATGGAGTGTGTGCTCGAAGGGCCTTGCCTCTTCTGTGCTTCATACTCTGCATGGCGGTCGGGATGTTTTGATTTTATATAATAAATTAATCTCGACTTTGAGGATGCAACCCCCTCTAGAAATGTTGGCATTCCACGCTTTACGAACAACTTTCCACTTGTCTTTCTTAGATAAATGTAAATGCGCCCCTACGGCAGATGTCTCTTTCATTTGGTAACTGTTTCTGCACTGTTCATGCCCAGTAATGGTCACAGCAATCAAATATATGATGTAATATGCTAAACAAAGCCACAAGCCAGTCCTGTGATGGCATCTTGATTGACTATGCAAGTTAGGGAGTGGTGTAATGTCCTCTAAGGCCTGTTTTTTTTTCCCATTTATGTAGATTTATGACACAATAGCAAGGCAAAAGAAACCACAACAGAAATTTGACCCCCATGGTTACCAGAATGACACTGGGGTTTTTTTTGGGCAAACAGCTGCAAGGCAGATTGTTAAAGACCTGTTCATCTTATGATGAGGAACATAACCTGCGCTTTTCTTTATTTATCAGAAAACGATTAATGAATTGTTAACCTTGTCTTAACCAAAGACTTGTTCATTCTTTTTTATTTACTTTTGGTCTTTTGTGGAGAAAGACTAGCGGATCTTACTGAGTTTCATTGAGAGTATTTTGGTTACAATAAGTAATTCAGCCTTATTCTTCCTCTACAATTATAGGTGATTTAAGAGCCAGTCTTCTGCCAGGGCAGCACTGTATCAGATTTAACAGTTCACATTTTTTCTTTCATGTACATTTGTGCTTTGTGTTGCGACCGCTTCAAGGCTGCGGGCATTTTGCGTTAAGGTGCATTTAGGCAACCCTTTAGCCTTAAGTTGTAGAGAAATTGGTGGAGTGAAAATTACTTTTTTGTTTTTGTTTTACCAGTAATTCACTTAAGAGATGAGAACCTGTTATTAGTCAAACAAGTAGGAAATTTGCTTTGTTACAACAGCAAATGAACAGAACAAGAGAAGAAAGTAAAAGCAGCACAACAATTTAATAAGTACTATATACAACAGTATATTCTGTTCATTTGCTGTGGTAACAATGCAAATTTCCTACTTATAGTAGGAATAGTGGATATATATAGTGGATAAGCCTATATAAATATGTTCATGTCTTTCTATCATTAAATTAATTTGATGAGGTGTTTCCTAATTTAATGTCAGTCTCAAATAAAACTCTTTAATTCCTCTTTTTATTGACATGATCACCGACTGTCAGTGTCTCTCAGGAGGCTTGAACCCTGTCTGTGTGGGAATAATTTACAATGGTCTTGTTTGGTTTGTTTGTTTTTTTTTCAATTACTTGTTCAGTACAGATCAGCCTTGTTTTTGATTCTCTCTTCCCATGTGAAAATTACAGGCCATATTACATGTTTTTGCTAAATTCATCACATTTAGACTCCTAGCACACAATCACATTGAACAACTAATCACAAGACAATGTATTCATGTGGTAGGACTTTGTCTCCGTTATCTCTTTATTGGGAGGAAAAATAAATTATACGTGGCCCTTGGTTTAAGACACAATTCCGTTCCTAAAAACTAGTTTGCCCACATAGTTCTAAAGCACAACGCTAATAGCGTAAGGCGAAACACTTTAGTCTTATTTTTTGTGGGAGTGAGTGTCATAAACATCAAGACTGTTATAACCTGAGCGCCACTGTAGTCAAAACACAAGATCCTGCCAGCTAGTTAAATTATAATATCAATTACTGGTATAAGGAATCACATGTTCACAGAATCATGTATTAGTTTTCTGGCATTTAAATATGTAGAAGATATAATGCCCATGTAATGTAATTTAATCCAGTGTAATAAGGCTTTAGATTTCAACTGTATTACTGAAGATTCTATTCATGATCCCTATAATGTAGCTGTAGTGTGTATTGTTCCCAAAATAAACAAAACTGAAGAGAAGTGTGGTTTTGGTTGCAATTTGAGTGATTTGATGTTTTGGGGAGTAAATCTGTATGCACATCAAGTGGTTTATGAAACATTTTAACTGAAGTAATGACTGGTGGTCATTTAATTTCCATACATTTTTTTTTCTCCTTTGGGTTTTAGGTAGCCTAATGGCTTGTCCCTGGCTATAACTTTCATGTTTGGCAAATTATGTTGTTCACTTTGATGTTTGTGTAGGCAATTCCATTACATGATGTCCCTAAGAAAACAAAGACAAATATGCTGTTTGTAACTTATCAGCATAACTTGTGTTTTTTGTTTTGTTTTGTTTTTTGTTTTTTTTATGGTGAGGGACTGGCCAAGACCAGTTTATTTGATATTTAGTTTTTTCCTTGGATATTTGATGTAGGCTCACTAAGTTTATATCTTTGGCTTTTATAATATTAGATTGGTGGTAACTGAATGGGGCCCCGTTTGTGTCTAAGAGGGTTAGGAAATACTTTCTTTTCTGAAATATTCTTTGATAGCGGATCTCCTAACTTAATTTGTGTTCCTCCAGCAGAGTTTTTTCCCTTCAAAATGATGTTAACCTGTTTTGTGTTTGGAGGGGGAGGGGTGGGAATAGTTCACAGGAAAGAAAAGATTTTCAATAGCATGTATTATTAAACTCTTGCTCCTAGACACTTTCCCAATATTAATCTTTATTTTGATGCACATTATTCTTTTAACTTGTTGTATTATCATTCCATGAGCTCTATCTACCACCTAAGCTGTATTCTCTGACCATAAACTTGAATAAACAGGTGATGCAATATTTCCTATTTTCTACATGTAAACAAGTAAATAACATAATTTGTACCTTTGGCCAGAACCAAGGGGAAGGGATTTTTTTTTTTTTTTTATTGCTGCTGCTTCCGCCAACCCAAAGTGGTCATGTTAAGTCTGTGTGCTTTGTAATGCTTTGACATTTGCTTACTGTCCTATCAGTCACGTTTAGCTGTACATTGATTGACTGACTGACCATGGCTTCAGACAGACTGGGGCCTTATGGGAGCTTTGAATAAGATGGCAGTGTCTGACATTCTAGACTCTGCCAGATTAAAACAGCACCTTAGGAAAAAGGGGAAAAAAGACTTCTTCAATTGACTTGTGTTTTATGTCTTGATTCCTTGAGCAGTCTTCAGAGAGCTGTTTTATTGTTTCTTGACTGGGGCAAATGACAAGAGTTTTTATTGGAGGGTATGACTTTATTTCTCCCTTGATTTTGTTTTCCTTTCTTTGTTTTAGAGAGGATCAGATGAGCTGTTGTCCAGCAGCATGTACAACAGCCCCAACTCAGGGATGAGTAGTATCAGTGGTAAGTTAGTTTGTTCTTTTTGTTCACAGAAAAAAGCATTTGCTGAACCGCCAGCAGTAATAAAAGAAATCAAAGAACAATGAATGTTCTGAGCTGAAAGTATTGTTTTACCAGGTAGTTTTCTCATACTTTTCTCTGTTTACCATGTACCTATGTGTGTGTTTTCCACCATATTGTTAGATGGGACATCCAATGGAAGTGACAGCAAAAAGTTGAGAGTTGAGGACAGGGTAGGGGATGCTCCCCCATCTCGTGTCCTCCACATCAGAAAACTGCCCAATGAAGTCTCGGAGACGGAGGTGATAGCTTTAGGGTTGCCTTTTGGCAAGGTTACTAATATCCTTACTCTTAAAGGCAAGAACCAGGTGAGTGGATGTGTGTGTATATATCTCCTTGTGTGCTTACTCTTATTCAAATATCCAACAAAAGATATCCTTTTTTTTTTTTTTTTGATAGGCATTCCTGGAGCTAAGTACAGAGGAAGCGGCCATTACCATGGTAAACTACTACTCAGCTGTTACGCCACATGTTCGAAACGTACCTGTCTTCATACAGTATTCCAATCACAAAGAGCTCAAGACTGACACAAACCAGGTAACAAACCTCATGTGAAATATTGTGAATTGTTTTTA
>JBBPDC010000007.1:11354459-11370017 GCA_037974485.1 Hemigrammopetersius urotaenia | reverse complement strand
ACAGCAAGGGTGGGTGGGAACCCCCCCCCCCCCCCCCCCCCCCCTCATAGATATTTACCTACCTCTCAGTATTTGCAGCATAAAATTACAACTCTGATTGGCCAAAAAATAATGAATTGGTCAGTTGCCCACCAGTTTTGCAGATTCCAGCATTGGGCATTTCTGGTCATGCATCTCTTCCAAATTTTGGAAGTAGACGACCCCCGAATGCACATACAGCAAGCAGTACAATTATTATAGTTCTGGTGCAAAGCTGCAGTAAATGAATGCAGTTAATTGTTTTAATTGATTACACACATTATACTTTATACCAATGTTGTCTAATCATATATTGTCTTGAAACTTGGAATAGGTAGATGAATATTGTTAGCTTTGGATAAGTGTGTCCAAAATGGTTGTAATGTAATATATGTAAATGGGATTTTAACCTGTGCTTCTTATCTTGGCCTGCATGGATATCTTTAGCAATGAGCCATCTAAATGGACAGAAGATGTATTCAAAGATCATCCGTGTTACCATGTCCAAGCATCAGACTGTTCAGTTACCTAGAGATGGCTTGGATGATCAGGGCCTCACAAAGGATTTCACCAATTCTCCTTTGCATCGTTTCAAAAAGCCCGGCTCCAAGAACTTCCAGAACATCTTCCCTCCTTCTGCCACCCTCCATCTGTCAAACATCCCGTGAGTGTAACCCTGTTACTTGGCTCTTGTCAGTCTTTGTTTCACATGTCAAAATGCTCAACCATTTTCTTGTCAATTTCACAGACAAGACATAACTGAAGATGACCTCAGAGTACTATTCACTAACTCCGGAGGCACTGTGAAAGCTTTCAAGTTTTTCCAGTAAGTTCCTTTGTTGGTGTGTTCATTGACTAGTTAAAGTAACAAATTATTTTTTTACAAATTTTGTTCTTGTTAACACTGTTCTTAAATGCACAGAGATCGCAAAATGGCTCTAATCCAGATGTCCACAATTGAAGAGGCCATTCAGTGCTTGATTGACCTCCACAACTACAACATGGGTGACAACCACCATTTGAGGGTTTCCTTCTCCAAATCAACAATATAGAAAAGTTGCTGAGACATTCTGCTTTGTCTTACGTTTTCTAGCGTTACCTGTTGACTGTTTTTTGGTACACTGGGGACCACAGTTTGACTTTTTTCCTTCTTTTACCAGTCATTCCTTAAGAAAAGATGGGTGAACATTAAATCAGATTTCTCAGAAGAGAGATAAATTGTCTTGCCCTGTTTCCCAGTGTCCCCACTATATGCTAGCAAGTCATGAACCTTTTCCCAGTTCTTCACTAGAAGAGGATGGTACCTCTATTTTTATTATAATTAGTTGACAATGTGCCTTACTCAGTAAACTAGCATAAAGGTTTTTGCATCCCTACATTTTCATAAACACAAACTTGGCCACATGAGGTTTCTTTGTTGTAGAGATGTAAAGTTTTGTAAAAACAGCAATTTTGCTTTCATTTTCCCCCTTGTGTGAATTGTACAGTGTGAAATCCTGCACCCTAGAATTCAAGTCCTTGTTTGCTTGCTTTTTGTGCTTATTTGTCTTTTGTGTTTTGCATATTTGGTCGGTTAGAGTTGAGGATCTTGGTGAAATATCCAGTGGAATGTATATAACAGACCTTTACCGTGATTCTTTAGAAAGCTTAATGTTCACCACCAGCTTTAATATTAGGGAGGACCCATCATTTTTTTAAAGGAAACCTTGTACTGATACATTGAAAGTTAGTAGTATAGTACATAATTTGACCTTTGCCCTTCTTTGAGCATTTGTGGCATTTTTTTTTTGTTGTTTTTTGATGGGGAGGGGGGATGGTGGTAGTTTTCTCTGCATGTGCTAATGGGCATAGTTAGTGGGAGAATCTTGTTCAGAGAACAGCTGTTTGCATGCATTCGTACAAGCTATCAAATTACAAGCCTTAAGTTTTGACTTGAGCAGTGCATAAAAGAGGGACAGCCTGATGGGACCAAAATTTGTGCCTTTAGTCTTAATTTCCTGAACATGTGGATTTTTTTTGGAAATCCCTCATTTTGTATTTCTGGAAGGTTAAAGCCTAGCCGATTGATCTGGTAAAAAATAACGGTTATAATACATTCTTAGTCCACCCCTTTTCTTCCAAAACTCTATGGGGATATATATCTCACACAAATGGACTGTAGGTTATTTATGGTGGTAAATGAGTTTCATATTTAGGGCCTTTTTTTAAATCCTTATTTAGAAATGTACGAATCGGTCTAGTTTGGATGTGGCACAATTAAAAGATCATTTTTTCTAACAAAGCAGAAAGGGTTGACTTTGTTTTTTTCCCCTCCCTCCCTCTCTTTCTCTCTCTCTCTCACTCTTGTACTCTGCTTTTACCTTTGTAGCATGCTGAATAAATACTTCTGTAGCTGTGTTCACCTTCTCTTTCTGTCTTTCTCCTGTCTTTACTCTGCTTCTAATTACTCATGTGGAGTGCATTTTATGTCAGCTTCTCATAAATCATACATAAAGTCTGCTTTTACTTTGGCTGAAAGTAGTTTACCAGCAAAGTAAGGACAGTTGCCAATATTTTATTTGCATAATTTTTGGGTCTGGGTGAAATATACATTTCAGTAGGTCAAGAAAAGAAACGCATTTCTACCTTTTTCTGTTGAAAAAGTGACCAATTTTATTGCTAATATTGTTTGTATTAGCAAATCAAAATAATCTGGAATCTCAAGACACCAGTCAGTAGGTCTGCTTAACGTTTGTCTCAAAGCAAGCAAATGTGTAAAAATAGTACAGACTGGTCATGCCTCCCTGGATTTTCACACATTAGTTCCTTGTGGGGAGAAGAGATCTTTGATGAGCGTTCCTGCAGTTTCTGCTGTGCGCGTGCTGGCCTGGCTGGAGCAGGAGTGATGGACGTGTCGGCTGGGCGTGATGAAGACGGTGCTGCTGTGGCTTCAGAGTTTGGACTTAGGATGGTGTGATTCATCACGCAACCAGACGGCTCTGTTGCTCCACGCTGCTTTTATTTTGCACACTTAAATCGAAAGACTTTTGTTCTCAATCTACCTTTATAAACAAAAAAATGACACGATAAATCAGGGCACGGTCCCAGGCCAAATCAATACCTTGTCTGGATCATGAATCATGCTCTCCAGACATCTGTATCCATCTACCATCACACCAGTAAAAGGAAGGAGGTGATTTTTTCCCACCCCGTTCTTCTCCCCCCATTTACAGCTTTCTAGTGCTCAATAAAATGTTGAAAAGGGCTTTACTTAGAGAAAGGCTGAACGTGGGGGTGAGTAGGCCTACTACATGTCTTTTCTAACCTCCATTCTCAGCTAGTTTATCAGCAGCTAGTAGAGCTGCCAGTAAATAAGATAGAATCAGGCTGGATTCAGGTATTAGAAGAAATTGTGTTTTCCAGTTTCGTAGCGCATTGTGCACTTTTTGAGTACTGCTATATGAACAAAAGTACAATAACATTTGGTTGCAAACACTTCCAACCAATGAGCTCAGCATTATCAGTGTTATAAACTGACTATAAACTGTATAAACGTTTTTTGGCAGGGTAGCGTGAATCGATTGACTCTGCTATCGATTTGCGTTACCGTAGCATTTTTCGACACGGTAGCATGAATCATCAGAACACCAGCACCCTGGTCCAGAGCTACGATCATAACAGCATATCAGACACCTTCCGAGCAACAGTAAGTTGACATTTATAAATCTGTTTTCTTTTTTTCTGAACAGGTGCCAGCAGAAAAAAAAAAATCTTTTTTCAGGGAGCAGCAAAAGTAGTCTGTATGTTCAGTAGCGAAAGTCCCTGATAAAACGAGGTGAAGTGGTCAGCACCAAAAAACTTTCAAAATAAGAGTAATTTAAAAAACACGTGGGTGTTATTTAAACAATGGCTTTTACACACACACCAGCCCACCAAACATGAGACGTCCGTCAGACGTGCAGATCACGTCGGGCGGTCATCTAGACGTGATCTTCTCTTATTTTGAAAGTTTTTTGGTGCTGACCACTTCACCTCGAGGAGCAAAACAATCAATTTTCATGAATATGTTCTACATATTGTCACGATCCAAAGAAAAACATTCATGTCAAAAGTGTCACACACGTCAAAGAGCAGCTACAAATGGGATATATAGTTTTGGCTGTGACAATATTAATTTACAATTTCCCCTATTGATTTCGTGAAAGAATTTTTTTACTTTCATTTCAGATATGTCAAAGAAAAGCTTTGTCTTTCAAGACAAATTATGAGACATGACATCCCATCATATAAGCATAACAGCCGGAAAACTGTCCTACGTACTCCACTCAACCACATAAACCAACATAAAAACCACTGACGGGTGAAGTTACATTACAATGACAGGTGAAGTTTTTCATTACAATGGCACCTGTCAATGGGTGGAGAAGGTAAATGTGGACCAAGAAAAATGAGAAAGCATATGGGTCTGTGCAACTTTGAGGGCCAAATTTTGACGGCTAGATTACTCGGCCAGAGCACCTTCAAAACAGCAGGTAGTGGTGTTCCCACTATGCAGTGGTTAGTAGCCACCAAAAGCGGTCCGAGGAAAGAATTCAGGTGAACCAGACAGCAAGACTGTGAGCACCCAAACCCTTTGATGCGAATGGGGAGTGAAGGTTAGCTTTTCTGGTCCAATCTCACGAGTGGCTGTAGCCCAAATTACTGAAAAAAGGTTACCCCTGGCTTAGATAGAAGGGTATCATAGCATGCTGTGTAGATGGCTACAGAATGGTTAAAATACCCCTGCTGATCACAGTCCACCCCCAAAGCACCGACACATGCATATCTGAACAGGATCATAAATCAGTAGACAGTGGAGGCGGTGTGATGCTGTGGCCAATTATCTGCTGGGAAACGTTGGATCCTGTCGTTCATAATGATGTTACTTTGACACAAACCACCTACTTGGGTTGTGCTGGCTACTTGGGTTATTCTGATCCATGGAGAGCTCACCTCATGACATCCAAGCCTTAAATGATCTGCTTTGTGTCTTAGTGTTACGAGGGATACATAATATTAGGCAGGTCGTTTTGAAGTTATGGCGGATCCAAATAAGGCCTGTTGACTGTGTTTCTGTCACTAGGCAGTCACTGCTGCCACGCTTCCATTCAACCATCCAGCACAGCCTCTTAGCTCTCTTCCTTTCCTTTTATAGACATTCAGACCCTTCTTTTTTCATGTATTTCATTGACTTAGTCCACTGCATGACCATCAGTGCATGGAGGAGACTAACTGCTAATGCATACCAGTCAGGCAGTTGAGTTTTCTTAAAGGGCCAGGCTGTCTCAATCCATCATGCGCTTTTATAATAGTCGTGTGTGTCATCCCCCCCTTTGCCCCAGGTGCCGTGACATCTAATTCAGCTCAGGCTTTCTGATAATGGCAGTATTGATTGGTCCGTGTTCCTTTTTAGAGCAGCCATGCTTGTGTCTTTTTATACTGTGGCTACCTCATGCTGAGCATCTCCCATGCTCAACCCTGTGTACCAGCATGCTGTGGGATCGTCATGGTGATCGCTGTCACCAAACATGGGGGTTGCAAAATATCATGAGCTTGCGCTGCTTCTGTTCGCCTTCCCTCTTGCCTGGAGCAAGTCTGAGAGTGGGGGGTAGAGGAGGACGGAAGGTGGATAGGGGGGATTTCAGATGAAATTGCACAAGCAAGGCAGGCTTTCCAGAAATGCTTTCCTAGCTACATTGATCGAATAAAGTATTAATGTGTGGTGCAAGATAATATCGTTTATGAAAAGAACAGTCAGGGCTTCCATGCTTTTATTCCTAGTAATGATTTCATACACAACAAAATGCATCATAGTTATTGAATTATTCTCCGTTTGCCTGGTCATTTATGCTCTTTTTCCATTTCAGCTCATATTTATTAACATATTTGTGACTTTCATTGTATGAGTTCAGGGCGTGGCAGACTCAGTGTATTTAATTAACCATAAAATGCCAAGATTATTATATTTCAAACTGTATATGAGGCCTAAATTACAAACAGAAGCTTATATTTTTGTCATCAAATGCACATCATTAAAAGTGAACATTGATTATTTTGTTACAGTGTCACCTGTTAATGGGTGGGAATTATTAGGCAGTGAACAGTCAGTTCTTGAATAGGATTGGGCAAAATGGACAAATGTACGAATACGAGTGACTTTGATATGCAAACTGTGATGGGATGGCTAGGTGTTGTGGGGTGTTCCCGGTATGCAGAACTTAGTATCTACCAAAAGTGGTCCACGGAAGGTACAACTGGTGAGGCTCAGTGATGTCTGTGAGGAGTGATGGTTACCCAGTCTGGTATGATCCCACAGAAAAGCACACACTACTAAAAATGTTAACCCTGGCTGTGAGAGAAAGATGTCAGAACACACTGTACAGATCACTGTATAGCCACATAGCCACAGACTGGTCAGAGAGAAGTTTCAGCAGGATAAGGCATCCTGTCATGTTACAAAAATTGTTCAGGAACTGTTTGAGGAACATTAGAGGATTCAAGAGGTTCACTTGGCCTCCGAATTCCCCAGATTTCAATCCTATTATGCATCTGCGGGATGGGCTGGACAAATTAGTCCCCTGCAGGCTCCACCTAGCAAACTTACAGGATTAAAAGGATCTGCTGCTAACATCTTGGTACCAGAAACCCCAGCACACCTTCAGAGGACTTGTGGAGTCCATGTGGCTCAGATCTGTTTTAGCGGTACTAGGGGACCTACACAATATTATACAGGTGTTTTTTTTTTTTTTTAATTGTCGTGGGTGTATGTTCAGTTCAGTTCTATTTTCACACGGAAATCGTCCTGTTGTTCTCTACAGTGGATATGCTGTGAAATTAAAATAGAACATATATTTGAAGAAATTTTAATTATATGTTGTTTTTTTAGACCCAAATAGACAGGAAATCACACACAAAAAAGAAATTGTAAGACACCTTTTTCTTTGGTTCTCAGGAGTATATAGACCTAACCTTTCACACAAACAGTTGAATCTTGTGACAGACTTTGTATATTGAAGTTATATAGTGAATCATTCAAAAACATCCCACATTAATAATGAACTGTAATCATTATTATCTTAGCCTATTAGCATTATGCTAAATTGTGGTTTCATGAGATCCTACACTTTTATCTCCTCCAATGTTGGAATGAATTTGGACTTATTGTGCAATGTTGTGGCAGCACTTGCTTTATATGGCCTGTATAAAACTGATATCAAATTAACATAATAAAAAATCATTATAAAGTCAAATGAAAATGAGTACTTTGAAATGATGAAACATGACAAAAAGATAATGCAACGTTATGTTTTTTATGCCAACTTTATGTTTCTTGCATCTGGTACATTTTCTACCAGAAAGAGCATCCATGTAGTGACTGCAACAGTCGGGAGTATCCCATAATGTGGCTAAATCCCAAGACTCACATGCATTAAGCCTAAAATTAGATCAATTCCTAAACCTTTACAATTTGTCCATCTCCTTTTGAGCAGATCCAAAAGCACCAGAATCCAAAGCACCTGTAAGTAGCATTACCTTTAAGAAGTAGGAAGCTTCTCTTGGGAGGGTCGATGCCCATTGCACTTTTCCATGGCCTGTAGTTAGAGCATGACGCTGTACATGCTAATGCTGAAAGCAGGCCTCAGCATTAGGGAGCAGTGGGTTCATCCTCTCCTCTCCCACCCTCTATCCCTCTGTCCCTCCCTCTCCCCGGCAGCCAGCTGATAGAAGGCTGGCTGCGGTCAGGGAGGCAGCACTGTTGCAGGGCGGAGAGGTCAGAGCACTAATGAGATGCCCAGGGAGAGAATGACAGGAGTGTGCATGTGTAAATAATCTATTAATTACAGGGAGGCACTGGATGAATAGGAAACCTTTCTCTGCGATATCTTCATCCTTTCCCTGCAATAACCCCCCCATCACACACACACACACACACACAGCATCCCACCTACCCAGCACACCCCTCTGCAGGTTCATGAGAAATCACAAAGACACGTTTATTCAGAGATTAAAGCAAAATCCTCTAGATTGCTGCATAAAAAGGTAATTTACAATATTAAACTGACTTTTATCTATATGCAAATGACTCCTCTCCTACATTTATTTAAATAATTTATGTGAAGGTTCGAAAGGAGGGGGATTTTTACAGGAGGAGATAACCTGGTTAGGCTGTGGTGAAAAGTATTAGTATTTTTTTTCCTGCCGAGTTTATTTATTTCAATTACGCTGATTGTTTCCTCATGGGCTGAGCTATGGGATCCAACATGAGGCTTATTGCACTGTTTCTCGGCGAATATTTTTGCCTTGGGGCTTTCCCTGAATAATGTCAATATCAGGGCCTACGTTAATTTCTCAAGCTCCCCTCCAGCCGCTTGTCATATAATGTGATGCCTCTCTGACATGGATAATTTCATCTCATGTTGAGGTTTTTCTGCTAGAACATGGACTTCTAGCAGATATGATGCCCCATCTCCCGTGCTGCCAAAGGCATCACTCTGCTGTCAAGTGAGAATAGGAGCAGTGAGGAAAGAAGCATACAGCAAAACTGAAGATCTGCCTTCCTGCAAAGCTTAGCTCCCACCTCAGTCTGCCACATTAGAAAGCTATGGATAGCTGGTTGTGTCTAAAATAATCCAACATATTCTAATTGATATTAACACCAGAGTAAAATGAATTGTTATAAAATAAGATAAGATAAACCTTTATTCGTCCCACAAGTGGGAAATTTGCTGTATCATGGAGGGAAGGAAACTTCAATAGTCTGGCAGTCACCATCACAGGACCTTTTAAAAATAAATCTCTGCAATGTTCTCAAACGTTCCCCCACTATCTTGACATGTGTAAAAATGTGTACTTTTGGATAAATCTAGATTGATAATTTTGTAATAACAACATAATTAGTGGAAGGAAGGGTGTGAGTTAATCATGTTTTCTTTTCCCCCAGTGTGATCCAGGAACTTCTGCCACCTCTTGTTACTCTCATTAGGTTTTCCCCTTGGCCTGAAAAAAGTCTCTCATTGGAGGCCATTCCACTTTAACAGCTGGTACCTTTCACATATAGTGGGAGCTTGGGATAAGGCCTACTGCCCTATTGGCAGTTTCCTGCCCATCATAAGAGCTGTCTGAATCCACCTAGAATCACAAACAAGCAGGCTGGTATCATCAGGCACATACAAACTGCAAAAGTAAGGGTACTATAAACCAACTTGTTTCAGTATTTTTATATGTTTGCAGCCAAAAGGTCCTTAATCACAGGGCATTCCCATAGAGAGTAAACTTAGTGGCCCCTATAGGGCACTGCCAGCAGGACTATTCTTCAAATTCGTTTTAAACAGCTTAAATGGGGTGCAATAAAACAGATTGATCATTTAAAATGGAATATTTCTGGTCTGAATTTCACTTGATACAATTTTGCAGTATATCCAACAGTTTACAACACTCCCCAAGTGGTCGTAACATGGAAGGCTTGATGGACTTTTTCAGTAAAAGGAAATAATACATTTGCTTTGTGATCTAGTGCAAAAAAGGTAAGAAATCATTCTTGACCCTCTGCCTATTTTATACCCCAAAAATGTGAAAAAAAAATTGCAGACTTGGGCGTACCTCTAAATCTGGCTAGAGGGGCTTCTATATTCATGGCACACAGCTTTGAAAGACTCCTATCATACAGATCTCTCACCTTTGTAATGCCACACTGCAACCAAGACTTCTACAAAAACAAATCTAGGAAATATTTTAACTATATGCTAGACTTGCCAGATGACTCTATTTAAAGAAAGCACACAAGAGACTTAACAACAGGAATTGGGAAAGGGGATGTAACTTCTGGGCTTTAAGTTTAACTGTCTTAAACAGAAAACATAATGATAAAGCAACAGATTAGATATACCAAGGCCACCTTGATCTATTGAATTTTAAAATGAATTAAAACATCAGTGCCCCCAGATCGGCCTGTTGGGGAGGAAATAGGTTTTTGGAGGTTTGTGTATATATAGATATAGATATGTTAGACCTTCTGGTGCCATAGGAGGTATTTTGGGGCAGTGGCATGACAGTGAAAGAGTTTAGACAAATATATCTGTCACGGTCTGGTCAGTGGCCAGTTAGGGCCACTGCTTTTTTGTTAATGTTTCTGGTTTCTTCTGTTCATGTTTTGGGTGCTTTTATTTTGAAATCCTGTTCTGTTTAGTTTTGTGTCACGTGTTCTTTAGTTCCCATCTGTTTGTGTTTAGCTTTAATGACTGACTGTATTTAAGTTCTGTTCTACATTCGTTCAGTGTCAGTCCATCGCCCTTATCACCCGTATGCACCCTGTTTGGTTCCTGTTCATGCACAGTTTGAATAAAGAGAGCACAGCATGGATTCCTGCCTGTCTGGTCGTTCACCCCCGCTCCCGTGACAATATCCTATATCCTGACAATTTAGTGAAATAGTCAATAGTTGCTTAGAGGCATTTCACTGATTTCTCAGGGTTTGATATTAACATTAAAATATCCTTGGCAGGAAGCATTCATTTGTGGGTAGTTGGGGCAATTTTCATTACAGTAAAGTCTGGATTCTGTCAAATAGCTACCACAAGAGGTTCTAAAGGCAGTGGAAATAAAAGGGGAGTCTGGGGGCACACTTGAGACCCCGTGCTAGATCACAGCATGGTGAGATAATTCCGTTTGTTAAAAAATGCAGCCATGGGTTAAGTACATAGAAAGCAAATACATTACTACATCCAAAGGCTTTTTGAGTCAGAAACAGATAACTCTGCTGTACATGGTCGAATGCCTTCTAAGCATCTAGTGATAGGGCGTCTGAGGGCTACTTCTCATTCCAAACATGCTACAAAATGCTGATGAACATTCTAATGTTATCTGCAGAATTACATTGACGTATAAAATTGACCTGATCAGCGTGAGCCAACATTGCTATTACTTTATCCAGCCTCTTAGCCACGACCTTGGCTAATATTTTTGCATCACATTTAATTAAGGATGGCCTATAACTTTGACAACTGTTTGGGTCTTTGCCCTTCATGAGGATAAGAGAAATTAATGCTTTAGATAAAGTTGGAGGGAGAAAGCCATTTGCCCATTCCCAAGGGACTCCATGCACGTGTCAGATAGACAGGGAATTAAGTCTTTAGTATACAATTGATAAAATTCAGCTGTAAACCTGTCCGTACCAGCCGCCTCGTCAGTAGTCAGAATGTAATGTTGCAATATTGTATGTAATTCTGTTGAGCATCTATTAGTTAATAAAAATAAAATTAGTTTGTACAATAAATGACTCCGTATCACTTGCCAGTGATTCCGTATTGTTCATAGAAAAATAATGTTACTCATATAACTGTATAAGAATAATTATGATGAATAATTATGATATAAAAAATCTTTCATAGAGGTTCTTGGTCTCCATCTGTTATTGGCAATATTGTGAGGATTCAAGTTTTTGCTCTGAATAGAAATTTGCGATGCAAGGATTTTTGTTATACAGCCGCACAAAATGTAACAAGGACTAATTGGACATATCTTTTTTATTTAAGTTCCTTTTGATGCACCTTTTACAGAATAGTGAATCAAAAGTAGGATACTTATCCTTAAGGCTTCCATGCTTTCGTTTTCTGTGTGTTGGAAATATTTTTTCAGGAAGCATCCATCATAATTACTCATTTATAATTTTAGATGAAAAACCTTCTGATGAAATAGTGCCAGCAGTTAAGGAACAGATAGCTGTTCCTTAGCTATAACATATTTGAATATTTATTCCCTTGTATTTTCCCTTCTGTGGGGAGGAAGAAAGGCAATGAGGTTGTATTTAGAGGAATGATGCCTCCCAGGCTCTTTAAACCAATTAAAAATTAAAATAGCCCAATAAACGACTAACTACTGTTGAGGTTCTACAAGTTGTTGTCTTCTGAAAGGAACAGCAAACAGAGCTGTGTGGTCAGAGCCTTGACTGCAGTCTTAAGACACGGCTCTGTTTGCTGTTCCTTTCAGAAGCCCCTTAACTATACAATTTCATTCACCTTTACTGTTCGCTTATAGTAAATGACTGCTGGATGAAGTATTTTAATTATACAGAGAGTCTAAAGAGGATCCCTTTAGTCATTATGTGTGAGAAAGCACTGAGAGCCTACATTAAACAACCTCTGAGCCTCATGGCCTTGCAGTATGACCACTGCAGCAGCAATGTCTTGGAAAGGTCAGCTGGATACAGGCTCAAAGTTGAGATTTTACATAGGTTCAACCTCACAGGCACACATCGGGAGAATGCTAAAGTGCTTTTCTCTGCAGGTGAAAATGAGCATTTGCTCAACATGATTTTAGATAGCCTCAGTGCTCTGGTGAGACCACATAAATGAGGCTTTTAGAACATCTTTTCTGCTCTTCATATTTATTACCACCCCGTGAGTGTCTAGTTAAAAGGCACATGCACGCTTTTGTATTACACCACAGTCGCAACTGAAATATGAAACATTAATGTTATTTGGATCGTTAGGATCATACTTTATTCAACACTTTATGTTTTTTCTTCTGCTGGAAATAAAGAAAAAGGGAAGATGACCTCACTCACTGTTTCTACCCATTCTTTCTCCTTTGTTTCTCTCATTTTGCAAAGCTTACAGACGCTTTTGATGTTAGCACTTGATTCGTTTCCATTATGTGCCCAACCCTTATCTCGATTGTAAAATTTAGATGCAGCGCAGTTGAAAGGTTGAACGAAGGTACATCTCAAACACCGCGGCTAATTGGCGATTATGTACATGATTCCAGCAAAGTGATTCATTTAATGAGCAGATTATTGGCACAATGAGATACGACCGATGGCCTATCTTTTCTCCAAGGACCATGTTGGCATTGTGAATGACATCAGTGCGTGAGGTGAAGTCACCATCAGTGATCTAATCTCCCCCAAGGACACATTATAGGGCAAAAACAGGTTTCATATCCTGCTCACAGCACAACAAGTTCCCTGATGTGCTGAAGGCAAAAAGCTTTAGCCCAAAAGGCAGATTTAATCAAATCTTGCACCATTTTCCCTTTTCTTTTTTTCTCTTTAGATGATTTCATAAAGTGTATCTTGTCAAAATGTATTTGTGGTCCAGTCTGTAGCAGTGATCGGATATAATGCAGCAATATATCGCTACTGCATGCATCAGAGACTTGTTGAATTGTTGAATTGTTGAATTATTAGTGGTACAATGATGAATGAAGGGATGTCTTTCATTCCACTACATCAACAGTAGATATTCAGTTGGAGGAAAGGGGGAGAAGTTAAAGACACCTTTAATTTAACATAGTCCTGCCTGAAACACATTGTCCTTGGTTACTGGGCACAAAACAAAAGTAGCCTGGTGCCTAATTGGTGCTCTTTAATGAGCTTATTCGAGGAATCTGCTCACGTGTCCATTAACATTAGTGGATGTTTAGTCAGTGAGGGCACCTCAGAGAATAGCTGCGGTCCCCAGGGTGCTTGTCAGTGGAGAGGAACACACTAGGGGGAGAATGGCATGGTAACTGGGGGAAGAGAAATCTAGCCTGTTAAAGAGGAGAATGTGGAGCGGTGAAGAATATATTGCAATTACAGATTCATTAGTCCTGTGCAGAAGGCCCAGGTGCAGAAATATACCCGGGCTGACATATTCTCCATAACTACTCTGTCCTTCCTTTCTTTAATTTCTTTCTGTTCTTCCTTCATTTCTTTTTGCTTATCCTTCTCTTTCTTTCATTTCTTTTTGTTTATCCTTCCACCCCTCCTTTCTTAATTTATTTTTGTTTATCTTTGCTTCCCTCCTTTCTTATTGTTTTTCCATCCTTACTGCTTGCAATTTGTACTTGCTTGCAGTTTTGGATAAGAAACAAATCTTGTACTTGAGCGCAAATAGAGAAATACTTTGTACAATATTCCTGTTGACGTTTCTACTTGAGTTGATTTGGCTTTACATGTACTTAAGTATTATTTTTAATGAACAAACTTTTGAAACTTTTGGACTAGTGTGCATGTTGCCGCTGTCCAAAGAACAGTACTGTTATTTTTACTGATTATAATTTGTAAATGCTCCAGCACTACTTGGAATAAAAATGTATTGCTTATGTAGATTAAATAGGAGAGAGCAGGGTGGTTCCTTTACTGCAGAGTACATAAATATGTGCATTAGAGATTTAAATCTAATTCAAAATGACCTCACAGGCATGACAGGGATGTTTGGGTATAGCTTCAGTCACTAGATAGAGTTGAACAATATTAGACAGTATTTTGGGGGTTTAGTGAAAGGTGTACTATGAGTTGCCCTGAGTAAATGCACTAAATGCATAAATAAAACGATTGATAACATTTCTCTGATCACTGTGACATATATAAGTTTAATAGTAGAATGGAAAACTCATTATTTTAAAGAGAAAGAGTGTTTTAATGTGTTTGATATCAAGAGTGTAGTGTGCAAAATGGGATCTTTATTTTGCCTTGCCATAAAGGCATAGAAAAGATGTGATTCACTCTCTGGCAATCTTAGGTATTGTCACTGAACACAAATGATCAGGTTCTCTTCAGAGGGCTCTCTTCATTGTGCTAGTCTGTTATTGCATTGCAACCAGCCTGTGGCCAATTAACATTTTAATCCCCATTTATGCTGGAATGGTATTCTGGCTCCGTTTGCTCTGTGTTTACTGGAAAGTAATATATAGCCTTGAATCAAAGTAATTTCCATCACAGCAAGAAAAAAATATGCTGATGCAAAATATAGCCACTGACTCATGAGATGATAATTCATTTAACCCAAACTCAGTGGGAGTGAGCTCTGAAGAGAAGGTACATTTGCGAATGACTGATCTTGTTCTCAAACTGCACAATACTTTTTTTGCTTTACTTTACAGACTTTTTTTATGGATAAAAAAAGTTTTGTTTAAGGTACTTAGATGCTGAGGGGTGTAGAGAGTAGTGCTGGGCCGTTATCGGCGTTAACGTGCTGCGTTAATGTGAGACTCTTATCGCGCGATAAAAAAAAATATCGCCGTTAATCTATTCACAAAGCTGGGTTGGGAACTGGTTCTATACTACGCAAGCTATGATGACTTTCACCTTGATATTTTAGCGCGGATTTACTCTCTCTTTCTCTCTCTGTCTGTCTGTCTGTCTGTCTGTCTGTCTCTCTCTCTCTCTCTCTCGTTCGTGACTTTTCCAGATCGCGCCCATTTTAAACTTGTCTCGCTCTCTCTCTCACTCTCTCACTCGTTCTCTCTGTGCCTCTCTCTTTCTCGCTCTCTTACTCTCTCTCGTTCGTAACTTTTCCGGAGCGTGGGGATCATCTCTCTCTCTTGCTCTCTTTGTCTCTGTCTCTCTCTCTCTCTCTTTCTCTCTCTCTCTCTCTTTCTCCCTTTCTCTCTGTGTCTCTCTCTCGTTCCTGACTTTTCAGTATTTAAACCTCGGGTTTATATTTACATTTTCTTTAAGGGTAATATATTAAACTGAGTTCAAAATGACATTAAAGTGATCTGGGAGAACATTTGGAGGCATATTTATGGTTTACACTATAAA
>JBBPDC010000007.1:11337060-11354359 GCA_037974485.1 Hemigrammopetersius urotaenia | reverse complement strand
CCATTTTAATCTAGATTAATTCCAAGATTACAATGAGATTAATCTAGATTTAAAAAATTAATCTATGCCCACCTCTAGTAGAGAAAAAAAACATTCCTCAGAATTATGTAGAATTATTGAGAGAACTAACAGCAGTGAAGTAACTGGAAATATACAAAATATAAAGATGGGATGAAATCAGCTTTTTCTGTATTTGTACAGGGTTTGCTTGCCCAAAATGTTCAAGCCATCATAATAGCAGTTACACTTACAGAGTGCAAAATGTTCAAAACAAAAAAAAAGAGAGAAAGAAAATAGAAAGAAAATCAAAACTGAAGCAACCATGGCTCTGTTTGTTTAATTTGTTTGAATTGTTAGAGGTGTATTGATTGTTGCCAGCAGAAAAGGGGAGAATGGAATATACACACATTCAGCCTGTTCCAGCGCTGATTTCTGGAAGTGTGCCATACAGGAGAAGTGAGGGGTGGGGGGCGTAGGGCAGCGGTAGAAAGAATAAGAGTCTGAATGAATAAGTGAGTGAGTGTAGGAATGACTGAGTGAGCCAGTGAGTGAACAGGCAAGCTTGATCGAATAAGTGAGCAAGCAGGAGTAAGACAATGAGTAAAGGAAGATAGTGAGTTATCAAGGATGAATGTGTGAATGAGTGAGTGAGAGTGAATGAGGAATTAAATGAGTGAGTGCGTTTGAATAAGAAAGTGAATGAGTAAATACGAATGAAAGAGAATGAGTGACAGCGAATGAGCAAGAGTGAAAGACTGAGCAAATGAGAGAGTGAGGGAGTTAGTGAAAGAGTAAAGCAAGGCCTTGAGCAAGGTACCATCCCCACACACTGCTCCCCGGGCGCCGTGTTCATGGCTGCCCCCTGCTTCACTTGGTGAATGGGTTAAATGCAGAGGCTGAATTTCGTGTTGTTCACACTGTGTGCAGTCGTGTGTTCACGTATGACTGAATGATCACTTTCACTTCACTTCACTTCACTTAGTAAAAATGCGTGAGAGTAAGTGAGTTGGTAAAAGAGTGCAGGAGTAAGTAAATGTGTGAGAGTGAGTGAGTTAGTAAAGAGTGAAGTAGTGAGTGAGTGAATGTGTGAGAGTGAGTGAGTTAGAAAAAGAGTGAATGACTCAGAGAGAGTTGGTAAAAGAGTGCAGGAGTGCAGTAGTAAAGAGTGTAGTAGTGAGTGTGTGAATGTGTGAGAGTGAATGAGTTAGTAAAAGAGGTAATGTGAAGGTGTGAAGTAAATTATTTAAAGCGTGAATATGTGAGTGAGTAAAAGAGTAAAGTTAGTAAAAGTGTTATGAGAGAGTGAATGAGAGTGAAAGAGTGAGAGTGAGTTAGTATAAGAGTGCAGGAGTGAGTGAATGAGAGAATGAATGAGTGAGAGGGAGTGAGTTAGTGAAAGAGTGAGTGGTGTATAGTGTGTGATGAGGATATGTATGGCACTCCTGTACCGTAGGAGCTTCTAGCCATGTCACTTTGGGCTGAGAGGCTGTTTGAGCTTGGGGTAGGGAAGATAATCCCTGGGGTATTTTTTTTATCCCCTACAGAGTAAAGGAAACATCTCTCAGCATGGAGTGTCTCTCTCTCTCTCTCTCTCTCTCTCTCTCTCTCTCTCTCTCTCTCTCTCTCTCTCAGTACTCAGTCGTGGAGGGGGGATAAGCACAACTCCTCCTGCTTCCTCTTTCTCAGGGTCATTGAATGCACAGTGGAAGCTCTCTCCGCTTGCCTGTACATCATTCCACACAACATTGCTTCCCTTCCCATGACAGGCCTTGTTGGGGTCTGTGATGGCACACTGCATCTCATACATCTCTTACAGGGACTTGTTTATGTGTCCATTTTCTCTTTAAAGGAGCTAAGAGTGTTTTGTGTTAGATGCTAACTGCAAGGTTCTGTGTATAAAAAAACTGACTTTCCAGCTACCTTCTAATTGATTTGCTGATCAGGGACTGTGGCATTATTGTTTTTTTATCTCTTGCAAGAGTTTACTAAATCCAGTAGTCCTACTTCACAATCCTCAGAGGGGGCATTTGCAAGAAAGAACATGAATATTTATCCACTGTGTTGCCTCTAAAATGCCTGAAACTGTTTGTATTTGTGAGTTTGCTTGAGTCAAAAGATTAATCAACATGTAGAGTTTCTAGCAGTTTATCTTTTTAGTTGTCTAAAAAACATGTAACAGGATATAATCTCCAAATCAAATGCTGTGGATGAAATAAATTTTCACAGTGCATAGATTGCAATGAACCTTCCTTTTGCCTCAGCAAATAATATTCCACTGTTAAGTGATGCTCATTTTCACTCGTATTCATCAAACTTTAACGGTTCTGCTTATTCCACCTTTAAGTCTCACACAGATTTAAGCTCTTGCTGTGTGTGAGTGATTGTTTAGTGGGCTGTTTGCCAACTGCACCTGAGGTGAACAATAGGGTCCAATTCAAGCTTCCACCTGCCATCCACACTGTTACCCCTGTGGGCTTGTGCCTGGCCCTGCCAATTCTCTGTGGCAGAGAGGTCCATTTGCCTTCTGAGGTAATCGCTTCCATTAGCATTTATCAGTGTGTCAATCCAGGGACCACTTTAGGAACATCTGCTTTCTGCTGCACTCTAAAAGGCACAGCATTTCACCCTGCAGGCCTGAGCTGCCTCACTGGTGCAGGCAGAAGTGCGCCAGGGCTTTACACAACCATTAATTGACAGCTTTTAGGACAAACTGAAGCATTAGCGGCTAAAACATCTACCTCCCGTCTCCTGAAAAACAATTCAGGCTTTTTGTTTGGATGTTTTTTTTAACCTCCCTTTTAACTGAAGGGCAGCCCTAATCTTTGGCAGGAGGGACTTGTAGCACCACTCTTTACCACTCACTCCAAACACAACCTCCCTTGGCTCTGTCACTTTCTCCACAACAGCCCTAGCCAAACCAGGGAAAATTCCAGAAGGTTTTTAATGATGCATGATGCCACGGCCCTGCCAAATCCTTGACAGCGAAGGCTGACGCCAGCTCTGACGAGGCCTGGTGGCACTGGGCAGGAATGTGAACAGGGCCCAGTGGCAGACTGGCAGAATTAAGCAGCTGAATACGCAATGCCACAGACGGCCCGCTTCCCGTCAGCTGCTTCCAGTAAGAAAGTAGAGTGAAGTCAAAAGTAAGTGACACAAGTGGTGAAAAGTGTGCAGTCACATTATATTTATAACAAATGAAATTCTGATTTGTCAGAATAATAAAGTCAGGGCCTGAGAGTATCTTTCAAATCGAGACCTTTACAGTGTTTGCTTGAACTCTGATGGGAAAAATCTGTTTGTTACTGGACACCTGTACACCGAAGGCAGAGGAAACATTTAGAATTTTCTGTGACTTCAAAAACCTAAAAGGTGACAGGTTCTGGAGAAACATAGAAACGAAATAATTCAGATGATCAGAACTCATGTACCAAGCTATAATATTAAACCACTGACGGGTGAAGTGATTGTTATAATACTAATTATATAATTACAACGATACCTGTCAAGGGGTGGGGTAAATTTGGCAGCCAGTGAACAATCAATTCATGAACTTGATGTGCTGGAGGGAGAAAATGGGAACGCATCAGGGATATGAGCGTCTCTGACAAGGGCCAAACTGTGATGGCTATACGACTGGGTCAGAGCTTTTCCAAAACTGCAGTTTTTCAAGTGTGCAGTTGTTAATACCAACCTAAAGTAGTCCAAGGAAGGTGTGTCTCTGGACAATGTTCTGCTGAGAACCCTTGGATCCTGGAATTCATGTGGATGTTACTTTGTGATGTACAACTTACCTAAACATTGCTCCAGACCAAGTACATCTCTTTATAGCAATAGTATTGCATAATGGCAGTGACCTCTTTCAGCAGGGTGAGTCCTACAACACTGCAAAAACAGTTCAGGAATGGTTTGAGGACCATGACAATGAGTTAAACGTGATCACTTGGCCTCCAAATTCCTCAAATCTGAGATCCCATCCAGTGGAATGTGCTGGACAAACTAGTCTGCAAAACTGAATACATTTGGCATTATTTCACATTTCCATATTGCCAATAGGTGTGTTTTAAAATGCAGAGCGCTTCTTTACAGGACACAGAATATGCAAATATAAATTTACAGTTTAGTATTCAAAACTATTTGTCGATTATCACAGAGGTGACCACTGAGAGCACTGCAGTGGGATGTACACATGACTGACAGTACTTTATATACAAAGCAATGACAGCAGACTGGCACTTCAGCACAGAGAACGCACACAGCGTGAAGAATTGACTCTGTCAGGGGGATTAACATGGGGGCAAAGTTAACAACAAACACCAATCAGATACAGCCAGGTAAAAGCAGGAAAAAGAGTTAGAACCACTTGATATGACAGCTGGAGCTACTTCTGTGTGGATCGCAGCTGCAGCAGACTTTACATGGCCTTAAAGAGATGTTGGAGCAAGGACTGGCTCTGATCAAAACCTTTCAGCTCAAGAATGCGCACGGGCGCACACACATACACGCGTGGCATGGAGGTAATTCTCGGTGGCACTAGTTCTTCAAAGAGACAAGGCTGAGAGGAAGGATGTCGGAGTCTTTGTGAGATAACAAAAGGGACCAACCTTTTTTTTTTTTTTTTAGCTGAAAATAACTTCCAGCGTTCAAGACAATTACACTGATGGACGGAGAGGTGCAACCCCTGTCCTCCACCTTCAGGCCTTTCTGAGTGCTCTGTGACTCCTGCCAGGAGTGACGTGGGGGCCAGAGGAGCAGGGACAATAAACACGCTCTGAGCTGATGATAGCGGGAAAGGGCTGGCTGAGACAAACACAGAACATGGCCACTGAGAAACCCTTCTATCAGGAAAAAAGGCTTAATAGAAATACCATGTTGTTCTTGTTTTGTGTCCCATTGAGTTCCACTTATGATGTGGGTTTTATGTTTCAAAAGTCATTTTAAGTCATTGTTATTATTTAAGGAAGATCCTCATCACAAACATTTCCTTCAATGATTTTTGTCCTTTATGTTTCTTTGGTTGCTGGCATAGAATGAGATTGCTGTAAAGAGTCACAAATGCTGCACTGAAAAGGTGGATATATGTAAATGTCATCCCAAAGGGAATTCAAAATGCTCTGCATTAGACCACAATACAGACTGTGAAGTGAATACAGTGTTTACATACAACAAAATCTTTTTTCATTTATATGTACCCTTTAAAAAAAATTAAAAATTAAAAAAATGTCTCACATAGATTATGACACAATATATAATTCACAATCCGTTTAGTACTAAATGACATGTCACCCATTTTACATTTTTTTATGATCTGCATGCAATGTACAGAATAGGGGCTCTCCATTCTTTGTCACGTATAGGTTATAAATAGTAAATAAAATGCACAATACTTTCACTGTAGCCATACTTATTGGTAGGTTTGATTTCACATGCATGCCTTCCCTGCAGGACATCATGAGATGTGGTAGCATTAAAATGCCCGTCACCTCCTCAGAACGTAAACACATACAGTAATGTAATAGATAGCATCACGCATCGTCGACTAGTGGAGCAGAGAACAAGGGGGGAAAAAGAAATAAATAAATCACGCCGGCCCGGCTCATGTTGCTGCACAGGAATTTGCATGTTATCAGAGACAGAATATCTCAATCAAAATGTCACCCGCTGCCTGCAGTCCTCAGCCGGGCGTTGAAAGCGCAGAGGCCAATTTCTGCAGGGCAGGGCTCGATGCAAGCACTCTCCGAGAACTTTCTGTCTTACATATCACTATCAAAACAGGCAACCTGGAGGAAAAAAAGAGGTGTGATAGTTTGCTCCGCTTAAAAGAGCTGCACTTGTGAAATGTCTTGCAGCAGTCATTTCTCATCTTTCATCTTAGTCTAATATGGGGGGGAGGAGGGGGGGGGGGGTTCAAAGTCAGATTAATATAAACCAAAAATTGTACAAACTAAATAGGCTAAAAATAAGTTGTGAGAACGTCTTGAGTGATTCCAGAGAGTGAGAAGTACAACATGCTGCTTGCATTTTATTTATTCAAAAATAAGCCAACCAGCATTAATTAGCATTGGATGGAGAAAAAGAAAAAAGAGTGAAATATTCACATTCATATGACACATACTTAGCACCCTCCTCAGACAGCCTTAGCCTCCCTCATTACTACTGAGTGTGAGAACACTTCTTCTAGAATGAAATTAGACGTTTGATACATGCGACTCGTTCGTGCTGGGCCATAATATCAAAGTATCAGTTTACATAACTGGTAGTGTGGTGTCTATCAGAGATGGACTAAGTTGTGTTTTTGGTGAAGAAGATTGGGTTTTTTTTCCTGTGTGAGCAGAAAGGCATAGTGCCCTCTGTTGGAAAAGTGGAGAACATGACGTTTTGAAAGGTGAATGTGATAGACACACTGGCTGATTGGAGAGCAGCAGTGACCGAGTTTTGACTCAACAGGGCCAAATACCACCCTGTCCCGCCATCTTAGGCTCTGCTTGCTGGTATTTCCACTTTCTTTAAATGACCTTTAACTAGAATGCCCTGGTATATGGAAACACACAAGCATGATCGCCCCCTTAGATAAAACATGTGCAACAAATGCAAGTTTGCTTCGAATATAAACACACACAAGAACAGTTTTGACAAGGAGCTCTGCACGAGATAGTCCTAGTGCAAGATATATTCTGTATATTTCAAGAGGACAGGGGTGATTACTTTTGTAACATTTCAATGCTTTATTTTAACAATAACATACACCTGGTTAATAATTACATTAGAGATGATTCTGGGAGAAAAGCACTTATTTGTTATTATATTATAATATTATAATATTATTATTATTATTATTATTTATTTATTTTTTTTGGAAAATGTGCATGACAGGCTGGAGGTATGTCTATTAACATTCATGAATAATTAAATCCCACACAGCTGGCCAAAATCCAACTGCATAATTTACTCATTGCAATTAAGGAGGGTCAGAAAGTGCCTTAGTACAGTGTCCCTAGAGGCTGCAGAGTGGCATTCACTGAGTCGCCACGCATCATCACTGGGCATGTTTTCTCTTTTAGTAACAGCAAGACTTCATACTCAAATCAGAATCTTTTGCATCCAAACGTCTTGTGTAGAAAAAAAAATCAGGCTGGTTTTGCTTTGAGAAATGAGTGTCTGGGAGGTTACTGAGCCAAAAGTAGAGTAAGAAAGGCTTGAATCATGGAGGCAGCCAAACTTTCAAATTGCCGATTGCCCTGCACAACCCTTTCTCTCTCTCTCTCTCGTTCTCCTTCTTTTGACAGGGAGAGGAGATGGCTTCTGTTCACATAGGCACACGCACCAGAAATCAAATTGATTATTACACAGTAGAGTGGATCCTCTATTTCTATACATGTTTCAGGGAGCGTGTCCTTTTGAAGCGTCGCGAGAAATGCATTCTCTCCCGGCTCTGTCTGCCCCCTCCTTCACTTTTGAAAGGCACAGATGAGCATGGTGCCACAAAGAAGGTTCACAATGCATGTCAACTCCCATTCTGCCTGAATAGAAACATTGCAGAACAGTAGCCTGGCTCCAACCATCGCACACCCAAACAAGTTGTTATGCTAAACTTCACAATTAAACTGGAGCCGAGGCAACAGCAAGGCCTTCCTGCATTCCAGCTTTCATACCTGAACTGCCTTTCTTATTCCGGTGCTCAGAAACCCCAAGACGTTGACAGGTCTTTCTTCTAATCAGCTAACACGCAGTAAGGAACCTGCTTTGAAAACGAGGGAGAACCGATAAAAAAAAAGGAAAAAGTAGAGAAACAGAAATAGGCTGCAGTCCTTTGACTCAGACCATTAATGTTAAGGTGTGAGATACTGTCTCACTCATCCGTCACTCTGGCCCGGAAGTTCCAAATGTCAGACATAACGATTCCTCAGCAGCCTCCCCTCCTGCTCTGTGCAGACACAGGCGAGCTATTGTATCGAACGGGGGTGGCTGAGAACAAATACAAAGCTTTGAGCTAATGCTTCTGTTCATTACAGCTGTCCTGATGAATGGCACTTGCTCCGAAAGTTTCAGAAGCTCACCTGGGCTGCTGCAACGCTGCCAGACATCAGAGCAGTCCAACCAGTGAGGAGGGGGTGAGAGAGAGAGAGAGAGGAGAGAATGAGAGAGTGAGAGAAAGAAGAAGAGAGAGAGGAGAGAGAGAGAGAGAGGATAGAGAGAATAGAGTGGCATAGAGAGAACAGAACAGAACAGGACAAAGACAGCATTGAGAAACACCAAGAATAAAGAAAAAGAAATGAAGAATGAGAGAAGAAAGAAAAAGACAAGAGTGGGTGAAAGAAAGACACCAAGGGAGAGAGAGAGAAAGTGATCAAGAGAAACAGAAAAATGAACAGAGAAGGAGACAGTCAGAAAAATAGAAAAAAACAGCAGGGAAAACAGACAGAGAAGCTAGTAAAAGCGTAAGACAGCAGAAAGTGAGTGGGTAGAAAAAGAGATAAAGAAGGACAGAGAGAGAGAGGGAGAGAAAGAGACAGAGAGAGCGATAAAGAGAGAGAGAGAATTTCTGTAAAAGGTTTGTTGCTATGGTGACTGAGCAGCAGTAATAAAAAGATGAAGGTCTAAAATGAAATTCAATAAGAATAACTTTAAAAGCACAAAATGTTTAGCTGCGTTTGACTGCGTGGATTTGTATTACAGGGGTCTCACTGGGTGAACTAATGCACACAGGGCTTGGAGTGGCTCCGAAACAATGCACCTTCAAATTCTAAATTTACCACAGTAAATCCAAACGCAGCCAGAAAGAGTAGAATGGATGCAGATTGAGCACAAGAAGTTGTAAAATGTAATTCATCTGTTTCCCTTTTCCCTTTTTGAGGGCAGGGTTTGGAGGCAGTGAGGAGAGCAGGCTGCGAGGGAAACGATCATTTAAATTCAGTTTGCTTTATGGCTTGGCAGGAATCCAAACTCTGGGTAATGGATCCATACCAAAGGCAGAGCTAATGAGAAAACATACATGACAAAAGCCTTATGTTTCCTCATGTTGGAGCTGCACCCCTTTTGCTCACCACCAAAGGGGTGCAGCTGTCACTTACATGACCCTGACCAGGAGTGCACTGTTAGGTCACGGTGGCAATAGTGGAGTCACATTGTGAGGGTCTCTCACTCCAACTAATGGCATTTCACTTCATAAATGAAGTCCTTTGGTTTTCAAATGCAAACTTAATTCAAAGTGTTGTTTATTCTTAGCTGGCTAGCTGCTTCAGAGTGGCCATCAGTTCGCTTGGACCAATTTCCCGGCCGTGACAGTAATGCGAGACGCCTTTTGATCAATCCCACTGACTCTATGCTCTTTGTTCCAGGCGAGCATAATGTGTGTTATTCTAACAAGCAGAAGATGTGGCCTATGTAGAAGTGCTTTAGCTGGTGGGGAGAGCTGTCCTGAGGTCAGTTCCCCCACATCATCTCTGTGAGGATCTGTTGCTACACACCCCCACAACGGCAGTGCCACTTAACGCGCCACACCAGTGATGATCGTTTACTCTGGCCTCGGGTTCATGCCGGTGGCCCCAGATTGATGCCATGTTGATTTTTAATGATGTGCGGCAGGACGCGGGCAGAGCAGGGCCGGTTCGGCGCCGCATCCGCGCTAAATGTCATTCTAATTATCTCACTGGCCAGCCAATGAGGAAGTAAACATTTACACTAACCTGTGGCCCCTGAAGCAAAGCACAGGCCCCAGACGGCTCCACCGGTCCCACAGCCACCATGCTCATGTGCCTCATCTACCGCTTCTGATCTTCTCAACACCCAATCAAACCAGGCCGCAGAGAAACAGTGTGTCCATTTATCCCCACTCTGTTTTTTTGTTTTTTTCTAACATGGGGTATACAACAGCAGAAATGTTTATTCTTACTACTACATCTGAACAAACATAGTGATTACCAGATAAGAGTACCTATATTAATGCCAGGATTTGTTCTCTGGAGGGCCCTTCAAATGCTCTTTATTTATTGCAGATTTGCTGGATGAACTCATTAACCTCTATTAATCTCTGTTAACACGGCGCTTGAGGGAATTGCCTGCTATGGATGCAGAATAAATAAATATAGTATGCATGACTTTTTCACATTCCCAATACATAAATACCCACTGCAGTCGTTTCATTGAAGAAAAAAAGGCCTTTTTATTAATGTTTATGTTTGTGATTGAGGAAAACAGTATGTTTAATTGGTTCAATTAGTAGTAACATTTAATAAGATGATTTGACTTTACTTACACACGTATACAGTGTTATAGCAAGCCAGTGCATACAGATATCATGTGAAACACTGTCACTCAGAGAAGCACGCCATGAATAGACTGAATAATTCTTGGAGCCTTCACTGTGACAGCTTGTCGACACATCCTCACGCGCTGTTCTTGCACAGTAACATTTTGTAGCGCTGACATGGAACAGTGACATAAACCCTGGTGTGTGGACAGGTATACGGCCTGGCGACACACAGCCGCCATGTTTCAGACGCTGCATTAGCAGCTGTCTGCAGGAGTAGCCGTGGAGCACACAGGAACGGAGAGGATTTATTGAGATAGAAGTGGTCAGAGCTGACCTTTAGGGTCCAGAATGAATCACAGCTAGTCTTCATATCTAATGATCTGGAAACAGTCAACGTGACCTTTCGCCATGACGTTCACCACATAACACGAACAGGCTAGCTTTCTGAATGACCTCTTACTGGTCCCATCAAAAGGGGCTGGTATTGTTATAAAGTTTGTAAATGTTAAAGAGGAACTACAATGGTAAAGTTAGTTCCAAATACTGAACGAAAAAAAACCCCTTCTAAAATCTATTGAGCAGCATCAGTGTCCTGGTTGTTTCAGATAAGTCGAGTGAAAATGCTGTTTCTAAAATGCAAAATAAAGGTTTGCATTGTTCACAGGCCATACCATTCACTGTGCATCCGTCTTCATTAGTACAGCCTGTGCGTCGTATGATTTCCCGTCCACATAATGTCTGATTTGACCAGCGAGCTTGTGGGATGAAGTGTCGCAGCATTCTGCTGGGAGAATGTGGAGATGGCATGGGCTTCCTGCATCATCATAAACATCCATTATTTGAATCCTCCCTCTTCATTCTCATTAGCACAGCCCCGACAGAAAGGAGCGAATGAACTCCACGACAACATGTTGCCCCACTATTGTTTTGAAATAATGCAACTGTTTTTGCCTGCACGATTATTTCTGGATAATTGGCTTCAGAATATAAGGCAATTATTTCTCAAAACTAATTATCCCCCCCCCCTCCTCACAACAAAGGTCATTTTTCACACTGCAATTATGAACAGAAATCAATGCTCTGATGTAGATGTTTGCTGATGATTTTTTTTTTTTTTAAGTCTTCCTCATTCGTGCTCTCTTTCATTCAGCATACGGGCATGACGGCTTGAGGGAGGCCTCTCTTTGGCACGTAGGGCGTTGTCCTGGCAACCATTCGAATGCAGTCAATGACGGGACAGACGCTGAGGCAGAGAGTGCAGCCGGTGCAGCTGTCCTGAACCACAGGAAGATGGGTCTCAGGGTCAAACGTAATCGCCTGCCAGAGAGAGGGCAGCACATAATATTAGATTACAATCATTACGCCCTCCTAAGGGGGTACGAGGAGCTACCGCTAGACATTTAACAACACATGCACGGCCATGTGCTCAAAAACGCCTGGGCTTTTATACTTAACAGGCTCCAAAAGTTTGATATTGACTTATACATCACTGGAGTGCATCTTATAATATCAAAATACAGAGCCTTTATTCAGCCAAGTTCATTTAGGCAATGTTTTTGAGCACACAGAATGGACAAACAAAATTACTCCAGAAGGTACAGCATAAAAAAATCATTCTCTCCAGCAAATAGCAAATCCTTTTTTACAGAACAGAACTGCAGTCACTGCTAGTGTGATATTCTGCATCCTATGCTGGACCACCTATTTTGATCGTGACACGTTATGTTGATGAATGCCCCTCTTTATTAGAAACCATTAATAACATGTAATCCCTCTCAGAGATCCACTCACCGACAATGAGCGTCACAATGAACAATTACTGCTTTGATAAAACTGGCCGGCTACTTCATCAATACCCTTATGATAAATTGTGGGAGACATTTATTTAGCAGGAGAAAGCAGGAGAAAGCGGAGACAAATACTTTAATAAAACTGTCACAGCTGTCCCATCCCGTGGTCCTCGCCAAGCTGAAGCAGAGGGGGACCTTGCCATTTTCACTACTAATATGCATCAGTGGCTGTGCCGAGAAAACAAGGCTGGATAATGAGGTGCTTTTAACCTGCCAGTGAGTGGGCCTGAGCAGCTCATCAGACACTTTTTAATTGTTCGTGTCAGCTTTGGGCACAGCGAGCTGGCCGGAGCCAACTTTAGTAGAAGCAGTGGCAGGGCAACACAATCTTTCAGCAGCTAGCAACTATGGAGGAATAAAATCCAAAAGTTTGAGCCACATAGGGTGAAGAGGGAGAAGGTTATGGACAGAGGCCGCAGGCTGCGGGTTTGTGTGGGTACCAGCATGTAGGCAGTGTGTTTTGTGCAAATATGTGCGAATGAAACTGTGCGTGTGTGCGTGCGCGTGTGTGTGTGCGTGTGTACATAAGTGTGGGTGGATGGATGCAAGCACCTGGTATCCAGAATCATTGCAGGTCATGTAACACTTCCCACAGTTGATGCACATTTCCGCATCTATAAGAGCCTGCACTTGCTCCTGGTTGTTCAGCTCCTTGTACGCTCCAATGTGCTTCAGAGCACGGGCTATCACATCCTGACCAGAGAGGACAAAGCAGTGTCAGGCACAGGTTAGCCAAAAATAAACCCTTAGCCTTTCATCATAACGACATATCATTTGGAGGAAATGACGATGATTGGAAAGGGAACTGAAAATGCAGTGGGTCAAGTTGGGTAAATTGCACTCTTAAATGAAAGGCTATTAAATGGTTATTGGCTTGGAAGTAAGGCTGTATCAAAAATATTACAGAACTTCTATATTTCGTGGCAGTTCTTTTATATCAAAGGACCATCCACTGAATAGTGGATTTTTTTTTCTACGGCACCACCTCTGACCAACAGCATGAATAGGTCACGATTATTGGGGAAAAGACTCAGTTTTGATTCAGTTTTATCATTCTGGAATTCTGGATGCTTTTCTAATATACTGAATAAACAAAGGTGACCGAGAAGTGGAATACTGACCATAAAATAAAAGCATACCAAGTTTATTTGTTTTTTCTTTTTATACCTGAGAATTATGTTTGTTTTGCAATCAGTTTTAATCAATTCTATCATTCCACCTTCAACAGTTAATGAATTCCTACTTGAACAGTTGGCACAGGTGTCTTAGGAGTGTTGGTTCTCCTGAGAGGAACTGTGGCATCAGTGTGATTTGCCAGCGTCTGTTTGTTGTTTGCTATGACCTTTTTCTTCTCCTGGAGATATGGGCCAAAACTGGGCAATCTCTGTAAGGGGAAAACAACACAAGATCATTATTAAAACATAATTAATTAAAAATGATAAATGGATCAGTGGAAATTGTCCAAAATGCCAAGGCAAAAATTTATTAATATTAACTTGCATTTAAAAATCGTAACGTGTCTAGTTTGGAGATACATGTTTTATTTGGATAGTAACAAAATGTTAAACCAGTTCATTGTTGAATGCAAGCAGGTGTGCTTTTTTCACTTTTCTAAGCAAAATAATTACATTCTGTGTCAAACATTCTGTGTCCAATTGAATTTTTGCATCTTTCCCTTGCTTTTGTTCAGCCATGTGCATTCTCCTTTAAGATCACCTCACCGGGGAGGCTGGTATTTATGCTTACTAGTGATTATTGAGTCACTGGGCTTCAGATGCCATGTGTACCAAAGCATCAATGCCGCTTCCCTCATTAGAGCATCAGAGAAAAACAAACATGCAGGAGAAGAGAATAAAAGCTCAGAGCTGCACCTGTCCGACTGCACTGAAGCCTCACCACTTGCTTTTGAGTAGCGGCCACTGTTTTTCAGCTTCAAAAAATTAATGAGATCCTCTCGGTCAACATTCAGCTGTTTAAAGTCCTAGCAACTGGGGACATAACTGATTTCATTACATGTAGGTGAGAGGCTGAAAGGTAGCGTGTATATTGTGCGAGGCTACTACATTTTAATGCTTAAAAAACACGTTGGCAGGTTAGATCAATATTACATCTCTATTCCCCAAAGCACCCAGCACACATTGTACAAATTGTTTGTGTATAAAAAGTGAAATGAAAGTTGATGTTGGTCATGCTGAGCGATTTCTAAGAGATTACCGTCCTTGGTTTAGCACGTTTGTATCTTCTGAAGGCCCTGTACTGTAAAATCATGCAATATATTTGCAAAAATATTCATTCGCCATTCAGGCTTAAGACATTACCATGTCAAGGGGCAGGCATTGCCAGCACATTTAAAGTGGAGGCTGCAAGCTATTGCACCCAATGTTTTTCCACAGATGTGATCCTGTGGGAAAACATTATTCCTCTACTTGCACTTAACATGCTTTTGGTTATGGGCTGTTATTACCATGCACTGTTCTAAAACATGTTCGTCACCTGAAGCTCAATGCTGCACATGTAACAATAAAAAAGGTGAAATGTTCTATTTACTGGATGCTCTTTAGCAGTATCTTAAACTCATAGACATACATATGCACAGTTCCTGCCATAGACATATGCATGTGTTTTGTGACTACACGTTAGGGGAAAGGCAGATCGTTAAGAGAAATGCAGACATTCATCTAAGGAGAAACAGATCACTTGTCTAAAAGAAAAGAGCAACATATGAGTCCCAGTGCTCCCCCCCTGAACCAAGCAAGCTTGATCATGGTGCTGCTGCCTCCATGCTACAGCGTGCCTAATAAAATTCACTGTAATGGAATCCATGCAAATGTGAAATTAATGCCTTCTCTTTCAATCTGGCTCTCTCCTCATTCCCATTCTCTCTTCCCTAACTCCCTCTATGGCCCCTCTCTCCGATCCTCTCTCTATCTTGTGCGATTCATGAGGAGGTAATTTGACGCGAGGCTCGCCCAGTCACCCCATTATCGTCACACACAGCTGCTTGCTGCGCGGCTGATGGGAGGGGGCCGGAGCTGGCCGATTCCGTCGCAGCGCCGCATCTCCTGGCGTGTGCTTAAGCGGAGAAGTACCTGCTCCTGGTGATTTCCCTAGATTACCATATTCATGACAGTTTGGAGTGAGAGAATTCCACACGCCACTGCCCTGGACGCAGGAGGGGGAATTACGGGCCGGCTGGCAGGCGCTTTGTCTTCAGCCTGCCGAGGACCAGGGGCCAGGCCTGCAGCTCCCACACCGTTGCGTGGGAACAGCGGGCGTGAGGGACAAGCAGCTGTGGCAGCAGGACGCAACGCGGTGGCTGTGTGAAAATGCATTCGCATGCACCACCCTGAGCACTCCAAATTCATTTCATCCCCCCAACACTGGCGGCAGAGAAAGGAGAACAGCTAGGTTGGGCACAGCAGGCCAGATCAGCCAGAAACACACAGGGTGATCAGCACCGGCTGATACTTCAAATTTATTTGCTTCTGTTGCTTTCAGATGCTTCCATGTTGAATTATCCTCTGAAACTGAGATCCAGACGGCCCTGTCAGCATTAGAAGCAAAAGAGGCTTCTTAAGCCAGGAAAAATTCAGCCTCTGTAGAATTAGCGCAGTGAGTTACTACAGCTCCTAATGAGAGCATTATCTGAGCACGCCCACCTGAAATAGCTTTCGTTCCACTTGGAAAACTAATGAAGGCTGTTTCACTTTCGGTGCCATTTCATTATTTCACTGGCAGAAATTCTTAATATTTGATTACTTACTTTTAACGTATTTCTAAGAATCATTTCAACTTTCCAAATTACTGCTTTACACCGTTAGCCATCTGCAGAAAACGTGCTCAGTAATTCCTCATTTTTGCTACTATGAAGGATTTCCACAAAAAAGGTTTTCAACACAGGAAGAAGGAAATGTGGCAAGATCTTCTTGGCAGGTCGGATGAATCACAGAAGGAGGGAGACACATAAAAATGAACTGTTTAACAACTAAAAAAAACAACAAGCAGAAAAAAAATATTCAAACTGCATCCTACAGCACCTCATTCTAGAGTTTTCACTGGAGCATTTCAGAGCTGGTGCAGAAGAAACGCTGGTGGAGATGAAGAGCATGTAACATGTCTTCATCTCCAGCAGCAAAGAGAATGTTTCTGTGTGAGACATCAAGGCACATTAGAGCAGCTCTGAGTGAAAAGCATTTAACAGAACGGCAGCAAAATCATGACACATTGCAAAAGGCATTGCATCATTTCAATTTCTCTGTGCATTCATAAGCTGCACATTTCACTGAATACCTCCATGCCTTCGGAGTCTGTTATTGTAGAGGCTGATCAAAAGATTAGATGTTACACGCCTCTGGTTTGTGCAGGTACAATGAGGATGCTGTGCCACAGGTTTGAAGGGAAAACTCAAAGCGGAGTGGTCTGACGAGCCTAAGTCAGCCAGCAGAACACCACAGTGTGATAAAAACATTAAGGCTTATTGCTCTCCATTGTCATTAAGGAAAGACATCCGGTCACAAGCCTGACAGAAAGAAAAAAGCAAAACACAAACAACCCTGAAGCATAATAATGGTGTGATTTATCCTTACTAAACTACAGCAGTGGGCCGTAATTAAATATGAAAACCTAAATTTATCTCTGAGTATTCAGCCCTCATTAATTTAACCCGGCGACAACACAAAGTCCTACTCCAGCGGCACTGCTTTTCTTTTTCTTCTTCCTTCTTCTTTCTCGCTCTCCCCTCTCTTTCTCTCTCTCTTCCCCACCCACCCCATTACAGAGCATTAAAATGTATAATAGGCTCTAGGGCCCATCAGCAAAAAAACCACAGGGAGAGAAGGAATGCCCCGAGAGGCGTCTGGCAAGTCAAACTCAGTACTGGGCAAGGCGCAAAGTGAGGAAGACACACACTTTGGCTCATTAAGACAAAGCAGCCTCTCCGCGCGTCCCACATGTTCTGCATGATAGCCGCCTATTTGTTGTGTAATAATTCAGCGGCCATCTATTGAAAAGTTGCCTGAGCCACTGAGCTGTGTGCTCTTTAATGAAAGTACTGGGTGGCATCATACACCCTGCCTGCCAAGCTCATGTCTTCAGCAACCACACAAACTCTCCTAATTGCATGCAACGTTTCCATCCCCCCAACACACACACACACACACACACACACACACACACACACACACACACACACGAAAATATC